>CM060972.1:32631421-33055614 GCA_030765045.1 Tenodera sinensis
AAAATGTAGGAAGTGAGAAAATATTTCAAATAGTTCAGCACATAAACACACAAACAAAGAACCTGTTCAAAAACAGCTAGTAGTGTTTAGGAAGCAGGGTTACTGAATTTTCCTATGACTTGTGCCAAGCATTTTTAGCTGCTGATATTCCCTTGTTCAAAATTAATAATCCGACATTTAAAAACTTTCTTACCAAGTACACTCAACAACATGTGCTTGAAGAAAGTACACTGCATAAGACTTATGTAGGACATTGTTACAATAATGTATTGTCAAATATACAAAATGAATTAGCGGATCAGTTTGTGTGGTTGTCCGTTACCTCTGATTCTGAGCGCTGTTCTATTTCGAATATAATTGTGGGTGCTTTAAATAATGGTCAAAAGACTACACCTTATCTTTTTAATGTGTGCGAATTGTCGGCCACTGACAATGTAACTGTGACCAAGTTTGTGATGGACTCTTTGAAATTACTATGGCCATGTAGAATGAAATACGATCGGTTACTTATATTTGTTACTGATGCAGGTCCTTATATGGTAAAATCAGGACAAACTCTAGAAGGTATTTTTCCTAACTTAATTCATATAACTTGTTTGGCTCTTCATCACATTTCTGAGACAATAAGTGATTCTTTCCCATTGGTAGATAGATTTGTGTCCAGTACAAAGAGAATTTTTGTTAAATCTCCTAAAAGAGTTGTTCAGATCAACAGCATCTAATATCCGACTTCCTCCTGCACCAGTGTTAGCTCGATGGGGAACATGGGTCCATGCAGTTTTATATTATGCTGAGCACATAGAAGTAGTCCAAGAGGTTGTTAATTCATTGAACTCGAAAGATTTTTCATTAATAGAAACTGTGCAAAATATTCTGCCAGGCACAAGGTTAAAAGAGGATCTTAGTTCCATATTTGCCCATTTTTCTTTCATACCAACAGCCTTAATGGCATTGGAAGCTGTAGGATCTCCTTTGCATGAATCACTTACTGTCTTTGAAAAAACAATATGTGATCTAAGTTCGGTTCCTGGTAGCATAGGACAAAAAGTGAAAGAGAAAGTGAATTATGTAATTTCAAAAAATTCTGGTTATAAACAGATGTGCGATATCCGAGACATGCTCGAAAGAAAACCATCTGTCACACCAAGAGACTTGACTCTCTCTGCGAAGCAGTTATCATTTAAATATGCCCTGATAATATCTTGTGATGTGAAGAGAAGTTTTTCACGTTACAAAAGTGTTTTGCAAGCCAACAGACAATGTTTTACAGTTGAAAATGTTTGCAAAGTGTTGGTTGTGGACTGCAATTTAGCAGTTAATACTAGCAGCAGGACCACTTCTGCTTCAACCTCTAAGGAATAAGATAACTTTATTTATTATTTATAGTAATTCGTCTTGTCCACTGCAAAGGGACATTAATTGTTTTAATTAAATAGTGGCATATTTTCAAGTTTTTAAGAGCATATTTGCATGCATATTTCAGTGTTTTTTAGAGCATGAACTTCCGAGCCCTACTAATGATTGTGTCGGATTGACTTTAGATACGAAGTTTTCCTTTGAATTAGGAAGGTGTACATTCTTCTTGATGTCTTGAATTTTGGAAAGAAAGCTCTCCTGGGTCTCAAGTGTATGTGTAAAATTTCTCGTATTCCATGTATTGAATGGGAGTCTGATCACCTTTTCATTTTGAATAAGAGCTGCTTTTTCTATTTCATATTCAATGGGGTATTGATTGGTTAGTATTTTCGTAGCTGGTATTGGTGTGGTTTTGATAGCACCTGTAACTTGATTTTTCTTTTTTGTATTTGCTGTTAAAAGAACTTCGCTGCAGTAAGTAAATAATGGCTTTATATATACATTGTATGTCATGTTAAAGAGTTGCTCTGGAACATCCCCACTTCATTCCTGTTAGACGTTTTAACAGTGAAAGGCACCTTTCTGCTCTTTGTATTACATTTTCTAATTGTTTGATTCATGTAAGTTTGGCGTCAAATTTAACTCTAAAATATTTTGTTTTCCTTGTTTCTGATAATTGTTGACCCTTAAAATTTAGTTTTATTACTTTCTCTACTGGTAAGTAGGGGAAGTATTGTATTCCACCCAAAAATTTGATGTCGAGATTTCACTGCAAATGTTTTGAGACCCCCTGAATCCAAAAAAAGTATTTTTAGAAAAAGTGTGTGTGTGTGTGTGTGTGTGTGTGTGTGTGTGTGTGTGCGTGTGCGTGTGCGTGTGCGTGTGCGCGTGCGTGTGCGTGTGCGCGTGCGTGCGTGCGTGTGTGTGTGTGTGTGTGTGGACAGCATAACTCAAACACGAAAATTCTGTTAAAAACCAAAGTTGTATTTAGGTATAGTGTCTTTCGAGGATGCGACACAAACATTTTGAAGAAAATAGCCATACCCTAAACTACCCTTTGCATGGAAAACTTTTCGAAAGTTTTTGTTTTCTTGAAAATCGCTGAAACGATTTTGATTGAAATGTCATATGCTTGAGATATTTTTATGACAAATGAAATGTATATCTTGAATTTTCTGGCTATAGCCTATGCAGTCCTGTTTGCTCTGGATGACTTTTGAATAACTCATAAACCGTAAGAGATAGACAAATTCTTAATATACAAGAAATGTAGATCTCACTAAAACACAATTTAGGTCTAAATAAATTGTTTTGTAGAGAACCATTTTGTGTCAGATTTGGAAAACTTGAAACTTTCGTGAACTGGAACATCGTTGTTCATTTTTTTATATGTTAAGCGTGCAAAGAGAATGGGATCTCAAAGCTTTAAAAGTTTTAACTATCACTCAAAGGCTACTGTATTCTAATATTCCCCTAGCACCTACAAGGAAATAAGCAATAAGATAATTTTTACAAAGGTTTATTTCAACTAACACAAAGAAGATATAAGAATAAGAGTTTTTAAGAATGGTTAGTACAAGAATTGAGAAAGTCATGTGAGTGTAACACATCAGATTTTTTTAGTGGTTTTTTCCTTAGTGAAAAGATTTGGTAGTTTGATTTTGTTGCACTAATAGTCATTAAATTTTCTTTGTTCCACTTTTGTTGGTTGGTTAAGAATTGTTGCATGTTTTTTTCTAGTTCTCTAATTTTGTTTTTTGGTTTTGAAGTTCACATTATGTAACAATTATAAATCACTATATACAACACATATAATATATTCCTCCTACTTAATATTGCTGTTTCCATTTGATTTCAATTATTAGCATTTTAAGCAACTATATAATACATGTTTTCCTTGCCAGCATACATACATATATGAAAAGTGTGTGGTGGTGTGTGTGGTATGTGATAGGGGAAGTTGGGGTGCATACGTGTGTGTGTACGCGCGTGTGTGATTTTAAACATGTATCACTGGATGTTTTAAGAAAAAGCAAAGGCTTCAATCTCAGCTTTTTTCCCCCTTATTGCTATGTCATCAAGCCACCATGCCCTATGACAGGTAAGGTGAAGAACACACCTCAAAAGACACGGGGAACGTTACAAAATCTGCCAAAGATCTTTTTTGGTACAGAAAGTGTAATTTGGAGTCAAAGATGCCCGAAAGCCTAGTCTTGCCACATACCTAACTTTTTTGTTTATAAACGCTGAAGTGTAAATTTCAGTTTTAAAAATCTACAGCTATAGTGCTTGGTGTGGCAGTTATTGCATAATAAACTACATTTTTTAATTTAATGCAAAATACCTAATTGCAGATTTACTTCTGCCCTCTTACCTGTAGTAGTACTTTCATTCTGTATCAGGGGAGAATTCCCTTCTATGTATGGAGGTGGATCACCGCAGGGACGGTCACTGCTGTAATTGCTCCCATTTCGTCCTGTCCAAAAGAAACAGCAGCATGTATGGAAGAAATTTATAAAACACAACAAACATGCTAATTTCATGGCAGAATAACTAGTTATTTAGTACAAAATTTTAAAATCTGCACAAGTAACTGATACATATATTGATAAATGCTTGTATACTGTATTTTTCTTCATCTAATGCACATTCCACTTGCACCCAGGTAAATTGTATAGCTATGCTTCCCTAACAGTTTGCCAGGTCTTTTCACACAAGATCTTTCATGCACAACATCTGGCACAATGAAGAATTCTAGTATTAATGTAAAAGGATTTATTCTGTTTAAAATGGATATTAATAACATCAAAATACTAATTGAGGATTGGTTATGTTTACACTATATCTCACTTGTTCAAAAAAAATTCCAATCTTGAGCGAATCAAAGCATTAACTTATAATTCCGTTGAAGAGTAATTATAATTAAGTTTGTTGTCATCATTCAGACAGCATTTGGCGGGAAACTTATAAATCCTTCCTGTTTTTCTACTGTCTACATTCTCAAAAATATTGGAGGAAATTATATATAAAGAGACCAATGAAATTCCTTAACAAATACGTTATAGATAATTAACAGCTGCCAATACGGCTTCCAGAGACATAAATCCAGTAACTTTGCAGTAATCAACTTTATAGACACAGCATTTTTGAAATCTTACATAAAAGTGAAGTAAGGGTAGAATTATTTCTAGATTTATCCAGAGTATTTGACATGGTAGATCACAAAATACTCCTCATAAATTGAATAAATATGGCATAGGAGGGATAGCCTTAAAATGATTTAAATCCTACCTGGAAAAGAGAGAACAAATATTTGAAATTAAATTGCTTTCCTGAACACTCATAAAAACAAAATAAAGGAAATTTTGAATAGAAGATCCATGTTATGAGGTTCCTGAGGGATCCATTTTAGGTCATGTACTGTTTGTTAAGTATATATAAATGATTTACCAGCATATCTGAGAAAGGACAATGAAGCACAAGTAACAGTTTTTGCAGATGATACAAGTGTTTTTATTACAGCTAAAAATGATTCTCTTCAACAAAACGTTACAGTTACTGTAAATAACATACTAAGCTGGTTTAAGTTCAATAGATTTCTTGTAAACAAAGAGAATACTAATGCCTTTAACGTCCAACATAAAGCATATAAAGCAACAGTGAATTCCGTTATCGGAATTAATTCCAGACTATAGGGAAAATGGCTTATTGGCATTTCCCAAGAATTCAATATGGCCAACATTACACTAAACGGCAGATGTTACGTTACCCCAAAAAGCAGTGTTACCAATGTACATAATGAAAGCATTATTTCTAACCTCGAATATCACAGGGTTAAAGTAACATGCTTTCAAACGATAATAATTCTTGAATATCATTACCACACAACAAAGAACGTACTCACCTTTGGCAAACCTTGTCCTGCAATAACGCTTAGGATAACATTTCTGAGCGCTAAATATCGCAATACATACATATTTAATGCACTACTGTGTTGCGAACTTAAAATAACAGTAACTATAACTGCAGATAATGCTCTAAAACAATTCAAAATAAAATTACGCAAACAAGAGCAATACAATGACAGCCACAGATTAATTAATATGGTGTCCAAACAGAGTCTTGTTTTAAAATCTATCGGTTGGCTTCTTTGCATCGGGTTAAAAAACATTGGCTTCTGTGGCAACATAACCAATGCAACAACACCAACTATGGCCGTAGCTTTAGCATGGTTATATTTTACATACAGTTGGTGGTGCTAATGCGACTTAACAGATGGAATGTGACCAAATATAACCAGACTGCACTATAATGGGGGGAAAATGTCAGTTGGTTTTTGGGGTATTCTAATAAGCTGTTTCCTCTATAGTAAACTATGAACATGAAACCAAGTTTCTGGGATAATTCCTTGATACAAATTTAAGCTGGGACAAACACATAGAAAAGTTAGCAGGGAAGCTAAGTAGAGCATGCTTTGTGCTATATCAATTGAAACCTTGGCTATCTCTCAGAGTGTTAAAACATGTTACTTTATATATACTTTCAGTCATTGCTCTTGTACACAACAGAGCAATGCTATAGTATTATAATTTTTAAAGAATAGAAAAAACCAGCAAGAATAATATCAAATATACCAAAAAGTTGGAGTTGCAGGGAATATTTCCACAAGTTGAATATCTTGACTCTACCTTGCTTATATATGAAGCAACTTCGTGTCAAGAACAACAAACCAAATTACATCACCAATGCAGAAGTGTGTTCACATGACACATAATGAGAACAAGCTGCACATAACCTCTCATAAAACAAGACTGTGAAATATCCTTCAAGTTCAACAGTTTTAGTTCAGTGCAGTTTATTTCTTGTATGTTTACATCATGTACATGATATTAGATATCAGTACAATTATACATAATAAACAATTTTGAATTAATCCTCTTTACTGCTTTGAACAATCTATAATAATGACACACAAGCATGCAGGCATGCACACACAAACAAAATGAATAACTTTTTAATAATAAACAATACACATATAGTAGCATAGATTAGTTGAGATACTATTGTCACTTAAAAATTCATCAATATTGCAGTATGGTTTATTTATTATTTGGTTAATGTATATTTAAATTTGTTTAATGAGGTGCTGTTATTCCAAAAGTTGATTGGTAGTTTATTATATAATTTACTACCTATATAATCAGGCTTTCTTCATATTACATATTCACCTATGTGTTTGAGCTAACAGGTCCTACTTTTCCCATGTGTTATGATTATGGATTGATGAATTTAGAGCTCTGACCAGCGCAGACAACGAATCATCTTACCCTGAAGATGCCATGCACATTACTTGGCAAAACATCAGTATCTTTGATGCCTTCTAGACCATGGCCCACAAGCCCAGAAGAGAAACTTAGCTAAATGTTACATTGCCGGCCGTAAAAGCCTAAGTTTATACAAAACAACAATAATTCTAAGAGCAAAAATAACGAGAACCTTTTCGACCAACACTCAAATCAATACAATAATTCTAGAAAACAATTCCACAAAGATTTCGGCCAGATTACAGAAATAACCGTTTCCTGGGACAACTATGGGAAACACTCATATCAATCGTACAAATAATGATCAAGGGAAAAATTATGGATGTTTGCATAATCCATATACCTGGTACAACCAAAATAAACATGATCAGAGAAACCGGTGACCTCGTTGGGAGTACCTCTGATAGGTACCCAAGATTTGTAACCAGTGATCAGGTATACAGAGAAGCAATCTGAAATCAACTTGTTGAAAGTCAGAACGAATACAGAACCATAGGTTAGCATTGTGGATACCCAAACTGCGATCATGCATGCAGAAAACTAACAAAGGGTCATAGTATGACTCCATCTTATGATCCTATGGTACAGTTCGCATAGGAGTCCTTCAGATATAATCATAAAATTGCCAGATAACCCACTCACCTGAAGGAAATTTTGGAAGCATGAAAACTTTAGTCAATCTGCCTTTGATGTGGGTAAAACATTCAAGGCCATGATTGATATAGGATCAACCACGACTGTTTGTGCAGGAAGTTTATTTTGATTATGGTAAAAGAGTGTTCAAATCAACTTCCTACCTGTTTGTGGTGTATATTGTAGTGTAGTGATTGGCAAGAAAAGAGAAAATATATCAAGTTATGCCAGAAATTGAGTTAAACAACCAGAAAAATGAGAATCGTGCTAGTAGTACCCAGACTTATCACAAATATAATTATTGCTAGTGAGAAATTTTATTATTGGAGCAGCATACTAGGCTTCAAAAAATAACTTAATGATTAAGGAAAATGATGAAAAAATCATTTCCTTATTAGAGAAAATTGGCAGCGTAAAATGAAATAGAAGCTTCAATGAAATAGAATTAAATGAGAAGTTTGATTGAAGGTATATTAATTGAAGAATTAAATGTTGTGAAGAGAACTGACGTTCATAAACAAAATGAATTATTAGGTGACTTTAGGCCCACTAGCACATGCGATAATATATTTTGTTTTAGTTGCAATGTTAATTACACTACACTTCAAAAAATCCAAATGTAAAAAATGAATGTGTAAAACACAAGGGCACTAGCACAGAAGAGGTTATAACAACCAAAATTAGTGCGATTTACAATACTACCATCTCACTAAAGAGTTGTTTGAGATTCTAATGCGACATAAGAATGCATTTTCTAGCAAGCCAGGTAGATATAACAAACATACCCATCACTTTCAGATAAAGGATATAAAATCATATTCACCCAAAATGTAGGCCCATTTTTAATTCAATCAGAAAACAGGTGGATGGTGTAATCAATGAAATGCAGAATGACGATATTGAAATTTCTGATTTACCATTTGTAAATGCTCTTTGTTGAGTACACAAAAAGAATAATCAACTTAGAATGACCATTGATGCTTGTACCATTAAAGCTTCACATTTCCAAGCCATTTTAGATCACCAGGAGTAAATCAAATCCTTGGAAAACTACTTCTTTACCTGATTACCCTCCCCTTATGTAGAACTTACACCCTCTAGGACTTACAAGCCAATCCTGGGGTTAGACGCCTGTTGGGAAGCAGAGGAACCTATGGACCAGACAGAGTGAAGGCCTGGAAGTGGGTGGTCCGCCAAGAACCAGGTATGAGAGTGAGGAACAGGATAATATGAAACGCAGATGAAATCGACGAATGGGAAGGTGATGGAGCAATTGGTGGAATGAGTGGCGGGGGAAACCAGATAACCTGGAGAAAACCCACCCATACCTGCTTTATCCACCACAAATATCACATTTGGATACCTGGGATCGAACCCAAGCCACGTAGGTGGTAGGCAAAATATCTTAACTGCTTGATCACAGTGCTGCCCCTTGGAAAACTTACTGGTGGAAAATATTTAACTATAGTCCTAAATTAGTGTTTCTAGCAAATTTCTACAGCAAAAGATTTAAGAAAATATACAGCCTTCATCTATAATAAAACAATTTTCCATTTTAAAAGATACCTTAGGATTACGTACTAGTAGTGGAGGACTACATGCTGTTTACAGTGATACTGTAGGTGGTACATTTCCTAATCTATGATAAAGAGGTTGATGCACATTTAAAATATATTAATTACATTTTGGGTAAAATATCTGGAAGGACCTTTAAAAGTCAAAATTTTTCATGAATGAAGCCAAATTCTTTGGTTCGACAGAGGGATTGAATTCCAATCCAGAAAAAGTATCAGCGATTGAAGAAATTTAGCGCCCAAAAATTTGAAAGTTCCACCAGTATCTAGGCATTCTGCAATACCAGAGTAAGTTTGCTTTTAATTACCCTGCAGAGATGGCTCTCTCCAAGAATTACTTGAAAAGGGCATAAAATGGATATGGGAAGAATGCCACCAAATTGTGTTCCAAAGATTGATTGGATTACGGTTCTATTATTTATAACTCCGCCAAACTATCAAGTCTTAAAATGCTGGACACTGTTCAAACCACAGCTCTAAGAATTGCACTTGGGGCATTCCATACTAGTCCTACAGAGAGTCTAAAAATTGCAGCAGATGAACCACCACTTTCTTTCCGATGTAAAATGTTAAGTCTTACTTATTTTACCAAGACCTTAACCAGACCTAATTCTGGTGCAGTTGCTTATATATCATGCCAAGATAATACTCAACCCAAAGGGTTCCCTATCCAACCCTTCTTCCCCCAAAGAATTGTTACATACCTTGAAGAGTTTAATCTGACTATTCCTTCTTTCATTTCCCGTACCTTCAACATAAATGATATACCATGGAGAATAAAATTACCTGTCATCAACACCACTTTGACAAAATATGTGAAGGCTCATACCCAAAAATCTTGTTTTACCATGCTGTTCAAAGAATTGTGTGACACTTATGCCAATTTTGAGCCAATTTATACCGATGGTTCCCGGTGTGACAACAATAAAGGCTGTGCGGTGGTTGCTCCAAACCACACCATGATGTATAGTCTACCAGACACTCTCACCATTTTCTCTAGTGAACTGTTTGCTATACGTTTCGCCATGGATTATATATCAAAGAATGGAGACTTCAAATCATTCATTATATACACAGATTCCCTTAGTGGATTAATGGCTATACAACAACGATCTCCTTGCCACACCTTGGTAAGGGAGATACGTGAATTATACAGTGAGCTTATTTCATCAGGTAAACAACTAATCTTGGCATGGATACCATCTCACTGTAACATACCAGGAAATGATCTTGCTGACACTGCCGCAAAAGAAGCTACCAAGCATCCTCCAAGCTTACCAGATCTTAAGCTACCACATGAAGACTATTTACGGCATCTTAAAAGAACTATCCTACACCGATGGAAGACAGATTGGACAACTACATCCAACAGCAAACTGAATGATATCTGTCCAATACCTAACCTGTCCACAACAATTAGAACACTAACCCGGCGAGACCAGGTGCTATTAACCCGATTATGCACTGCGCTTACTCATTCCTACATTCTGTCCCGTGAACTCCCTCCTAAATGTTCTCTGTGTGATTCTACTCTTACCGTTCAGCATCTGCTCACTGTTTGCCCAAGATACACTCACCAGCGACTTCAGTATGGAGTTCCTGAGAACCTTCAGCTAGCTTTGGGTGATCAACAATATCACAAGAAAATCATCTAGTTCATCAAAGCATGCAAAGTTAATGTTTAAGTTCAATGTAAACTTCATGATTTGTTTCCTCCTTTTTTTCCTCAATGTTTAGTCGCGATATGACTTTTATGTTGAAGCGACTTCAAATAATAAATAAATTAAAAAAAAAAACAGATTGAAAGAATTATTAAAAAATGCTATACTGCTAGAAAAACCTAGATCAGAACTTTCATTGATTAACTCAGCATACCATAAAACAGAATGTCAAATTATTAAAATGCATAAAAACTGCAGCTGAAATAAGGCATGAATTTTGACGACATCCTGTTTATGTCAAACAACCCAGAGAGCAGCATAAGTTTTTCTATGCTGTTGCAATAGTTCTGTAAGTTGTGCTATATGTTACATAGTGTTGCTATTATAATTAAAATTTACAGAAAGAATATTTTTAGTTTGAGAATGGGAAATAGGCAAGTGTTTCCTTTAGCATGCATTTGTACAAATTAACACACTTTAAATGTTTTAACAAACTTTTCTACATTTATATTTACCTTTCCTCCTTCGTACATAAAGGACAGCTCCAGAACAAATGAGCACAAATGTTGCAATAATAGCTGTATATATAAGTGGATGAAACCATGTTGATGTATGTGATATGATGTGCTGGCACATATCACGTCTACTGCCATCAGTTAAAATCTCTTCCACGTACCTGCAGTAACATAATATGCATACTTATGTTATTATATAAATATATTGACCTTTTATTTGTTAAAAATAAAATACTTTATTGTGAATAGTCATTAATAGGGCTCGGAAGTTCTGCCCTAAAAAACACTGAAATATGCATGCAAATATGCTCTTAAAAAGTTGAAAATATGCCAAGAAATATGCACTATTTAACTAAAACAATTAATGTCCCTTTGCAGTAGACAAGTTAGTATAAATAATAAAGTTACTATATTCCTTAGAGGTTGAAGCAGAAATGGTCCCGCTGCTAGTATTAACTGCTAAATTGCAATAAATTACGTAGGCTTTGGCGGCCGGTGTCCATAGTAGTAAAATTGCAGTTCACAACCAACACTTTGCACAAATTTTCAACTGTAAACATCGTCTGTTGTCTCGTAAAACACTTTTGTAACGTGAAAAACTTCTCTCCATGTCACAAGATGTTATTGGGGCATATTTAAATGATGTTAATGCTTCACAGAGAGAGTCAAGTCTCTTGGTGTGACAGATGGTTTTCTTTCAATGATATCTCGAATATCGCACATCTGTTTATAACCAGAATTTTTTGAAATTGCATAATTCACTTTCTCTTTCACTTTTCGTCCTATGCTACCAGGAACCGAACTTAGATCACATATTGTTTTTTCAAAGACATATGAATTAAGTTAGGAAAGATATCTTACAGAGTTTTTCCTGATTTTACCATATAAGGACCTACATCAGTAACAAATAAAAGTAACCGGTTGTATTTGATTCCACAAGGCCATAGTAATTTCAAAGAGTCCATCACAAACTGGGTCACAGTTACATTGTCAGTGGCCGACAATTCGCACACATTAAGAAGATAAGGTGTAGTCTTTTGTTCATTATTTAAAAGCACCCACGGTTATATTAGCAATTGAACGGTGCTCAGAATCAGGGGTTTCATCAACAGACAACCACACAAACTGATCCGCTAATTCATTTTGCATATTTGGCAATGTGTTATTGTAACAATGTCCTACCTAAGTCTTACGCAGTGTACTTTCTTCAGGCACATGTTGTCGAGTGTACTTGGCAAGAAAGTTCTTAAATGTCGGATTATTAATTTTGAACGAGGGAATATCAGCAGCTAAAAATGCTTGGCATAAGTCATAGGAAAATCCAGTAACCCTACTTCCTAAACACTCTACTAGCTGTTTTTGAGCAGATTCTTTGTTTGCGAGTTTTCAGATTAAATTCTCCATATGTTTTGCTGTGTTTAGGTGCTGAACTATTTGAAATCTTTTCTCACTCCCTACATTTTTCTCACATGCTCCACAAAACAGTACCCTATTATCTGTAGATATTAAGTCACCCGAAAACCCTTTCTGTAAGTTAATTAATCCAGCATTCGAAGTTGGTTTCATTTTCGGCATTTGAAGAGCTTTTTAACACTTTATACACCTAATTTAATTTGGTGGGACCCAGTTCACAACACTGTTATGTTTGAAGACTACGACACAACTACTGGTGGGCAGGCAAGCGATGCTATAATTGTGCTGCTCAAAACGTTGACCTGCACTTTATCTTTGTTTATATAAACCTCTCAGATAACGCACTGATTATTCTCTACGCACATACATATAATGAAAGGATGGAAACTGAGGATTCACTGCATCACAACATGACTCGGCATTAGTTCTTGCCATCCGCGGGTTGCATCATCATGTGCAATACTACCAATGTGAAAAATATTATCCAGATGGAAAAAAATAATAAAAAACCATAAAAATCATTAAAATATGCAATATAGGGGCTATAATATTGAAGTGTTTGTGACTTGCATCACCATGCGCAATACTACCAATATGAAAAATATTATCCAGATGGAAAAAAATAATAAAAAAACCATTAAAATATTCAATATAGGGACTATAATATTGAAATAATATGCATTTATCAAAATCAAGAAAATATGCAGTTATATGCACCATAAAATCATGTCCAAATAACTGAAAATTTCATAATTCGTACACATAATGTTGTTGTTAGCTAATGCTGGATTTCTGACAATGAAGTCATTAATCCTCTTGCTCTCCAATATTTTTCACTTATATTGAAGAGAGCAATAGCAGTAATAGAGAGAGCACCATATTTTTATGTTTTGGCGGTCACATTGCTCTCTCACAACCCCCAGAATGTCTGGAGGACCACACCTGTTGTTGGTTTACGGGTCTCACCGACCTGACCAGGAGAATTATCAAAATAAATTCACCGACCATATCCTCTGATCACCAATCAGAGGACGTATTACATGCCATGACAGGTCAGCAGTACACAATGTAAAAGCATACATTTTTAACCCCTATGGAAAAACATGCAAATGCATGAACTTCCTAGCCCTAGCCATTAAGCTTTATAAACATATATGCATAATCAGGATTATGCATCTCTTGAGAATGCTAATATAGAATGCAACAAAAGAAAACCTGTTGAGTAAATGTATATACAGCTTAGAGGAATTGCAAATTATTATGTAAAATGTACTACTTGTACACTTACTGTAAAATTGTACTACTTTGTATCTCTTAAGAAATACGTGTCTGAAATCAAATGTACAAATTGATAAACTGGATCAATAAACTTATTACCAGGTTCCAGTATAACCTGAATGGGCATAAGCCCTGTAAGTATATCAATACCCTGCCATTTTATCTATAGCTTGTCTTGTTTAACTTGCATGTGCACAGCCCATTTGTCCTGTCTTGCATTCAAGGAAGGTCAATAGAAGCCAAATCAACATTTGGCACAGAGATTGGGCTTTATTGGAAAAGGTACACTAGTGAATTAACAAACATATTCAAGATATATAAACATTGATGTACTAAATGTAAATTTATCTGACAGTATCATTTAAAAGATAATAATATAAAGGATAATTATATGAAAGATAATATAAAAGTATTTAATAAAGACGTCAAATTCTTTCTACCACATCTCTCATTTAGTAAGTGAATGTAGAACATTTTATATATATAATGTATATAAATCTTGTACAAATATTGTACTCTTAGAGGAAGCTCACGTCATACAACATTATGACCCAAATGGCAAATAAAGAATCATTGTCGTCATCATCATCATCATCATTTATATCTGTAGAGTGAAAAACATTTTGGGGGACAGTGAAGACAGTATTGTAAATATTTGTTGTGTCTATACAATGAGCACAGATGCACACAAACAACTTGCATGTATGCAAGAATTACAAAATTAATGCTATTTGGCATTTTTTCATTTCTAATTGAATAACTTCAACATGGATATCAGAACTCCCAGTGCAATTAGAGTATTTCTGGTGCAATATAATATAATATAATATTAATATAATATTGCAATATAATGCAAACCATAAAATTCATAACACTTTTTCTGGTTATCCAGAGGCTTCTGTAATGCTGAGTTTTAATTATATGACTAGTGTAAAGCAAGCACATGGAATATCATAAGTTTGAAAAATGACAGTTTTCCTTCTTCATAAATAATGGATTTTGGATATCAATGTAAATCAGTAAGGACTTTCACAGACTAAAATATAAGAAATTCCATACAATACACCACAATTGGCAGCCCTATCTACAAAGTACTCCATATAATTCAAAGTACTCTCCAAATTTAAGTTCATGTGAGGGAAATTATAAATCAAAATTTTCTAAAATCAAAACTTCACAGGATAAAATGAACCACAGTGCAAATCTCTCCACAAAGTTTCACTTGTTTTCAAAGAGATCCCACTGACTTCATGCGTCAGATTGTAACAAATAATGTATCAGGGTTGTGCTGCTGCACACCTCAAACAAAGGAGCTATCTAACGAATGGAAACACCCAGATTCTCCAACATCGAAAACAAAGTGTGTGAAATTGGCCTGGAAGATCATAGCATTGGTTTTAAGAGATGCCAAAGATATGTTGCTAAATTATTTATTTATGCCAACAAACTTACTGGTGGTGTTTTTAAACACACAAGCCATGTGTGGGCAAAGTTTGAGAGGTAGAACTGGAACTTAAAAATTCAATGCCACAACTGGGATTTGAACCACAGACCTTCCACTTACCAGGCGGATGCTCTACCACTGAGCTATTGTGACAAACTGCCAGAATGGCATTAAATTCTCAAACCAGTTCGTATTTCTCCTGGTAAACCACAAAGGCAGTCTCACATCAGAGACAAATTACCCCAATGGTGACTTACTATTGTAAGTACTTTATATCCCAGGATTAAATAACCTTCAGATGGTAATTATTATTTATTTATGCCAACAAACTTACTGTTGGTGTTTTTAAACACACAAGCCAGGAGAAATACGAACTGGTTTGAGAATTTAATGCCATTCTGGCAGTTTGTCACAATAGCTCAGTGGTAGAGCAGCCACCCGGTAAGCGGAAGGTCTGTGGTTCAAATCCCAGTTGTGGCATTGAATTTCTAAATTCCAGTTCTACCTCTCAAATGCTGCTAAATGATTATTTTCCCCTGCAAAAACCATCAGGACATTTTATACTAACCTTCCTGGACCCAAACAAAAATACAGTGTGTTTGTAGATCTGTTGGACCACCCTGTGGCAGCACCAGGCCAGACTGTGCCCTCCGACAGAGTAAAAAAATGACCGGCAAGTCATGAGTATGAAACATAACTACTGTACTAACTTACATTAGGCTTACCTACTTCACAACAGATATTGAAATTGATGACCTTCAACATGAACACATTCCCTGTATCTCCGAAAACAATTCTGTTCATGTTGAATGATTGCCTGTATTTCTCTCATGATTTAGTCCTTCAATTCTTGTAATGCGTGTGAAATTGATGTGTACACTTTATTCTTTAACCTTTTACAGAAATAAAAATCGCATGGAGATAGGTCAGGAAAATGAGGTGGCCACAATCCTTGACTAATTATTCTGTCATCATACACACTTTGCAATTCATACATAGAATTCACACCAATGTGTGCTATGGCTGAAACCAGCCACACATATTTCATTTCTTGTTAGTTACGAAAAAAATATTTAAAATGGGAATTATATTAACGTGTGAATCAACTATTGTGTTGTAAAATATGGGACCTATAATTCTATGGGAACTTGCTGCGCACCAAATTCTAAATTTTGCCATGTAGTAAAAAGCTTCATGAATAATGTGGGGATTTTTGATAAATCGGAATTGTTTTCAGAGATACAGGGAATGTGTTCGTGTTGAAGGTTATCAATTTCAACATCTGTTGTGATGCAGGTATGCCTAAGGTAAGTTAATTCAGTAGTTAGTGTTCCATACTCATGGCTTGCCAGTCATTTATGTATAACTCTGGTGGAGACTGCACCAGTCCTCTCTCGTGTGTACTGCTCCAGGGCAGTTTGGCCAATCTATGAATGTGCTGTAAGTGAAAAAAGGCTGGCTGAAATTCATCTTCTATCAAGACAATGCCCACCTCATTTGTTTTTGCAATGGTGAAAATCAATAAAATGGGGTATGATTCACTGCCACATGCATTTGATTTCCTGACTTAGCTCCATCAGGCTTGCTTCTGTTCCCAAAACAGGATGTTCTTTGGTGGAAAGAAATTTTAGTTTGATGAACAAACATCTTCAGTTGAGGCATGCTTTGTTGTCCTGGGAGAATCTGGCTTCCAGGGTGAAAGAAAATATGTTTAGAAATGAGAACTTAAAAAAATCTGAGACATACTTTTGTGCTCACTGCAAGAACTTTTCAAATAACTTCTGTACTCCCACATTAGACACAAGTTCTGTCTGCTAATATGTTATTTTAGCATTTTATGTATTATTGCATCACATTTCAGAGCATTCTATTCTTGTTCTGTCTTGTGTATACTTGAATGGCTGAAAAACATTAATTCAACAAAATAAAAACAAATTAACACAAAATATTAAGTGCGTATTTTCTTAAACTCACACTTCGGACACAAGAGTAGTTAACCTAATACTGATGAAGATACATGTAATTACTAACCCTTTAAGGCACTGGCCACATTGTTGTGCAGATTTGGGACACAATGGATATTCCGGAGGTTTATTTCTGTTGTACACATTACAATTTGTACAAGGTGTACACAACTGTGACTCATAACAGTACATTCCCACTCCACATTCATGATCTGCTTCACACTGAAACATAACATTTTACATTATTAGAATAAAAATTCTATGTTAAAATGGTTTATTCATTCTAATGTAAATAAAAGTTGAAAACATAGAACTTTTAGGTAACAAGTGAAAGCTCATATTTGCAAAACTGTTTCAGGCAAGTAATTTGTCAAATTTTAATTATATAACTCATAACTCCTTGGTTGAAATTATGCTACATAGCATTCTAAAACATTTTAGCTACTTCATCATTCTAGGTGACCTAAAGTTATGATATAATGTAATATAAAAGCTGAAGTTGATATATCATACAACTCTAATCATTACCAGAAGAGGAAACAAGAAAAATTAAAATAAGGGAAATTAATCATAAATGCACATTATAAACATGTTAAGAACATTTAACACATTTTTACTACATTTGACACCACAGGCATGGACATTTACACACACAATAAAACTATAATTCAGAAAAAAAATTTAGGGAAGGTTTTGTTCCACACCTAAGTTTAGGTTACCTTCCCAGAATTTCCAATTATGAGGACTGTTGTGAACCTCATAAAAAAAGAAACCTGTCAAGTTTTGAATCATAGGCCTCTTAATCAATAGACCAAGCCTTAATGAACCTAGGAACAAGATGCCCACGTTTACATAAAAATTTTATGTACACAGAGTGTTAATGAACTACATCGAGATAACCTTAGACATTGTAAACTGTAATAATACGAGAAACAATGCATGGCCTGCAGCTAAACATAACAGTTCTATGGTGCTAAATATATTGGTATCAGATGCAGATAAGTCAGTGTTAAGTTGGGTGAAAATTTGGCTTAGAATGTCTTTAAAACTGCTGCTTGAGCATATAAATATTTTCAGCAGCATTCAAGATTTAATGCCACAAAAATCTCTCAACAGTGCAACACTGAACAATGATTAGCTGCCTTCTTCCATTAAGCAGCCTACTCTAGACATGATTAACTGCTCTTTTGGCTTAATTTGCAATGCCAAAAGCTGTTGCTTCAAAGGTCAAATTCATGTTCTACCATGCAGTTACTTTTTTTTTTTAATTTTACTATCCCAAAGAAGAGCAATAACCTGCCAACATTTCCCTGATTCAGTTTACGCCCTGAAATCTTGGATAGATTACAATCATTTCTTCGCTGCTGTCAAGTTTGCTGTGAAAATTCAGGTCACCATTACACACAGTTCCTACAAAACTGACGTGAGGACATATTTTTACGGTTCATACTTTCTTTCACCCTTTAAACCACTTTCCATTTTGAAGTACAGAATGTATATGCATTAAGCAGGATTCAAATTTTTGTTACCAAGGATTTAATTGATTATGCAGATGTGTTGAAATAAATATGCATAAATTTAAATTTAAACAAGAATTTAAAATCGATGTTAAAACTGCATTACTCAAAAGAAAAAAGGGAAAAAAAGGTAGTGAACTAGTCTTGAAGTTTAAAACTATGACAACCTTTTACTATGAGCTAATGTCATAAGTTAACCATTGCTCTAAAGAGTTCACTCTAAAAAGTCCCTTCGTTTTTCCGCATTGCACTCCTGAATGAGTGATATTAGCCAGTGGCATACTGACATAATAGAACCTTATAGCTCTAACTTTAAATATGAGTAAACAGGCCATAAGTCTCCTGTCTCAAATTATTTGTTCAAGACATCTTCATGTTCTGAAAATATTTCAGTGCAGTTCATTAACACCCAGTATATTATAGTAGTCATCAAACCATTCAAGAAACCTTAAGTTCACGTAATCATAACCATGCTATGAATTGAAATGTCTACCACATTCACTGTGCAGAGCATTCAGCAGCATTAGCAGTCCTATGATGGACCATTATATATTTTAACCTCATGTCACTTTGGAAAAAAAATGAAAAAAAAAAATATTTTAGCTGCTAATATATCGCTTAGATATCTACAATTAATGGAAACTGATCTGACACTCTTCTGCATCTTTTTAATTTATGTCTTGGAACAATGTTTAACTTTTTGTTGGAGCAACTTAACCCAACATTAATTTAACCTAAACACTTACAGATACTAGTGTTTATTGTACTGTGCATTCTCAGACCAACTGGACTGCCCTGCAGTCGCACTGCACTGGGCAAGGACCAGTGCACTCACTGCCAGAGTTATGCATAAAGGACTGGCAAGTCACGGTTACGGAACACAAACTACTGTACTAACTTGCATTAGACTTACCTGAATCACAAGACATTGAAATTAATGACCTTCAACGTGAACACATCCCCTATATCTCTGAAACCAATTCTGGTTTACTCACAAAAGTTCATGTTGATTGATTGCCTGTATTTCTCTCGTGATATTGTCCTTCAATTCTTGCAATGTGTGCAGATTTGATGCATACACTTTATTCTTTATCGTTCCCCATAACTAAAACTTGCATGGAGATTCGATCCAGTCGGTCTGAGAATGCACAGTAGCACTGTTTCTGAATCGCATAGCCCAGGTACATTCAGATATGCAAAGGTCTTTTACTTATTTTTACTCTTATGTATTTACAAGGAGCATTCTGACTTGTGAAGATGGCCAAGTATCATCTTTTATATGACACAGTTAACATTTCAAGTGTGGACGATCATATTAACAAGCTAGTGGAAAAATGATCATTATTTTGAAATGGTTTCAAAAAGGTTCCATAAGAAAAGTTCAACTTTATACTAATCATTTGACTATTTTTATAACCAGTTCCAAATCGAACAGTCATGCAATCTAGAGCACTACAACAAGCGACAAGTGTGTGGAATATTTTACTGCTTCCATATTTCAGTAGAGGACACTTATCCCCCCATTTAGTTAAGTATGAGTTTTTCACTTTATTTAAAGCCATAGAACCCCAAGTGGGACTGTCTTTCATTGTATGTATTGTATGTCTATTCACCATGAGAATTTTTTGGTTTCATTAACATCATTATCATAAACTAAGATGAATTCCTAAAGTACTCAAAAAACTCTTGTACACTGTAAATGATTTTCTCAATCAAAATTTCTTATCTGTATCTTCCCTGAATTTACTTTGGTTACAATTACTTTATTTGTAATTAGATTGTACATATTTTGACTTTGTCCAGTTTTCAACCTATCACTTCAGTTTTCACCACTAATAATCTAGTTCAACTTCCACTTAGCTCATGTCACTTCACTTTGTTTTTACATTAACTTCATTTTTATGCCATGTAGTTACATAAAACACTTGACATGAAGCGCCTAATATCAAAAGCCACCAAATCCATTTTTTGACCAAACTGAGTTATACATCACTTCTGGTAGATGGTTGGTGGTGTGGGGAAAAAAGCCAACTCTTTCTGCTATCTTCTTCTTCTTTCTCCTCCTTCCTCCTCCCTCCTCCTTCCTTCCCCCTTCCTTCCTCCTTCCTTCCTCCTTCTCCTTCCCCTTCCCCTTCCCCTTCCCCTTCCCCTCCTCCTCCATCTTCTTCTTCTTCTTCTGGGCTTTACTCATTACTATGCTGGGAAATTAGCTCGTAATTTATTCTTCTGAACAAACTGATTGTGTAGGAAGAACACTTGATCTGATGGTCGGACATTCTTTCATTCCACCAGATTGGGTGTTTGGTTTAATTGAAAAAGATACTCTTCTTCAACGAAGAAAATGAAAAAATTATCCAATACTGTGGAACAGTATTCAAAGTAAATAATATTCCTCATCACTATTGAAAATCTGCAGCTGAAAAAGTGCTTAAGAAACTTGGACAATAGCACTTTAAGTTTAACTCAGAAAAAGAAAGGAAAAAGAACGCTAAACAATGTTGTGATTCAAGGTGAATTTTCTTTTATTGAAATGCATTTTGTAGGGCTACGCTTATCACTAAGACTAATCTAAAGATGATGTAGATTAGACCACAAAATCTAAAGAGAGTAGTTCTGCTAAGGTACGCAATGTATTAAAATAACTATCAAAATATTTTGCAGAAGAATGGAGTAACAGTGAGCTGGTTCAGTTTCATTATGCTTTAGAAAACCAAGAATATCTAGGAGCTCAGACTGCAGAAGATGAAGTAGTTCAAGAGGAAGAAATAGACAAATGTAATGTAAAATGAAAAGTTTAAAAATCTCAGAGTAATATTTTTAATAATTGATTTGTACTGTAATCAAGCAACACCTGCTTTTATTAGGTATTAAAACTAACTTTTCAGATAACTAAATTCATTAAAAAGTTATTTTTATATTATGCGAATAATAGAACCTTGTTTAGTGTTACACAACTTCAGTTTCAGTTTCAAAAACCACTAAATCACAATTTTGGTATCAATCCCCACCACCTCCAATTTTTCTCAAACTTGTTTCTAAAATATTTAAAAAACCATACTACAGAAGTACTTCTTGTAGGAAAATTTAATGTTAAATGATACATTTAATATTAAAGTTAAATTAGGTACTTTGGAATGCAGATAATTCTGGGCAGTATTTTGCAACTATCCCACAATTTAGGTGAATGGATTTGCCATCGTTTGATACTAGGCGCCTCACACATCCTCTCTGGATAGTTCACTTGCTGGTAAGTATAACACAAGATGACTAATCTCTTCCAGTAATAGCACTCATTGCAAGTCATCAGGGTTCAAAAATTTGCTCTAGTAATGGTTCATTTCATTGCACCAAAAGTGCATTCACTCACTTGCTTTGCAAGAGTACTCACTTATTTAGCCATAGGAAGTTTCCACACAGTCCCAGAGTAGTCAAGGTGCAGAAACATCCAGAAAATTCTAGTTATGACATATGCTTGTTTATTTATTATCATTACTTTTTCAATATATAAAATACAAAACATTAATTACAAATTTATTTTCAAAATATTTAAATTTAACTTCTGCTGGTTGTTTTACTATTATATATATTTAATCAAACAGAAGTTGACATCAGCCGATATCTATTGATGACCACAGGGATCCTGAATTACAATAAAAATGAAAGGAATCCAAAGTGATAAGCAATTAAGAGTAACAAAACAAACATGAAATAAATAATAAAAGAACACGTAGCAAAGGATGTAGTTAAGTTCAACTAAGAATCAATATAATTTTATGTTTAAAAGGATGGTTACCTATCAAGAAACTTAATATAATTATCTTTTCTATATAAATAAAGTGATATGTTCTGGTGCAGTTTTTATCGTAGCGCTGTTTCACGTTTGAGCGATGAGGCTCTTATTTCTCTCAGGGCGTGGTAACGGATGGAATGAAAAATCACACGATGTTTCTTCACCACAATGTATTATTTTATTAACACTGTTTCTCTATTTTACATTTAAATAATTCCTCTTAGCACCATTTTAAATTATTTAAGTCTTTCCACTTTTTCAAAAAGTGGAACAAAAGCTTGATGAAAGTCTGGTAAATGTTCTACAATGTTCACACGTTACCTCAACACGTCTTTTCACCTTGAATATACACACGCTAGTAAAAAAAGTTCAGCGTCACCTCACGTGATACTACCCTTTTCGTATACATCCACGTAAGCATTCATCAAATACTTCCTTCTTGTTAGGGAAGCGATCCCTAACCATTCTCCCTTCGCTATCAAGACTGAACACATATAATTCTAATATTTATACATATATATTAAAATTAAATATGGAAATATTTATGACGTCTTTAAACAAACTTAGTTGTTCATAACAATGAACATTAGTAACACGTTTTCGTCATTTAACCATCTCATACCAACATCAAAAAACAAATTACACTCTTAACAAATATTCACATAAATGATTTTCTTTTGGGGTCTTCTAATATTCTGTCTCAGTTCTTAGGTACTTTTTTTAACAAAAATATAAGTGGTGGTGTACGATTTTTAAGGAATCTTTTATGATATCAATTGCAGTACCATACAACCATTTTTGAGGAATTTTCAGCCTTTTCAGATGTGAAGCTGTTAGTTTTGGTATGCCTCCCCTATTTCCAAAAAGTAGTCCAATAACAGACCAATTTTTAACTGGTAGATGGTATTGCAAGTCTAAATTGGGAAGGCATGGCTTGTATATGGATTTTTTCTATCAACTTCCTCAGCCTGTAGATCCCTCTCGCACCGGATGGTAGGGTCAATGACTACTGCTGTTCCTTGGAGTCTTAAGTGCAATGATGTCTGCTCTTCTGGAAGAACCATTAGAAGAGATACAATGAACCTCTTCATATACCTCCCAATCAACAGATTGAGACAGAATATTAGAAGACCCCAAAAGAAAATCATTCATGTGAATGTTTGTTAAAAGTGAAATTTGTTTTTTGATGTTGGTGTGATTTGGTTAAATGGCGAAAACGTGTTGCAAATGTTCATTATTATGAACAACTAAGTTTGACCAAAGACGTCATAAATCTTTCCATATTTGATTTTAATATATATGTATAAATATTAGAATTATATGTGTTCCATAATAAAAGTAGGGGAGGATGATTAGGGATCGCTTCCCTAACGAGAAAGAACTATTTGATGGACGCATGCGTGGATGAATATGAAAAAGGCGGTGTCGCGTCAAACGACGCCAAAAAACTGTTCACTCGCGTGTGTATGTTCGAGATGAAAAGACAATCATATTTAGGTAGTGTGAACATGGAACTTTCACCAAACTTTCATCAAGCATAAGTTCCACTAAGTGAAAAAGTGTAAAGGTTTTTAAGCATTTAGAATGGTGCTGAGAGAAATTGTTTAATGTAAAGTATCGATGAAGTGTTAATAAATTAATACATTGTGGTAAAGAAACATTGTGTGATATTTCATTCCATCCGTTACCACGACCTAGATAGAAAACGAGTCTCATAGCACAGCGCATTCCGTAATAAATAATCGCAAAAACAGCACCAAGATTTAAGTGAAGAAGCTAATGAACTTCTAACTTTATGATGCCTGGGGTTATTCAGCAGCTCGTTTTTGGGGCATAAACCCAGCACATGTCCTAGGGTTTCAATCTCACTACAGTTATGAAAATGACAGCAGATTGTGCTGGAACTTGCTCCAGGTATAGCATGAATTGCAGCTATATTGGTAAACATCTTTAGGGCATTGGTCCATTTGGAAGAGCAGAGTCCTTTTTTATTGCTGACCCAAGAATTAGCCTTTGGAACTTCTGAAAACACCTCTCAACATTTAATAGAGTATTGCATATATTTATGTGTTGAATATATGCCTCCCAAGTAGCTCTCTTCAGAGACAAGCCACGAAAATTTGTGAGAGCATATATCATGGAGTCAGGGCAATCATAAGGTAAGTTTCGCTGAAAACTACATCCAGCATCTTCAGGGTGATCCAATTAGTGAACTTCCGAGTCCAAATACTGTTTAACAGTATTCTCCTCATCTAAATTCCTTATTCTGAGCCAATATTTCAATATTCTTTCCATCACCTTGCTTTTGTAACCTAATCTTCCTAATTCCATTAAAGCAACCTCATTTGGTGAAGATAAAGGTAAGCCTAAAACAAGTCTACAGAATAATCTATAACATTTATTGCTTTCCAACCTTCATCTGGACCCCTTTCATTTATTGCAATTGTTGACACAAAAGCATTATTACAATTTGTATTTTTATGGAATAACCTTTTTACATTTTGAACAGCTTTTCAATAATATGACTCTTTCTGTATGTTTTGTTCTCTTGTTTGTTGTAATAAATTGGTTGTGTTAGAAATCTTACTTTCTTCAAATTTAATATACATTTTGATTTAATAATTGTTAATCTAGTATTAGATATCCTTTAAAAAAACTTTAATAAATGTAACTACATATATGCATCATCAAATTCAATAGAAATGCATTAATACTGACATTTCTCAGATGCCATGCAAATTACATCAGCTCTGGCCACGAGAGCTGAGTAGGGTTAAAACAAATCCAATAGTGTAAATTATCTGAAAGCTGGTCATCCAAAACATTGGTTAACTAAAAGCCCAGTGATTATTACCAAATTCAAATCTGCACGTTGAGCTGAGACCACCTTGTGCCATTGGCCTGTCTATTGTTCCACCCTCGTTAGAGGCTGTAATAAAGTAAGTAGAACAAGAATGAGATGCTGTCCAATTGCTGTCTTTAAACTCGCAAGGGATTTAGTAAGGGGAAAGAAAAGGAAAGACTCATGGGATTAAAAGAAAACACATGGAATTTTTCTGTTAAGTAAAGATCTTATTTTGTACTGTGTTCCGAAAGTCATCTTTTAACATTTTGCAGAGCATTTTAAGATGTGTAAAACAAATTTACAGTACAACTTCATGTTTTGTAGCACAGGTTATTGAGCCTATTTCTCCGCCAACCCTTCAAAATGCTTTTTTCCCTTTAATATTCGGCTACAGTTATCCCCAATTGTTTTGGTAATCAATGCTCCTGTATTACATAATGGACTCTATTTACTCTGTTATAGCTCGGGCGCTACCAGTGAAGCCTTAGTGCGCAGTGGTTATCTGGACAGCTAGTGAGCCCACAACTCTTGCACATGTGCAGTGAATACAGCTAGTTCAGTCTGGCAGAAGCAGTATTATGAGTGACATCTCTCTTGCAGCCATCTGCTTATGATATTTGAACATGCTGTGCAGTTTTGTTTCTATAATTAAAGTTGGACTGTTTTGGCGTGTCTTTATTGAAGGTTAGGTTAAGGTTGTCTTATTATTGTTAAGTTATTATTGTTAGGTTATTATTATTGGGTTATTATTGTTAGGTTATAATTATTGGGTTACTATTGTTAGGTTGTCGTCTTTTGAGTTCTTATACAAAATAAAATGCCCCCAATTTTATTAAAACTTGGCACAAAAACTTTGCATAGCCAAACTAGGGAAGTTGTGAACAATGTCCATGTGTTCATGAAAAGCAAAGCAGTTTCCGGTGAGTTATGCTTCCACTGAAGAAAGTGCAATAAAGAGTAAGTGCTGCAACTGAAGTGCCTGAAAGAACTATAAGAAACATTGTCAAGGAAGGGGAACAATGCGAAGAACAGGGCAGCTCTTTTGGAACTCCTGGAAAAGTGCACCCTGTACCAAAGCATGTCACAAATATAGACGATTTTGATAAGTGTGTTATTCGAAGTATTATATACAATAATTTTTACATTGTTGAAAAAATGCTTCCGACCATCAATAAATTGCTACCTAAGATTAGCGAGGCCACAAATTTTAATGGAAGTAGCACAAAGTTTGAAAATAATTGAGGAAAATGGGATTCAGGTGGCAGAAAACAAGAAAAAATGCTAGAATATTTCAGGAAGGCACGACATTCGAACTCTCTGCATTTCATTCTTGCGGGCAGTTACGCAATTATAGGGAAGAAGGAAGGCCCATAATATAAGGATGAAACCTATATCCATAGCACCCATACAAGATCTAACAGCTGGAGTGATGATAGCACCTCAGGTTTCCATGTACCTGCTACAAAAGGGCCAAGAGCAACCATTATGCATGCAGGAGGTAAAACTAGATTTGTACCTGGAGCATTTCTAATTTATAAATCAAACAAAAAACAGGTGATTACCACCACGAAATGAATGGGGAAAATTACAAAAAATGGCTAGTAGAAAAATTAATTCCTAATTTGCCTCCCAAATCCGTCTTGGTTATTGATAATGCATCATATCATAATCTGCAGTTGGAAAAGGTCCCAACATCTGCTTCGACCAAAAGTGAGATGAAGGACTGGCAAATAACATACCATTTGATGAAAAGAGCTTTACAACTTAATTATGGCTCATAAACCAGTTCAAAAAAATTATGAGATTGACAGTTAGTTGGCCATTCATGAACACAGTGTTCTTAGATTACCTCCCTATTCACCAGATCTTAACCCAACCGAACTTATTTGGGCTGATATAAAACAATAGGTAGCTGGTCAGAACACAGCATTTAAATTAGATGATGTGATGAAGCTTTGTCAACAGCGTGTTGATGATTATAGTGAGGAAAAGTGGGAAAATGCCTGTCAACACATTATAAAGCTGGAGGACAAATATATTGAACAAGAAGGTCTGTTTGAAAATGTTACAGAAAGCTTTGTAATCCAAGGTGGAGGATTTAGTGACAGTGAAGGCAGAGAAAAGAATGGAGGCGAAAGAGAAACTGAAGAACAAGAAGAAGAAGAAGAAAATGGTGAAAAGGAAAAGCCTGAAAAAGATACCAATGGTGCTATTTCTGGTATCAAATATTTATCAGACAAATAAAGCTTTAAAACGCAGTACTTGGTGTGACGGGGTTTGTGTACATTTGTAAATACAAACTATGATAAAGCAAGTTGAATGCAGTGACATTGTACCAGTCATTCAGTGGTGTGGCGCAGTTTCTGTTGTGTCAGCGAAGTGACTTGTCTTTTAGCAGACAGCAGCAAGGTGATGTCAGGCATAGACTCTCCTCACTGCGCCAGGTAAGTAGGTTACCGGCAAAGAACTATTGTCCGTACTATATAACACTCTTAACACGACTTCTCCAATTTAATAGTTTATCAATTCTGATTCCCAAAAATTCTGTTTTAGGACACATGCTGTATGGCTCAATCATTGTGCACAACTTTTGCTCCTAGTGATTTACTACCTCAATTAGACTGAGTAACGCATATGCAGTGCCATTTTTTTTCAGTTTAATATTACTTTATTTGTGATGAACCATTTTGCCATACTTGTTACTACATTATCAGCTTGACTTTGCAGGTCTGTGGGTGTATTATCTTTGAGAATAAAATTGGTATTGTTAGCACATAAGTTTAAGCATGTACAGAGACCTCCAAATACTTGGGAACTGCTGCACAGAGTTTTTCCATTTCGCTTGAAGAAACATGTCACCAGCAGCTGATACACACATGGTCACGAGCATCACTTGTTTTTCTCTACTCTGCTCATAATCAGTATTGAATTGCCATGATATCATGCGGCTGCGTTATTACCAGTGTTTTATTATTTAGTCCTGTACTTGGTCACAAAGTGTATTGTGGCTCAGCATTGTTTTCTACTGCACAGCATGTATTTATTTACGATTCATATTACTTATTGTTAACTCAGTCAGCTTGCCAAGTGCAAATGCGATTTACAGAAAGATTTCCAGGTGTAAAAGCTCCAGGCTGTACAACAATCCATAAACTTTACAATAAATTTTAGGTCACAGGAAGTGTTCAGGCTCGGAAACCTAAAAGACGGTGTACAGTTCTTACCAAAGAAACATTAGACAACATAGCTTTCTAATTATTATTTATTTATGCCAACAAACTTACTGTTGGTGTTTTTAAACACTCAAGCCGGGTGTGGGCAAAGTTTGAATTGTGGCATTGAATTTTTAAGTTCCAGTTCTACCTCTCATAGCTTTCTAATTTTGACAGCAACATAGCATGGTCAAATAAATCAAATGTCTTCAAGTCCATAGATATTCTACCTTTAAGTGTTTTGAGCATCAATTCTTTGCAATGTTCTCTTCATAAATGCATACAAGACATTTAATATAGATTTCTTCTTTTTAAGGTCCTGAGTACTGAAGCTGTTTCTTGTCTAAGCCCCCTAAAACATCTACGTTAAAAGACCAATGAAGCAAACGTAACAAGAGAAAGTGCTTCTCTTGTTCCCCTAGTTACAGAAAAATTACTAAATTACTAAATTTTCTCTCCTGTAAGAAGTTTCCGGAATTCTCGTTCCATGTATTAATGAAGTCTAGAAAAGACATTCTTTATACAAGGAGAGCATTATTATTTGAAGATTGTGTTATTGAAACTATTTGTTCTAGTTGGATTGTAAAGGAATGTGCTTAAAAGGCACAATATTTGTTATGTAACAATTTGTACTTGTGTGAATTGAAAATATATATCAAATACATTTGGTGCGGTTTTTATAATTATTCTTCGTTTTGTCTTTGAGCTATTGTAATCTTTGTAATCTCGGGTCGTGGTAACGGATGGAATGAAAAATCACACGATGTTTCTTCACCACAATGTATTATTTTGTTAACACTTTTTCTATATTTTACATTAAAATAAATCCTCCTAGCACTGTTTTAAATGATTTAAAATGTTTCCACTTTTTTATTTAGTGGAACTAAAGCTTGATGAAAGTCTGGTGAAAGTTCTATGTTCACACGTTACACCAATACGTCCTTATGCCTTGATTACACACACGCTAGTGGGAAGATTATGGCGTCACCTCACGTGACACCACCTTTTTCGTATACATCCGTGTATGCGTCCATCAAATAGTTCTTTCTTGTTAGGGAAGCGATCCCTAACCATCCTCCCTTACTTTTATTATGGAACACATATAATTCTAATATTTATACATATATATTAAAATCAAATATGGAAATATTTATGACATCTTTAAACTAACTTAGTTGTTCGTAACAATGAACATTTGCAACACGTTTTCGTCATTTAACCAACTCATACCAACATCAAAAAACAAATTACACTTTTAACAAATATTCACATAAACGATTTTCTTTTGGGGTCTTCTAATATTCTGTCTCACATGCCCCTTGTTTTGTTTTTCAAGTTGTCACCTATATTTACAATCTTGAAACACAATACAATACTTCTCCCTATTCCTCTGATACAATCACTTTGTACAATACTTTTTTTTTATTTCTTTACAGTCTTCTTCGCTGTTTGTTTTTGTCTTTTGTTTTGGCATGACACAGCATGTCTTTATAAATTTCACATATTCAGTTACTACACAATACATGTTCAGTTATTATACATCACATATTCAGTTATTATACAATACATATTCAGTTATTGTACAACACATTCAGTTATTATACAACATATCCAGTTATTATACAACACATATTCAGTAATTATACAACACATATTCCTAAGATTTTACATTTGACATGCACACAAATATAATTTAAGTGTGTCATGGTTTATTGTGTGGCTTTTGACTTATGTCCCTTGTTATGAGGAGAGAAAAACAGGATACAAATCTTGAGCTAATGATTATGATCATATTTATGGCAATATTTTATTCAGTTCTTTGCCTTCTTTGTCTTGTAAGCTTATTATGTATAGGCAGGTCGTTGAGTCAATTCTTAAATTCTGATGTTACTAATGGTACCATTTTTTTTTTTTTTAATTGGGTTCTTATTCATTATTGTTTAGTTCAACATTTCTTCAAGCTTAGCATTGGTTATATCCATCTTAATTCATGGGCATTGCTTTCGTGACTAAGGTTTTCCTCACTTCACTAATTGTCACCTCTTTATCTCTTATCTCTATAAGAGAAAACTTCTATAATTACAATTATTCTGCAATTGTATTATTTTTCTTCTCAATTCATCCTCGACACCTTTGTGTCATAGATATTTTATCTTTGTCATCACAATTGATTCTTTTTTATTGTTTTGTCCCTGACATCCTTATGTCAAAAACACATTTTCCATCGCTATTCACTTCTTTAATGACAGTCAGTGTCATCTGTCCTTGTTGACAATGCTCTTGGTGGTCAATATATTTCTTTCTTGTTGTATTTTCCAATCTGAACATAATCTTCTATAAGTAACCCATTAAAAATTATTTTTTTCCATCATCTCTACTATTCCTGCCTTACATGTTTGTTGGCAAAGACTATTTGGTCCTTTCTTTGTATGGTTTTAATTTATTTTTATATCATCTTCCTACCAACTTGCCATTTGTATTGCGTAGCTCATACGTATGGTCACCCAGCTGTTTTGTTATGACCAGTGGTCCAGTGTACAGTAGTTCCATTTTCTCTTTGTGCAGCCATCATGATGTTGATGTCAATTGTCAGTCCCTTAGGTTTGTGTTGGTCAACTCGATTGGGATGAACTTAGTTGTGATTATTTCCCTGAGTGTTAGTGGTGGTTGTTGTTTCTGTATTCTGTGCAACATCTGCCCTATTCGGCACATTTTCATCTACTTCCTGCTGTGTTATGTTGCCAGTGTTTCATTGGTTTCTGCCCCTTTGGCGTGAACCCCTATTGTATGGCAGTCTTTGGTTGTTGAAGTATTCCCTACAGAATCGTATGTGGCTCACTTGATGGGTACGGTCTCTTGGTCTCCCACGATCATATGTATGTGTTTGGTATCTCGATTCACCCCTTGGTATTGTGTCGTGGTACCGCTGTCTTGTGTTCTCCATTCTTTCGCCATGATTGTGTGGTTATGGGAAATGGTGTGCCCCTCTCCCTCTGTCATGGGTGCTCCTAGTATTTCTATCTTCTCTCTCATTCTGGTTGTTCGTAGCCGTGCTCCGGTTTAAGATAGGTGAGTTTGGGTGACCGTTCCTATGTCTATGCTCATTAGGCCGACCAATTTGTGTTTCGAAGGCTGTCAGTAATTCTATCATGTCTGCAAAATCTATTGACCTCGCAACAATTAACCCTGTTCTCACTGTGTCTGGGAAATGTCTTGTTATGCTGGTAATTAACTCTGCTTCTGACAGGTTAGGGTCTAATAGCTTTCCTTTGTTGACTACTTTCATAAAATAATCGACTAGCGATAACCCTTTAGTTGGATCATATCTACCTGTCGCTAGCTCTACCCTAGTTTGGTTTTGCTTAGCTGGACCCCAATACCTTGATAGGAATAGATTTCTGAATGATAACGCAAACGTTCCTCTCCTTCGAAGAAGTCGCCTTTAAGACCTATCAGATCTTGTGTTTGGTGTCCAGACTAGCTCTAGCAAGAGGTCCTAATCTACAGGGTATGCGTGAGTTATGGTAGGAATGGAACCAAACGAAGAATTAACCAACATATCACTTTATTTGCAAATTTCCAGATTTGTAGAGAACTGCCGATGATATTTAAATAGAATGTAACTTTGTAACTTCAACTACAACGTTATGACACTTTAACTTTGTCACCCTTTAGCAACCGTCGAATTATGTATACGCGCTAGCCTACGTACAACTCCCAAGTTGCACGTGCGTTATCTCGACTCGATTCAAGACGAGTGTGTCTTGCGTTGCATTTGTTTTTGCGCGAGCAACACGAAGGAAGCGATTTCCATTGGCTAACTTTAGAATACGTCATGGTAAGATAAGAATCAGCCTGCTGAATCACTAAGGCTGAGTACAAACAACAATTCTAACCTTAGCACTCATTTAAATCTGCCTAGGCTTCCATTCTTGAGACTTTAACATATTCAGCTTTATTACGTTTTCCCCTTAACTATTGACTAGAATCTCCTTTTGTTTCTTTCCATTATCAAATATATATTGACATAATTTCGGTTTCAAATGCCCCCATAAACATTATTTTATTATTACATAATAAGTTAATGTTTATGCTCTGCCCAAATGATTAATTTTAGTGAATACCTATTCTCGTGGTCAGCAATTCTCCATCCACTCCATCCACATACATTTTTTTTTTTAACAAACATTTTAAAACATGCATTCCAAAACAAGATTAAATATTACTTAATTACCCTATTATTTACATATTTTTTTTTTTATCTTCGGAAGTTACACAATTTTACAAAAGTTCCTTGGTTTGGTATTTATTAGTTTATTTATCCTCTTTCTCTTCTTGGTTTGCACAACACTTTCACTTAGTCACTATTATGCTAACTTAACTACATTTACAATATTATACATTTTCTCGTTCTTGGGAATACACAAATATATTAATGATCTAACCATTATCTCTAAGGTTTACTCTTTTCCGGTTTTCCCATAAATTGTCATTTCTAGGTATGAGACCACGATATCTATCTCGAACCTCGTAATTCTGATTCAAGTTTGGGGTTGCCCCCTGCCCGAAAAAGTTTTGAAAAGCTCTTTCACCTTGATTTTGATTTTTGCTTTGAGCAATCTCCTGTTTGGCTTTGTTTGCACTATGATTAGTACTTTCACTAAGATTTGCGCTTAAACTAGGATTTGTGTTTACACTAGGACTAGCAGAATTAGCACGACTATCACTTAATTTTAAATTTTCGAGTGCTTGCTTTACACCCTGGATTTCCGTAACCACTTCCTTTACATGCTCATTTAAATCTTCCATATTTACAGTTAACCTCCTACCTTCACTTTCTGCCTTTTGTAACCCAACCTTACTGTCTTCCAATTCTTTGCAGGTTGTTTCTCTCTCGTTATTCAATATCTGCACTACTTCTTCCCTAAGCTTACTACTCTCTCTCTCAGATTTCTCAACAAATCGAAGAAATTCTTGATTAATTTCTTTCTTTACATTTTCTATCTCACCCGCAACCTGAGTTCTGTTCTCTCTAACCTCAATTCTTACATTATCCACTTCACTTCTAATTTCCCCCTGAACATTTTCTATCACATGTTGGTTATCTATTCTCTGTGCTAATTCTGTCAAGCCTCGATTATTACTCTCCAATTTCTCTGTCAACACTTTGTTACTACTCTCTATCTCTTTCTCTGTCTTTTCAGTTAAACTTTGGTTGGTCATTTCTAGCTGTTTAGTCAAACATTTATTGTTATTTTCCAATTTGTCATTTAAACTTTTATTGTTAGTTTCCATTTTCTCGCTAACCTCAGTTAAACTTTTATTGTTACTTTCCAATTTCTCCAATATCTCAGTTAAAATTTTACGGTTATTATCCAATAGGTCAATTAAATTTTTATGGTTATTTTCCAATTTCTCAGTTAAACTTTTGTTAATTTCCAATTTCTCAGCAAAACTTTTATTGTTACTTTCCAAGTTCTTGAACATTGCCATTATCTGCCCTAGTATGTTACTTTCTGTAATTACAACTGGTGTTTGACATTCACTGCCAGAATGACCTTCCCTTAGCTGTTCTCTTTGATCTGATACATTTACATTTCCCCCTACATTTGCTACTACATCTACAGTTTCCCTATTTACAACGTCTATCTCCTGAATTTTACTATCTACTACAGACTGTTCCAAAATCTTGCCGTTTCTAAGAATCATCTACTTCACTGATAAACTAGTTTAACACTCAGTACCTTATTATTGTTGCTGCACTCCGATGTTGCCACTATCCTTGATGTTATTGGTCCATTAGGTACTTCCGCAGTCTCTGTTGATTCTCTTATTCTCGAATCTTGTTGGCGCAATTCTTATCGTGTCAACTTCTGCTGGTCCTCTTCTTCTCGAATATCGTTGGCCCAATCCTCGTCGTCTTATCGTGCCACACGTTGGTTCGCCATTTGACACAAACGTTCCTCTCTTTCGAAGACGTCGCCTTTAAGACCTGTCAGATCTTGTGTTTGGTGTCCAGACTAGCTCTAGCAAGAGGTCCTAATCTACAGGGTATGCGTGAGTTATGGTAGGAATGGAACCAACATATCACTTTATTTGCAAATTTCCAGATTTGTAGAGAACTGCCGACGATATTTAAATAGAATGTAACTTTGTAACTTCAACTACAACGTTATGACACTTTAACTTTGTCACCCTTTAGCAACCGCCGAATTATGTATACGCGCTAGCCTACCTACAACTCCCAAGTTGCACGTGTGTTATCTCGACTCGATTCAAGACGAGTGTGTCTTGCGTTGCATTTGTTTTGGCGCGAGCAACACGAAGGGAGCGATTTCCATTGGCTAACTTTAGAATACATCATGGTAAGATAAGAATCAGCCCGCTGAATCACTAAGGCTGAGTACAAACAACAATTGTAACCTTATCACTCATTTAAATCTGCCTAGGCTTCCATTCTTGAGACTTTAACATATTCAGCTTTATTACGTTTTCCCCTTAACTATTGACTAGAATCTCCTTTTGTTTCTTTCCATTATCAAATATATATTGACATAATTTCGGTTTCAATGAGCTATACGATTCATGACCAGCTAGTGTTAACCTAAGGCATTCTAACGCCTTGTTTTTTAAGCTTTTCTTGACTATCATCATCCTAAGCTCATTTGGTATCCTTTTCACTTTAAAATACTCTTCCATCTCTTTAACAAAGAGTTTTGGATCATCTCCCTTCTCCTCGTCAAATGTAGGTGGTGTGATTTCATGTAGTATGCTGTTGGTGTAGCATGTGTTGTGTCATTGTTTGATTGTGAACCTCTTTCACTGTATGATGAGTCAACATTTTGTACATTATTCAAATAACTCTCATCTTGTACATTACTTACATCTAAATCATCTTGCCTTTGTAGTGCATTCACAGCATCATTTACATTAGCCAAACTTTCTTTTCCTTTTTTCATTTCTTCACAAATTGATTTTAAATCATTCTTTATTTCTAAGTGACTTTGTTTCATATCATTCATAGCATCCTGTTGCGACTGCACCACATCGGCCATAGTCTTAATTTTAGGAATTACAATTTGTTCTACAGTTTCATTAATAATGCCTTTCTTTACTACCTCAATCTCTTTCCTTAATCCCTCAGTTATTTCTGCTTTTACATTTGTAATCTTACAGTCTACACTTGTATTACATTCTGTTATTTCATCTCTACATCTAGCAATTTCTTCTTCTAATACAATCTAATACAATCTTATTTTCTGTCTCACATTGTTTTACAGTAAAACAAGATAAATTGGATTGTTATTCGAGTATTTAACAGTTATTCCTCTGCATTCATATGACCCTAAGATATGGCCCCAGCTGACTAGCTGAATGGCGAGTTTATGATGAGACTGCAATTGCCAAGCATTTGAAATTTCAAATGAGGGGCATACCCAGCTTTGATCACCACATATCTGGCACCTGCAAACACGGGGTCAGCCTGAGTTAAGACACCTACCTATTTGGCTCCATCGGCCGCCCCGGTCTCATATTAGGCTCCCATAGTGCGCTTTACCACTTTCAATAGCCTCAGTACATTTCCATGAAAGGAGCAATTCTGTTGCACATAACTGTTTCCCGAATTTTAGAAAACCCAGAGGTCTATAATCAACAATGTTTGCATCATCTTTTTTATATGCAGAACAATTTTTGCTAATTTCAATTTATTAAAAAATAGTCCAATTGATAGGGAGGTCTATGTGTTGGAGGTCTGCACAGGCTCGGACCAAGTCGGGTTCGGGCCTAATTTGAAAAATGTTTAAGCTCAAGCGGGGCTCAGTTTTGAAAATTAAGTAAAAAATAATTTATCGAAGTTTTTGGTCACCAAGGTTGTTTAAAACCAGGACGAAGTACCTACAATTGTAAGTTGCCCTTGGGGTGCTTATCTCTCGTGAGATTCTCTTGTGATCTACCGGGAAAATACAAATTGGTTGTGAAATTTAATGTTATACTGGCAAGCTGCCATGGTAACTCAGTATTTGAGCAGCCGTGTGTGAAGTAGAAGATCCTTGGTTCAAATCCCAGCTGTGGCATTGAATTTTTCAGTCCTGATTCAAAGATAATTGGAGATTTGGAAAACCTGGCATGTGAAATTACTCGTGTGATATCAAGATTCTTGAAAATGCTACAGATATTGAACTTCTTCTTTTAAGTCTTTTCGATCTTCGCAATCACAAACAAATTGTCTATAAGCTGCATATCACATATTCCTATTGTTCATTGTTAATAACTTTTCTCTTTCAAAATTGCACTCAGTCTATCATAATGTGCCTGACAGTGTTCAATGTATCCCTATTTAGTACAGCAGAATGAAAGGAGTTACATAATGTAATATGCTCAATGCTTCCTTTCGCATTTGTTATGATGACACTTCACAACAGCAGGCACACTCGTGAGTTGCTGATGAAATGCATTCCTTGCAACTTATATCAGTCAATACTCTAGATTCCCAGCATTTTCTTCTGCTGGTCTTATAATTAGACAGACCATTCTTGTGCTCGAATTGATATGGCCTGATTTCAGATATTCGAGAAACTATTAATAGAAGCTATAATAATGTTAAGACACCATACATCAACAATGAACTAGTAAACACAGATTGATGTATCGCTGCATACAATAGTCTAATACATAGTCATAGTGGATAGGGATCTATTATATCAGATCAAATTATTACCAGAACTTACAATTGTAATTGCAGGCATACGGATAAACATAGAAAGCTCAGGTTTTTGCATAAACAAATATCTTCTATTTAAGTCAGTTTTCACCTGAAAATACATTTAAGTTAATGGGGCTGTTAGGAGCCTTAAGTGTTTGCATCTTTGCTGGGTAAGGACCCAAAAGATTGATACTCAACAGCCTGGCAGGTTGGTTACTCCTTTTAATAGCAATTGGTTTCTACGCCATGTGATGTTTTGCATTGGACCACCATTTTGTATTGTATTAATTTCCTTGCATTTTTAAGATGGACACAATTCCTTCATTGTCTTAGTCATTTTTAAACTGCATTAAAAAACAAAACAAAAAAAAAGGAAGTAAAGTAGTGTTGAGGCCAAATGCTGAGAAGCCATAAGGTGAATCATCCACCCAAGACGCTCTACAAACAAGTTCAGTCGATGTCTGGTTGATAATGGAGGTAACTAACCTCTGAAACACGTTTTGGAAAATTTAAAACCTGAGTGTTTAGTGTTAACAATCGACCCACTTTTTTATTTTAATGTGATCCAACAACACTGTCAACTTCCAGAATATTAATATAAGCCCAAACTTATTCTCCTTACATGCAAGTAACTGTTTACAACTCCCCACTTTTAGGCCATGCAGTTCTGTCAGATTCAGCATGTATTCAGAAGACTTGTAATCAATTACATCGGACCACAGACATTGCTAACACATTGAGTCCCTCTGTGACACATGACTCACGTGGGTCAGGCTACATGAGTGTAATTGACAGTGGAATGGCTTACACCACATCAACAGGAACTGAGGTGGGACCACTCAACCATGATTCCACATACCTCCAGAAAATACACAAGTTGGGAGCTGCACCAAAAGCCATGGGACAAGAACCATAGAGGCAGAAAAGATTCCTCTGGTTAAACAGAGAACCAAAAGAGAAAATCTACACCACACAATACTAAAATGTGACAGTATTACTGAATGGAGTACATTGGGTATAAATAGTTTGAAATGGAGAAACAGTAATAAAAGAAATGTTTGGCAGACACAATTGCAACAATTGTTGTACAAGGTGAAAAATGGTGATGGAGGTGGCGCCTTAAACATACAACAGCTGAAATTACGGTCCTGATAAAAGCACAAGAAAAAACAATCAGGTCTAACCGTGCATTCGGAAACATAAAACAAAACTGACAAATAGTGTCTAACTCCAGAACAGATAGCTAAAAGACAAACAAAGAAATGCATAAAAAAAGTGCAAAGTGCCAATAAAAAATTAAAAAGATAAAAGTAGCAAATTTTACATGGTGACTCATATCACTGCAATTAATGGAAAATAGTACACTCCTTTTGCACTTAAACGTGCCAACCAGGACATGGTTGCCGACAAATACAAAGACATACATAACTGAGCTAAAAACTAACCATGGATGAAAATGTGTTGCACCATCAATGGCTATTACAAATGAAGAAAAAGATTCTGGGTCAAAAGATAACTTTGCCTACAAAAACTAGAGTGGTCATACAATGTTTGAATTCCACTAATTCAAGAGCCAATTTCGATTTCTGTAGTAATGTTAATATAAAGAGATACTTATTTCTATTTCCATCAACATTTTAACCAACAGAACCTATTTGAAACAAAACAAGCCTAGGTGCTATGTCAATGTCACTTGAAACATAATTTGTATGTGTACATAAGCCGTCATGGTTAATTTTAATCAAAATAACCCTACTTTTCAGAAAAAGTAAGCTTTTGCATGTCACTAGTGATAAGTGAATGATAAGCTAACTGCTAAAAGCTATGTCCGACTATTTAAATATTAATGCATACTCACCTGTGTGCCCTGGACAATCCTCGATTCTACCATTGGTGCAGACACCATCACCATCTGAAAATACACCAATATTGTTACCAAAGTGAGTTTCCTGAAGTTGAATTTGTCCCTAAAAATAAAAACTACACAAGTAATGCTACAGCTGGCTGAGAGGGATAAAGATACAGAAAGAAAAAGAGAGGGAGGGAGAAAGAGAGAGGGAGGGAGAAAGAGGGTGGGAGAAAGAGAGAGGGTGGGAGAAAGAGAGAGGCAGGGAGACAGAGAGAGGGAGGGAGAAAGAGAGGGGCAAGAAAATGAAAGAGGGTGAAAGAGACAGGGAGGGAGAAAGTGAGAGGGGGAAAGAGGGAGGGCGAAAGTGAGAGGGAGAAAGAGAAAGTGAGGGAGGGAGAAAGAGAGAGAGGAGGGACAAAGAGAGAGATGGAAAGGGAGAGGAGGGAGAAAGAGAGGGAGGGAGAAAGAGAGGGAAAGAGAAAGAGGGAGAAAGAGGAGGGAGAATAAGAGAGGGAGGAAGAAAGAGAGAGGGAGGAAGAAAGGGAGAGGGAGGAAGAAAGAGAGAGGGAGGAAGAAAGAGAAAGGGAGGAAGAAAGAGAGAGGGAGGAAGAAAGAGGGAGGGAGAAAGAGAGAGGGAGGGAGAAAGAGAGGGAGAAAGAGGGAGGGCGAAAGTGAGAGGGAGAGAGAGGATGGAGAAAGAGGGGGGGCGAAAGTGAGAGGGAGAGAGAGGAGGTAGAAGGAGAGGGAGGAGAACGAGAGAGAGGGAGGAGAACGAGAGAGAGGGAGGAGAACGAGAGAGAGAGGGAGGAGAACGTGAGAGAGGGAGGAGAACGAGAGAGAGGGAGGAGAACGAGAGAGAGGGAGGAGAACGTGAGAGAGGGAGGAGAACGAGAGAGGGAGAAGAACGAGAGAGGGAGAAGAACGAGAGAGAGGGAGAACGAGAGAGAGGGAGAACGAGAGAGAGGGAGAAAGAGAGGGAGAAAGAGAGGGGAGAAAGAGAGAGGAGAAAGAGAGAGGGAGAAAGAAAGAGGGTGGGAGAAAGAGGGTGGGAGGGAGAAAGAGAGGGAAAGAGAAAGAGGGAGAAAGAGAGAGGAGGGAGAATAAGAGGGAGGAAGAAAGAGAGAGGGAGAAAGAAAGAGAGAGGGAGGAAGAAAGGGAGAGGGAGGAAGAAAGAGAGAGGGAGGAAGAAAGAGAGGGAGGGAGAAAGAGAGAGGGAGAAAGAGAGAGAGGGAAAAAGAGAGAGGGAGAAGGAGAGAGAGGCAGAAGGAGAGAGAGGGAGAAGGAGAGAGAGGGAGAAAGAGAGAGAAGGAGAAAGAGAGAGAGGGAGAAAGAGAGGGAGAAAGAGAGAGGGAGAAAGAGAGAAGGAGTATTTCTAAAATGTTCCTTAATTCTGGTTTGCAAATGATGTTTGGTTTTACCAATATAAACAGTTACAATACAAACGACTAAATTGGCAAATACTAGATTTTTATAATCTAGTCCTTTTCAGAAACATTCCGCAATCTTTTTATATTATATTTATTTTGAGGAACTAAAGTTATACCATGTTCTTTAAAAAAATTTTTTACTCAAAACTTCTTGTAAATAAGCTGACTCGAAAGTTTCTTGAACACTCTGGAAACACTCAGTTTTGCTGCACTTAGTTGTCTATTTTGACTGCCCCATTATCAGACCTCATATTTACAAGCAGTAGATTTTTATTTTGTTTAACGACACTGTCAATTACCAGGATCACATCAGTACAAACAGTGGAGTAAGGCAGCTTGACCTTGGCTCTTTTTGACAGCAGCTGCCATTTTATATTATAAGACTTAAAATCAGTGCTTCCAGTGCTGTATCAATGTTCCTGCATCTCCCACCCAAAACATACATTTGGAGCACTGGATGTGCCCATTACTTTCAATGCACATGCTAGACAGCACTCTGCAGCTTGCACGTTAAACATTAAAGGCTGCCAACAGCTATTCCAGACCATCTTGCATACAAAATAATTTTAAAAATTAACATATATTTAGTCCAAAATTTGATATAAATTATCAACTTAGGTACTACATATAAAATTATTATCATAATATTAGTGGACTAGCTTGTACTGTGTTTGAGCTAAATGTACAATGTGAATAAAACACTACAATTAACTGTTCTATTTGAGAAGGAACTTCAAAGCTGGGGATTTTAACAATAACAACAAAAAAGGCAAACCTGCAAAGAATATTCTGATTTATAAAACTTGAAAAATCTAAAAGCAGTGTTGCATGGTTTTTGGTAGGCCTTTAGGCTTTCAAAATCTCTCAGAAACAAAATAATTCTCTTTCTACTTATAAAACCTAACTTTTGTTGACTTACTCTCATATAAGACTGTAACTCAGCTAGAACACTGTCGTTTCAGACTTGTTGAAAGAACAAAACATTAGATGTAGCAGTGACTATACATTTTTGGGAAGACATTCTGATCAAATTTAGTGAATGGCAAATATAACCAAAAACAATTTCATCATTTTCTTTTTGAACACAATACAAAAGAATTGTGTTCGCCCATCATGATATTGGCGTTATCGCCACAGTAACCAGCAATGTTTTCCATATACCGACTATGCTTTGATACAGTGTATGAACACAAAAGATTCTCTACTGTGGCATCTTTAATTTGAACATAGTCTAAAAGACTACTACATGAAAGTTACCAATAGACTACGTGACAATGCATAGATTTTTAGCACTTCCTAAATCTGTACTTGCACCAATCAAAATTGAAAATACTTTTCCTTTCAAGTATTCCATATTCTTTTCCTCTATAGTCCTGCCAATTATATTTGTAATTAGAAAATTTGTTTAAATTTCATACTCTGCACAGTGGTTGAATCTGACAATGCACTGATGTAAATTAGCTAAAGTAATTCATGGAATTGAAGCTATCATGCTAATTTATATATAATACATATTTAAGTTCTGCTGGTTTAGCCATTAGTTTATCAACTGGTTTTCTCACTTATTTTTGGGATACTTTTTATCTAACATATTTTCCTTATCTTTATCTAGTTCACTTTTCCCTGCCTGGAGTTCCTTTTTGCAACACATGTATTTAGCTTTAAGGGGGTTACTCCATTTACTTAGCCAACCCTTAAATTTTGGGTCCTCTAACCAGACATCAATAAAGGTTTGTTTCCACCAGGATTTTCCAGCTTTAACAAGTTCCCCTCTTCTTTCCAGTATCTTTTTTGGAGTACTGGGTCATACCGAGTCACTCACATTAACATAAAAGTGTCAGCATGTTCCCATTTATGAAGAACAAAGCAGCGTCTGGGTGGGTTTCCTCCAGGTTCTCCAGTTTCCCCCACCATTCATTCCACCAACTACTTTACCTTTCCCTTTCATCCATTCCACTCTCACTTCAAATCATCACCTTCCTCACTCAGACCAGACTGATCACCCATCATATTCTGAGATTCACACTTTGTCTGCTTCTTGACAGGTATCTGACCCCAGTCAGTCCTGAGGTGTTGTTAGCTAATGCTGGATTTCTGACAATGAAGCCATTAACCCTCTTGCTCTCCGATAAATATTGAAGAGAGCAATAGCAGTAATAGTAACCGCTTTTTAAAGAGCACCATATTTTTATGTTTTGGCGGTTACATCGCTCTCTCACAACCCCCAGAATGTCTGGAGGACCACACCTGTCGGTTTACGGGTCTCACCGACCTGACCAGAAGAATTATCAAAATAAATTCCCCGACCATATCCTCTGATCACCAATCAGAGGACGTATTACATGCCATGACAGGTCAGCATGTTAGGGAGTCCTGAGGTGTGCAAGTCCTCCGTACAAGGAGGGTAAAGAGGGAAATTAGAAGTGTCATAGTGTTTACCACCTGCTATGGATATTGCAACAGATGCAGCTGTAAATTTAAACAATATGAAGTTGTAAGGATATTATGCCAATCTGATGCAAAAAAAGCTAAAAAGAGTAGTTTTTATAACGTAACACATTTCAATTCAAAAGAGCTCTTGTGATTTGGCACATAGGCTCATTTATACTGCATGGATGTCACTGGTGAAATATTTTAATCTTTTAGTCTACAGTCCTCATCTCACTAAAGCATAAGCAGTAGCTTGTTCTTCCATTCACTCAAAAGTGGGCAATCTTAACTTGGATTCCATTGAAGCACATCACGGTTTGGTAAAAGAAGCTTGTTTCACATTTATGCTATATAATTATACAAAGAGCAGAGAGGTGCCTTTCACTGTTAAAACGTCTAACAGGAATGAAATGGGGATGTTCCAGAGCAACTCTTAACTCAACATACAATGTGTATATAAAGCCATTATTTACTTACTGCAGCGAAGTTCTTGTAACAGCAAACACAAAAAAGATTCAAATCTTTCAAAACCAAAGTCTGAGATTAATTACAGGTGCTATCAAAACCACACCAATAGCAGCTATGGAAATACTAACCAACCAATGCCCCATTGAATATGAAATAGAAAAAGCGGCTCTTATTCAACACGAAAAGTTGATCAGACTCCCATTCAATACATGGCACAAGAGAAATTTTACACATACACTAAAGACTCAGAAGAGCTTTCTTTCCACAAGACACCAAGAAGAATGTATACCTTCCTAATTCAAAGGAAAACTTCATATCTAAAGTCAATCTGACACAAACATTAGACATCACATATTATTTACACATGACAGAAGAAGTTAAGAAAAGTGATTCTCCAACTAGTGTTCTAAAATTATTGGCATTAGAGACAATCCATACTAGATTTCCAGAACACGAATGGCTCCATATTTATACTGATGGATCATTAATATCAAACCAAGATGGAGCAGGTGCTGGAGTCACATGTCACCTCTTTTCCTATTACAAATCTTTAAGTTATGGAACTACAAACTTTGATGGAGAAATTGAAGCAATTCGAATGGCCCTACAAAATCTTTTGTATAGAATTTCACATTTTCATCAAGCAGTTAGTCTCTCAGATTCCAGAGCGGCAATTATAGCAATTATTTCCAAGTTGTCACCAAAAACCCAAACAATTATAGAATGTTGGAAAATCCTTACCCATCTAACAGCACTTCAGAAACACCTAGTCTTCCAATGGATACCAGCTCACTGTGGACTGAGTGGTAATGAGAAAGCGGATTTTCTTGCAAAAAAGGGTACCGGCAATTTGCAGAAATCAATAGTTAATCTACCATTTTATGCAGCTAAAAGATTAGTCAACTCTGAATTCAAAAAAATTATTGAAAAATATTACTATGAAAAATCAAAGAATAAAAGATGGGAACTACCAAACATTCAAACAGTAATTCCTGAGTATCCTCGAAAAACAGCAGTTGCAACCTTCAGGTTGATTACAGGACATGATTGGGATATATTCTTCACCACTCTGTCCTCTATGTGATCTGCAAGAGGAAATGGATCGAGACCACCTTCAAATATGCCCGGCCACTTCTAATGCCCCATCCATCAGTGAAAAATATTGGAGAGCAAGAGGATTAATGACTTCATTGTCAGAAACCCAGCATTAGCTAACAACAACAACATTTATGCTATGCTATGCTGCTAATGAGACACACCTAAACAACCTGAAATCAGCATCTTGCTGCAATTTATCATGTTTTCTATAGGATAGATCTCCATATGTGCAATGCAAAGAAGTGTTATGATTCTATATACTGTCAGTCAGAAACAATTTTATCTTCACAATCAACGTATAAACCATTTTGATTTGTTCTGCCTTGGTCTCTCCATCTCTTCCTCAGCCATCCCACATCCAGTTTGCCTCTCGGTTTGTACTTGAGAATCACTTTAGTTGTATGTCAGTCTTCCATTCTCTTTACAGGCTCTCTCCAATTTGTTGTGTATTTTTCAATCTCGTCTAATAAGCTAAATACTCTCAATTCCTTTCTTACATCTTCATTTTGTTTTCTATCCCTAATAATTTATGAAGTGTTATCAAATTTACTAGTTTCAGCTACATTTTCATTTTATATTTGTATTTTAATGACATTCATATTCACAATAAGCAACAAGAAGTCAGAAAAAAAAGCAATTGCTCATATTAGATGCAATTATTTTATCACAGAAGGACATTATAAAATTTAGCATTTCCATGTTCTCCCTTACCCTGAAAAGAGGATCATTGGGTAATTAAACTCTATGGATCCCAGGTTCATTTGAGCATCTTTTCACTCTAGATAGTAAAGTGGATTGGATAAACTTATACTACGTCTGAGAGGTAGAACTGGAACTTAAAAATTCAATGCCACAACTCAAACTTTGCCCACACACGGCTTGTGTGTTTAAAAACACCAACAGTAAGTTCGTTAGCATAAATAAATAATAATTACCATCTGAAGGTTATTTAATCCTGGGATATAAAGTACTTACAATAGTAAGTCACCATTGGGGTAATTTGTCTCTGATGTGAGACTGCCTTTGTGGTTTACCAGGAGAAATACGAACTGGTTTGAGAATTTAATGCCATTCTGGCAGTTTGTCACAATAGCTCAGTTGGTTAGAGCAGCTGCCCGGTAAGCGGAAGGTCTGTGGTTCAAATCCCAGTTGTGGCATTGAATTTTTAAGTTCCAGTTCTACCTCTCAAACTTTGCCCACACACGGCTTGTGTGTTTAAAAATACCAATAGTAAGTTTGTTGGCATAAATAAATAATAATTATACTACGTTGCTTATATGTGTCTGTGTCTGTCTGTGCGTGCGTGCGCACCAGGCGAGTCAGTCATCCCTTATTTTTTGGAAGGTAGGCCACCCCTCAAATGGCATGTGCACTTTAGTCCAGTTCTGTAATTAAGACAAATTGCTTGGCATTCTTAAATAGACAAATGTGCAAAATTTAGAGAAACAGCAGTTTCAGATACAGAAAGTACTCCTCACTAAAGTACATCTCAAAAACATTTGACTCGCAAAGAGCAAATTCTGGGCTAGAGAATGCATAGCAATGCAATTCAGTAAATGCCTCTGACAAAATGGACCTATCATAGTAGTACATGAGCAACATCAACTACGAGTAAAAAGAAAATGGTTAGAGTTTTGTACTTGGTGTAAGTTGACTGCAAAAATTATAGGCACAAAATATCTACCATGCACCCATACAGTCAAAATGCACATATTAAATAATGGTATATTTTTTTGGCATAAACCATCTCATATACATATTTCAAGTAACATGCATAATAGCTTTTGCCATTTAAGTAATATTAAAATGCCCAACAAAGGATTAAAACTGTCTTAAAAGGCTAAATTATGCACAAAAATTCGTGAAGTGGCAATGGCATAGCACCTGGCATAATGGGTTTTTACGTTGAATGTGCTTTCAGTCAAGCCTCCAAATAGATGAAGGAAATTATGGCTGTCCTGTGCCCTAACCCCAGGGACACAGGTTCGCATCTCAGCGCTATACATAATATATATGTATATTTGTTTACATTCATCTAAACTTAGAAACCGAATTCACAGTGATCTAATTTTAAAGTCTGAGGGTTTGGGACATAGTTTAAATCATTTTTGGTTGTCTGCATTTTGTAATAGAATAGGTATAACTTCTGTCCCAATGGACTGACATAATGCAATGTGTTATGAATGCTGACTCCTTTCATTCTCCACCCGTATGCTCTTGCACAATATTTTGTGAAATTCCTTCATGGTGTATTTCACAGATAAGTATACTGATATGATTTCGATCTATGGAGAAGCAACAGCCAATGTACAAGCAGCTTAGCATCTATAATAGGAGAGATATCCTCATATACAACAATGCCATAAAATGGAAATAAAACAATTATGAATTAAAATAATGATATGTTTAAACACACTAATCGTAAAACCAACCCTACTGATGAATATTACAAACTAAAAAACTTCACCAAACCGATTACTTACAAATTGTGCACTCATTACAACTGAGCTACCTAGTAACTTCAGAGACAAACATTCCGTTTAACATATAGTATTCACTGGTCCCAATGTACATTTGCAGTGGTGCAAACGTCACCTGTCTAATTACAAGAACATTAAAAGCGATGTTCTAACATCTATATTAGTACTAAATTTGTTGAATATGTAACCAAAGACATCCATGTTGGATATTTGTGTAGGATCTAGCATTGGGGCCAATATTTTCAAGTTAGAATATAAAATGTGGGCAGCACCATAGCCAAGCAACTACAGCATTCACCTACCACCTTGGTGGCCTGAGTTTGATCCCAGGGACCCACATGTGGTATTTGTAGTGGACAAAGTGGCGTCAGGGCAGGTTTTCTCCAAATTCTCCAGTTTCCCATGCCACTCATTCCACCAACTGCTCCATCACCACCTTTCCAATCATTGATTTCTCCTGCATTTCATATCATCCTCTTCCTTACTATCATACCTGGTGCTTCCCTGATCTCCCACTTCCAGATCTTCGCTCTGTTCGGTCCATAGGTTTCTGTGCTCCCTAACAGGTGTCTGACCTTAAACATTGGCTTATAAATCCTAGGGGGTGTAAGTCCTATATAAGGTGAGGGTAATAAGGTAAAGATAAAAAAAAATCTGATGTGTTGCACTCACATGACTTTCTCTACTCTTGTACTAACCATTTTTACAAACTCCTATTCCTATATTTTCTTTGTGTTAGTCGAGATAAACATTTGTACAAATTATCTTATTGCCTGTTTCCTTGTAGGTGCAAGGGAAATATTAGAATACAGTATGCTTTGAGCGATAGTTAATTCTTTTAAAGATTTGAGATCCCATTCTCTTTGCATACTTAACATATAAAAAAATAAACAATGACGTTCCATTTCACGAATGTTTCAAGTTTTCCGAATCTGACACAAATAACAAGGAATATCTCCAAAATGGTTCACTCTACAAAACAATTTATTTTGACATAAATTGTGTGTTTTAGTGAGATCTATAATTTTTTGTATATTAAGAATTTGTCTATCTCTTACGGTTTACGAGTTATTCAAAAGTCATCCAGAGTAAACAGGACTACATAGGCTATAGCCAGAAAATTCAAACTATAAGTTTCATTTGTCATACAAATACCTTAAACATATGACATTTTAATCAAAATCATTAGAGCCATTTTCAAGAAAATCACAATTTTGCATGTAAAGGGTAGTTTAGGCTGGGGCTATTTTCTTCAAAATCTTCGTGTCGCATCCTTGAAAGACACTAAACTTAAATACTAACTTTGGTTTCTAACCTACTTTTCGTTTGAGTTATGCTGTCCGCAGACTGACACAAACACATGGAGCTTTTTCTACAAATGCTTTTTCGGGACTCAGAAGGTCTCAAAACATATTTCTGGTGAAATCTTGACATCAAATTTTTGGGTGGAATACAATACTTCCTTCTACTTACCAGTAGAGAAAGTAAAAAAGGAAAAAAGAGTATGCAATACAGATTGCATAGAACGGAAAAATAAGGAGCAGCTGGCTCACCTGATGTGTGTGTGTGTGTGTGTGTGTGTGTGTGTGTGTGTGTGTGTGTGTGTGTGTGTGTGTGTGTGTGTACACCTGTACCTGGTATAGTACCTGAGCAACCGACCCTTACTCCCCGACCACCCCACCCTTTTTTTTGTGAAATCTTGTTCTTTAGGAGAAGATAGTTATTGAGGCTAATTTGCAAAGCAAAACATTAAGCAAATAAAATTTATCGTAATTGTTAAGAGTCATCTCCGAGATACAAGAAATATAGAGATACATATAGATATTTCATAAGCACCATCATTTCAGCCATAAAACGTCTACCGCTGAATGCACACTTCCCCCATACATATCCTCCTAGTTTGACGTTTTCATCAAGCATTTGTTCCATTATGGAGTTCAGTTCCTTGGTGCTGTGGTCGACTCTATCTTCCAGGGTGTTAACACGTTGGCTAAGCTCCATCTTTCGGTTGAGTTCTTCCATGGCTTCCTTAATCCTAGCCAGTTGCTCGTTAGTATTCTCCAATATCCTTATCTTCATATTGGACATTCCTGTCTTCATCTTTTCTGATCCGGAGTTTACATTTTTCAATTTGGCTACCATGTTTGTTTCTATTTTGTCCATTTCTGTTTCCATATTTTCCATTCCATAGCTTATACTTTTCAATTCGAGAAAATAGCATGAATGTAATATGTTGTATTTCTAATAGATGAGAAGAGCTGTAACACAAACTAATATAGCTAGGTCAACTTTCTTACTGTATTCTGATAGCCCTGGAAGAGGACTTTGAAATGCTAGCTCATTTGTTGAAATCGATTAACAGAGAAATTATGGCCAAAATGAGGTTTAGACTAATTGTGACTGCTATGCATAGACAAAGATAGCTAAGTCAACTTTCTTTAGGTTTTCTGAAAGCTCTTGATAAGATCTTTAATATCCTGGCCTGTTTGTTGAAATTGGAGAATTAACAGAGAAATAATGGCCAAAATAAGGTTTAGAGTAATTGTCACTGTTACGCTAGATTAATATAGCTAGGTCAACTTTCTTAGTGTATTCTGATAACCCTGGAAGAGGACTTTAAAACACTGCTTCGTTTGTTGAAATCTGTCCACTAAAACAGAAGAAAAAGCGTGAATAAGAAATGTTATTTTTTATGTAAAATCACATTTTTTCAGGAATGACACCTATATAGATAAACTTAAAAAGCAAAACCCTATCTGAACACAAAATTTGATTGAAATTGTTAGACCACCCAGATATTATTACAGATTATAAGCAAAATCTTCTGACAAAGATCATTTCACTCATTTCATTTGTCATTTGATATGACTTAGCTGGTAAATGTTTAAAAACAATACCCTAGGCATGGTTATAGAGAGCAAAACTGAATTAGGAAATAATCCAGTGTAAATAAAGCATGCACAAGTTGTAATTCTATACTGTTATTTTTCATATAAAAGCAGCTCAGATAAATGAGTTTAATACTATTACTGATATTTATACGTGACAGAAGAAGTTAAAAAAAGTTATATGCCAACTAGTGTTCTAAAATTATTGGCATTAGAAACAATTCATACTAGATTTCCGGAACATGAGTGGCTCCATATTTATACTGATGGATCACTGATATCAAACGGAGATGGAGCAGGGGCTGGAGTCACATGTCACCTCTTTTCCTATTACAAATCTTTAAGTTATGGAACTACAAACTTTAATGGAGAAACTGAAGCAATTCGAATTTCCCTACAATATCTTTTGTATAGAATTTCACATTTTCATCTAGCAGTTATTCTCTCAGATTCCAGGGTGGCAATTACAGCAATTACTTCCAAGTTGTCACCAAAAAACCAAACAATTATAGAATGTTGAAAAATCCTTATCCATCTAACAGCACTTCAAAAACACCTAGTCTTGTAATAGATACCAGCCCCTGTGGACTGAGTGGTAATGAAAAAACTGATGTTCTTGCAAAAAAGGGTACCAACAGTGTACAGAAATCTATAGTTAATCTATCATTTTACGCAGCTAAAAGATTGGTCAATTCTGAATCCAAAAAAATTATTGCAAAATATTACTATGAAAAATCAAAAAATAAAAGATGGGGACTACCAGACATTCAAACAGTAATTCCTGAGTATCCTCGAAAAATGGCAGTTGCAACCTTCAGGTTGATTACAGGACATGATTGCCTGGCAAAACATTTATACACAATTGGAATATATTCTTCACCACTGTGTCCTCTATGTGGTCCGCAAGAGGAGATGGACTAAGACCACCTTAAAATATGCCCGGCCACTTCTAGCATCCCATCCATCAGTGTAAAATATTGGAGAGCAAGAGGATTAATGACTTCACTGTCAGAATCCAGCATTAGCTAACAACAGCATACTACTTACCGATAGAAAAACTGCATTCATTGCTGGAAGCAGAAAAAAGAAAAAAGAAATTAGAAAATTAAGTATCTTTTTTGCAGATATACACATATTACAAATTAGAATAACATTTCATCAACTTATGTTACTTATTATGCATTAATGTAAAGCTACATTTTACTGAAACATTTGTCATTCCCTATTTACAACTGTTATTAGCTTTATTTTTGTCATTATTTGTATAGGGCTGCACAATTTTCTTTAACCGTGCAGTAGTTGCCCATGGATTCACAATCCATGTGAAAGTATCGTGACACAGCAGCTAATGTGCAAAGCAATCGGAAGAGTGGTGCTGGGTAGTCACAACAATGTGTGTACATTCAGCATAAACAATACCTATATTAAACTATCACATTTCTGCGGGAATGTGTATGTGAATTTAATATAATAACTGAAAGTAATAAAAACCCAAAGATTAACACCATTGTAAGGAATTGTGCTGTTAAGCAATGGTTCCAAAGGTAAAAAGCTACTGATATAACCTTAGATTTCAAAGGCGGCATATAACTGGAGCACTAAAAGTTGGCAGACAGTATACCTAATCAGTGGCTACTATCAAACTTCTCATTTCCTATTATGAGTCAGATCAAATGCTGACAATTCAAAACAAAGATCAACTATTGGGCATCCATTTTAAAACTGTGATAACATTACATAGGTTTGACATAGTGTAATATACTCAATATTGTTAAATGAGATCACATATGATCAGAGTTTTTATCACAATCTATGACACAGAAATAGTGTAATACAGGCCTCAGGACTATCCCCAGAGAATTAAAACTTTCTGAATGTTGGGGTGCAAATGTTCTAGAAATCTCTTATGGCTATAAAATAAAGTGCTCTCGTGAAGAAGTTAATCTTTCAGTCTGGCAACGTGAGTAAGTCAGCAAACAATTTAGCTACTGTGATGAAAAGCAGTTCTTTGAGAGTATTTGTAATGATCGTGTTCAAGTGTGGTGAGTGTTGTTATTGCACAGGATTGGAGACATCTTGGGTTCAACTCTCCAGCAAGTGAACTGTCCAACAGAAAACATTACTACAGACAGAATAAAGTGGAGTGACAGCAGTGGAACACATTTATTACATGCCCAGCTTATACTTTGTGTTCAAGAATGTTTTTAACCCTCCATTGGTCACCTACAGCCTCGGAGACCCCCTACGTTTATTTAAACATTCTAGTTTTTGAACAAATGCATCTATACAATCGTCTGACTAAGATATCTAATATTGTACCTTATTTGACTGTTTCGTGGAGTGACAACCACATCTGTTTATTTCATTAGTTCCAAGAACGACTAATCGGCAGTTACTTGTCGGAAAAGTCAACCAAACTCTGTGCGCCTACTCTCATCACATACTGACATGTTTTGTCCTGGTTAGTTGTGCAATATTGCTTTGTCATTACTAGGGCTTGGAAGTTCATGCCCTAAAAAACACAAATATGCATGCAAATATGCTCTTAAAACTTGAAAATATGCCAACAAATATTCACTATTTAATTAAAACAATTAATGTCCTTTTGCAGTAGACAAGACGAGTTAGGATAATTAATAAAGTTACCTTATTCCTTAGAGGTTGAAGCAGGAGTGGTTCTGCTGCTAGTAATAACTGCTAAATTGCAGTTCACTACCAACACTTTGCACAAATTTTCAACAGTAAAACATCGTCTGTTGTCTTGCAAAACACTTTTGTAACGTGAAAAACTTCTCTCCACATCACAAGAGGTTATCGGGGCACACTTTAATGATGTTAACTGTTTTACAGAGTCAAGTCTCTTGGTGTGACATAAGGTTTTCTTTTGAGGATGTCTCGAATATCGCACATCTGTTTATAACCAGAATTTTTTTGAAATTACATAATTCACTTTCTCTTTCACTTTTTGTCCTATGCTACCAGGAACCGAACTTAGATCACATAGAGTGATTCATGCAAAGGAGATCCTACAGCTTCAAATGCCATTAGTGCTGTTGGTAAGAAAAAAAATGGGCAGGTATGAAACTAAGATCTTCTTTTAATCCAGTTCCTGACAGAATATTTTGCACAGTTTCTATTGATGAAGCATCTTTCGAGTCCAAAGAATTAACAACCTCTTTGACTTTCTATGTGCTCAGCAAAATATAAAACTGCATCAACCCATGTTTACCATCGAGTTAACACTGGTGCAGGAGGAAGTCGGATATTAGGTTCTGTTGATCTAAACAACCTAACTCTTTTAGGAGATTTGACAAAAATTCTCTTTGTACTGGACACAAATCTATCTACCAAGGGAAAAGAATCACGTATTGTCTCAGAAATGTGATGAAGAGCATGTGCCAAACAAGTTATATGAATACCTTTCAGAGTTTGTCCTGATTTTACCATATAAGGACCTACATCAGTAACAAATAAAAGTAACCGGTTGTATTTGATTCCACAAGGCCATAGCAATTTCAAAGAGTCCATCACAAACTGGGTCACAGTTACATTGTCAGTGGCTGACAATTTGCACACATTAAGAAAATAAGGTGTAGCCTTTTGTTCATTATTTAAAGCACCCACGATTATATCAGAAATAGACCGGCACTCAGAATCAGGGGTTTCATCAACAGACAACCACACAAACTGATCCGCTAATTCATTTTTGTATATTTGACAATACGTTATTGTAACGATGTCCTACATAAGTCTTATGCAGTGTACTTTCTTCAGGCACATGTTGTCGAGTGTACTTGGCCAGAAAGTTTTTAAATGCCGGATTATTAATTTTTAACGAGGGAATATCAGCAGCTAAAAATGCTTGGCACAAATCATAGGAAAATTCGGTAATCCTACTTCCTAAACACTACCAGCTTTTTTGAACAGGTTCTTTGTTTGCAAGTTTTCTGATTAAATTCTCCTTATGCTTTGCTGTGTTTGTGCTGAGCTATTTGAAATCTTTTCTCATTCCCTAAATTTTTCTCACACGCTCCACAAAACAGTACCCTATTATCTGTAGAAATTAAATCACCCAAAAACTCTTCCTGTAAATTAATTAATCTAGCACTTGAAGTTGGTTTTATTTTCAGCATTTGAAGAGCTTTTTAACATTTGATACGCCTAATTTAATTTGGTGGGAATCAGTTCACAACACTGTTACGTTTGAAGACCATGACACAACTACTGATGGGCAGGCAAGCGTTGCTATAATTGTGCTGCTCAAAACGTTGACCTGAACTTTATCTTTGTTAATTTAAACCTCACTGATTATACTCTATGCACATACATATTATGAAAGGATGGAAACAGGGGATTCACTGCACGACAACATGACTCAGCACTAATTCTCGCCACCTCGCAAGTTGCATCATCATGTGCAATACTACCAATATGAAAAATATAATCCAGATGGAAAAAAATAATAAAAAAAACCATAAAAATCATTAAAATATGGAATATAGGGGCTATAATATTGAAATATTATGCATTTATCAAAATCAAGAAAATATACAGTTATATCCACCATAAAATCATGTCCAAATTACTGAAAATTCCATAATTCGTGCACATAATGTAAAAGCATACATTTTTAACCCCTATGAAAAAACATGCATATGCATGAACTTCCTAGTCCTAGTCATTACATGCAATATGTTACTACTTCTCACGAACAAGAGTAAAAGGTATGATTTACAAAATCCCAAGGACTTGGAAGAAGTGCATCATCCACCTTGTGATGATGTCTTATACATGTATGACAACTTGTATGAATCAGCTGATTCTAATTCTGAAGATAAACTGAAAATTGATTTTAGATTCAGAAACTGATCATAAAGAAGATGATGAAAGCAATTTATGTCATAATAACACATATTTTGAGGTAAAATGACAGTGTTGGAAGGGAAGTCATTACATTTTAATTTAAACCAGTGGTAGATCTCGGTATTTGGAACACATTTTGTATCTTACATTTCTGTCTCTGACCATTTCCTACAGAGATATTTTAGGTTTGTCAAAAACAAGCTGGCAGCACAGCAGCATATGTGGATAGGACTTTCCCTAGCTCAGTGCATAAACCAACTTCCTGACGGTGCGGCTTAAAAACAAACACATACTGTGCCTTGTCCTTCTGTGTTTACTGTGCATGTGTAAGCCAATCACAAGCGTTAGCTTCCAAAACACAAGCCGAAAGCAAAAGTGTTTACATCCACAAATCAGGTCAATTCCCTGACCAATCTCAATGAAACGTTGTCGACATGCTACTTGTCTGAAGGAGCTGAACATAGTATTCCTTCACGTGTTTTAAGTGATTATTTCAAAACCCTGTGTGATGGCGCATAATTACTACCGAAGCTATGTCAGAAGTAAGTTATTCTACGCATCTTACAAGTAACAAACTTATCTGCGTACATTGCTGTGGAATTACACATCCAAGTTGGATCAATAACAGCCATTAGACATTTTTGTTTGTAATGCTTCTATGAAGCACATATTAGAAGGAATGTAATGACCTCCCTTCCATCATGTGTGTGTGTGTGTGTGTGTGTGTGTGTGTGTGTGTGTGTGTGTGTGTGTGTGTGTGTGTGTGTGTGTGTGTGTGTGTGTGTGTGTGTGTGTGTGTGTGTGTGTGTGTGTATAAAATCATCATCATCATCATCATTATTGGCAGTACATTTCAAATTACAGTTTATCTTTCCATGTAGTGTAGTACTAATTATAATGTATAGTGTACTCGTACGTTTTATCCTTGATCAATCTAGTAAGATAACACTTATAAAAACCATGTGCATTTAAGGTAAATGAAGCTAAATATGGGAATGAAGAAAAAATACAATTAAAAAAAAAATAAATTCAAGCATATAAGCACAAAAATATAGCATGGGCCTACTAGGCCCCACACAACTAATGGTGTTCTACCACTGCATTACATTTGAAAATGTAAATGCCCAATTTGGTTATGGTCTTTGCAAACAAAGTGGTTATCACAGCACAAAATTTCGTTTTATTAATGTTTTGCAAACAGGGAGCACCACTAATGGCTTTGATACATGGGTGGTCAGTGATCATGTACTAATATGCTACATATAGTAATACACACATACGAAAATTCAATCTGATCCTATTATTTTCAAACGTGTTCTACACTAGGGGAAGACGGGTATCACTGCTGTGACGTCAGCTCACTCAGCTCACATGCTCACAATGATGGCCAGTTGAACGTGTGACGTCACAGTGAAAAAGAGGAAAAGTGTGTGGGACATCGCAATTTTAATGCTGACTGTTTCAATTACAGAATAGTCACAGATTATAAACAATTACATCTCAGCTTTATGCCATATATATATTCTAGTTTATGTGAACAGTCATGTTATAATGCAAATAGAACAGAAATTATAACTATTTTGTCTGAGCTAGAGGAGAGCTATACAGAACAATTAGGTGGACATTTTCCAACATTTGCCGTTTCACTTTTCTTTAACTAGTTTGCCAATGTTAGGGCGTAATGTACGGCACATTTGTAACCGAAGACTGCATGTTAGATTGTTATCTGACAATATGCTTCGGGATTTTTACTTAGAAACGTTCATAACAGAAAAGAATTGTTCGCATACATACGTAGAACCAAACATACATAATATCCGTGCAACAAGGACATATAACCTCAGAAATCTGGTTTGAGGAATATTCTTATAAAAATCAGCCAAGTCTTCCTTGTGTTTATAGTTGTCTTTCAGCAAATCGTCACACTGTAAATTCATCAATTCAATTTGCTACCTGCTGGAAACATTGTTAACATGCAATGAATACAGGGTCGCAAAGATCTGAAACGTAGTTGACAATGTTTCTACATCTTGAAGCCTGGTCTCAAACTGGTGTGAAACACGGGGAACTGAACACAAACACAAAACTACTACACACAACACTACATAACGTCAACAAAAACACAAAATAAAAACAAAATTCACACAAACGCCATTAAGATCCCTCACACAACAAATAAAAACCCTCAGACTAGGCTGAAGAGGGTTCTCCCTAAACAGTCCAGGTGTGTTGTAAACATTCCCAAATAACATTTTTCATATTCATTCAGTTTCATGGGAGTAGCGCCGCAGATCTAGGCAGCATAGCAATACACCGCTCTTGCCTGATGTCACACGAACGTACAAGCTGGCTCTTCGTTTAAATACGTCACACGGCCTGAAGTTGTCTTCCCCTTCTCTACACACTCCTAGTGTGGAAAAACAATTTTCCATTGATTCACCTTACAGTTGGTTCAACTATGAAGCCTGATACTTAAGTACTTACAGCATTGTAAGTCACCATTAGGATATAGTACCTCACACGAATTTGAGATCTCCTTATGGTTTACTGGAAAAAATTCAAGTTAGTTGGACAATTCAGTGTCCCGTTAGCTTGTTATCATGGTAGCTCAGCAGTTAAAGCAACCAGGCAGAGACTGGGAGATCCATGGTTCAAATCCCAGGTACAGCATTGAATTTTTTAGTCTTATTCTACCCTTTTGCTATTTTGCAGATGACCCTTAAATTTTGGACCAGCCTAGAGTGAGTGAGTGAGTGAGTGAGTGAGTGAGTGAGTGAGTGAGTGAGTGAGTGAGTGAGTGAGTGAGTGAGTGAGTGAGTGTGTGTGTGTGTGTGGTGTTTAAGGGTCCATCAACAACTAGGTCATTAGGGCCCCGAGGGCCAGTCTAAATATTAAAAGCTACAAAATTACTTCTGTTATTCTTGTTAGTGTAATGATCCCAACTCTCATTTACAAAGCATGTGTCAGACTAGTATACATATAGTCTTAATTTTTTCCTTAGCTAACCTACAATAAAATAATACCAATGATTTGATAATTTTGATAAATAACTATACCTAATTAATTCAGATCTATTAAGATGAATGACCAAGTGTGAATGCTTGAAAGAAAGAAATTGAGGCATAATGGAAACCCTGAAAAGAACCATAACAAAAAAAGGAACAAAACAGTAACAGATCCATTGCAAACAAGATTCCATTTTGAACTCCAGTTTGCAAAGCACACACTCTTACTACTACACCAAAGTGGAGGGTTTGATTATGCAGTTAGTATTATTGAGCTGTGATACCTATTACTCTCATGGAACTCGTCAGTTTCCCATTTGGTGCCTCCCTAGGTGGCAGATAGGGGAACGCTCACCAGATATGGTGGGCACTATGGGAATAAAATACCCCGGACAGACCAAAACTGGACAGTCCCGGTTTGTAATGATGGGAGTTGGTTCTCCATAACCAGCAATTTTGCTCAATGCATACATGACAATAAGAATAAGAATAACAATGATGATAATAATAATAATAATAACAATGATAATAATAACAATGATAATAACAATAATAATAATAATAACAACAACAACAACAACAACAACAACAACAACAACAATAATAATAATAATAATAATAATAATAATAATAATAAAAAAATAATAATGATGATAATGATAATAACAACAATAACAAATAATAATAATAACAATAATAACAACTATAACAACAACAATGATATATTGTCTCCAAAATTCTTGCACTGTAGAGTTACTGCGACATGCAATGTCAGTATTCCACAATGGCCTCCATTCTGTATTTATTTGTTGGATTTCTTCCACTTTCACCACATTAGGAAACCGAGAAGCAAGTGGTGCAATTGACTGAACTGTATGGATTTTAGCTGGTTCTAACACTTCCAACATTATAAGAAGAGGACCACTTAATGAAAAACAGCTTAGTATGTCGTGAACTGACTCATCATAAAAATCAACACAGTATAGTTTGAAAACTTGTACATATTTGTCAGGCAAGGATGATTTTGTCAGAGATATTTGAACTTTGGCACCAAATTGCAAGTTTTCCACAGGGAGAAATACTTTTGGATCCCTATATTCAACTTTATCTATTTCAGTGGAATTCAAATGTTCTGGTTTAATGTAGCAGTCAAGGATAGTTCACAATGCAGGAACAACAGACGTGGTATACTGTTTACATATACAGGTTTACATATACATATATTAATCTTTTGTTTTTATACATGAGGGAAATGTCTTGCCTGAAAATCTTTTTCAGAAGTGCAAATTATATGATAAAAAAACAGTGTTTTTAAAAATGGAAAATACATAAAAAGCAGGAGATTTTGAAGTGCGATTAGCTTTTAGCAGTAATTCAGTACATTTGCAAAAAAGGAGATCTGCAAAATCAGTAGACCTGGCAAGTAGAGTCCAAATGGAGAAAAGAGCAGAAGCTGGTGTGGGCTCCTTTATACATAAGGACAAAACAAGAAAAATTATAAATTGGAAATTTATTAATGAAAGAATCATGACAGTGGATATAAGAGTCAGAGCGCCTTATAACATTAATATCATATAGACAGAATAAAGGTGAAAATGTTGAAAACAGGAAAATTTTTTACGAAGAACTTCAAAGCACAATAGATAATTTATAAAAGAGTAATGTGATAATACTTGGAGATTCCAACGCAAGAATGGTTAACACTCCAGGGGAAGCAAATTTTCTAACTGAGAAATACAGAGAAAAGGTAATTACAGACATGGGAGTAAGTTGTTACAGCTTTGCATGGTGAATAGTTTTACTATATTACAAATACTACTTTCCTGCAAATGAAAATCAACTTGTATATAAGAAATGCAAAAAATGAAAAATCAATAATTGATTACATAATAGTGGAGAGAAATGAAGCATATAAGAGATGTGAGAATCAGAAGGGGACCAGAAATTGGCAGTGATTATTATTTATTGCAAATAGAAATGGCTATTTTAAATGAGGTCAGGGTATGCAAAGAGAAAAGAAGAAAACTAAAAGATCTAGAAATAAAATGAAAAAATTAAAAGCTATAAGCTAAAGCAACACAAGAACCAGATGGCATACCAACAACTCGTACAACACAAAGTCCAACTCTTAGGAGACAAAGTAAATACTGAGACTTAGAAAAAGCTGGAACTTGCTTGAAAATACCATATTCTCTTCAGCGAAAGAAGTATGTGGAAAGTATAAATAACTGCTTGGTGGACAAATGAAGTAAAAGAGGTTAAACTGAAAGAGATTATGGAAACATTATTTGACTACTAAAAAGATGGCTGACAAGAAATTATCCAAATCAGCAAGCTAAAGTGAAAGTGGTTTTCAAGTCAAGCAAAAATCATGGGAATATTTGGATGCTTTATGGAAGCAGTTGGGAGAATACTAAGCTATTTTATAAAGCTTTGAAAAATATCTGGAAAAGGAAAGAATGCCCATTAAAATTCATAAAAGACAAGTCAAGGAATATTTTAACTAAAGGAAATCGGATAATGGAAGCAATATTTTATGGAGCTTTCTGAAGGAACAGAAGAAGGAAACATGGATGACAATCAAGCTGCACTTAATGAGAATTTTGAGACTGACGAATTGGATTTAGAGATAGCCATAAGACAATTGAACAATGGGAAGGCAGCAGGACATAACACCAGAAATCATTAAATACACGGGTAACAAGGGATCAAAGATGCTCCATAATGTAACAAAGCTAGCACAGAAATGCAAACAAACACCTAGGAACTGGAGAACAGCAATCATTGTGCCAAAAGGGCACAACAGACTATGCCGAAATAACAGGGGAATCTCCTAATTAAGTGTACCAGGAAAAGTGTATGCAAGAATTCTGGAAAGGAAAATATTGTTGTTGTTAGCTAATGCTGGATTTCTGACAATGAAGTCATTAATCCTCTTGCTCTGCAATATTTTTCACTGATGGATGGGGCACTAGAAGTGGCCAGGGATATTTGAAGGTGGTCTCGATCCATTTCCTCTTGCAGATCACACAGAGGACAGAGTGGTGAAGAATATATCCCAATTCTGTTTAAATGTTTTGCCAGACAATCATGTCCTGTAATCAACCTGAAGGTTGCAACTGCTGTTTTTCGAGGATACTCAGGAATTACTGTTTGAATGTTTGGTAGTTCCCATCTTTTATTCTTTGATTTTTCATAATAATATTTTTGTTATTTGACTATAACACTGATATATTTGTAATACAAGAAGCAAATCTAACAAATGACCAACTTAAATACTTCAATTTTACTGGATTTTTACTGCACTTACTACCCAAAAATAGACAGATAAGTAGTGGAATATTAGTTGGAGTCAAAAAGGATATTAAAACCTCCTTTGAAATTGTTAAAGAAATGGATAACACAGATAAAAGTGAATTAATAAAGCTAAATTTTTGGGATAACAAAACACATCTACATTTATACAGTATTTACAATCCTCCCAGGAATGAACCAGATCTCTCACTTGTTGACCAATTAAATAAAACAATCGTAATTGGGAATTTCAATGCACATTCCAAAAGATGGGGTTATGAAAAAGTGGATTCTACAGGGAAGATAGTGGAAGAATTTTTGAATACCACAACTTTTGAACTGATTTATAGTAAAGAAGATCCCACAACCTTCATACATTATTCTGGAGCGGGCAGTAACCCAGACCTCTTGTTAGCTACAACAGATATTGTTTCAAAAATTAAAAAACAAGTTATAGAAGATCCAAGTTCTGGTCACAGAGCAGCAATTGCTGATATAAAACTAGAGAATACAAATAACAGTCAAGGTCTTACGAATCTGTATTGGAACTTCAAAAAAGCAGATTGGAACAAATATAAAACTGAATTAGAACATACATTTAAAGAACAAACAAACTCACAGCTGCATGACCAACCAGATCATATGAACAAAGAATTCTGTAAAGTCATCCTAGAAACTGCAAAAAAACATATTCCTCGTGGAAGAATTAAAAATTTCAAACCCTTTTGGAACCCCCAGTTAGAAGAACTGAAAAAGCAAACGGATATAGCTAGAAATACAGCTGAACAAACAAAAAACATATCAGATACACAAATATGGCAGAAGAAATGTGCCTCACTAAAAAAAGAAATTAATACTGCTAAAAGGAATCACTTTAATGATTTCTTAGAAAAAATGGATTATAGGACAGATGGTAACAAAGCTCATAAGTTCATAAAAAATGTCAAGGACAGAAAAGAAAACAACAGCATACCTATCATACACAACAATAAAATGTTAGTAAATGATGCAGTCATAGCCGAAACATTCAATAAATATTAAGCTAATTCACACAAAGTAACAAGAAATAATAAAAAGGAACATAAAGAATTTAAGAAAGATTTGAAACAAGAAAGAGAATGTAATCTTAACACTCAGTGCAATATCTTTTTTCAAAATTTTAATATGCAAGAATTGAACATTGCAATAAATAATCTAAAAAACAAAAAGTCTCCTGGACCAGATCACATACATCTGGAGTTCATAAAAAACCTTGCAAAAACAGCAAAACAACAACTACTGAAACTCTACAATCTATCCTGGAAAACCACTGTACCTGCTGAATGGCGAAAAGCAATAATTGTCCCACTCTTAAAGAAAGACAAAACAGCATCAGAAATAAAAAATTATAGACCAATAGCTCTTGCCAGCATAATAGCAAAAGTGATGGAAAGAATGGTGTCAAACAGGTTAAATTGGTTCCTAGAATCACAAAATTTAATATCCCCATGTCAAGCTGGATTCAGAGAGTTCCACTCTACAAATGAACAAGTCTTACTTCTCAGTCAAGAAATCAAAGACTCCTTCAATAGAAAAGAAGATAATTTATCAGTTTTTATTGATTTTCAAAGTGCATATGATTCTATATGCAGAACAAAACTACTAAAGAAAGTAAAAAAAATAGGGATACAAGGTCCAATGTTTTCATGGCTATGTCATTTCCTAACAACGCTTTATTGCAACCAGATATGGAAGAAATATATCTAAATATAAACAAGTACACAGTGGCTTACCACAAGATGCAGTGCTCAGCACTACACTTTTTAATATATTTATTAATGATCTACCACAACTAATACAAGAATCAGGCGTGAAGTGTGCACTATTTGCTGATGACTTAGTAATGTGGACTTCAAAACCAAAAAGCAAAAGTACAGAACTGGAAAAAACCATGCAACAATCCTTAACCAACTTACAGAGGTGGACCAAAGAAAATTTAGTGACTGTTAATACAACAAAATCAAACTACCAAATCTTTTCACTAAGAAAAAAACCACTAAAAATAAAACTAAATTTTGAGGGTCAACAATTACCAGAAACAAAGGAAGCAAAGTATTTAGGAGTTACATTTTATACCACCAAGATATAGATGTCTTCACAGTACAAGAAGCCAATATATCAGAAGAACAGGAAATATACTTTGAAATGGATCAGTTCACTACACATATACTTCCAAAGGCTCGTCAAATAGCAAGTGGTATTCTTACAGGAATTAAAAGAAATATGAAAGCTACTATCCAAATCCAAAAAACAATGGAAGAACAAGATAAATCAGAAATAGTTAAAATCGAAGTATGGAAAAATAACTATCACTATAGAATTTACAGTATCTACAATCCTCCAGACAATACACTAGATCTAAATTCTATTCCCATAGAACCCAAAAGTATTTTAATAGGTGATTTTAATGCACACTCCCCTAGGTGGGGCTACAGAGATAGAAATTCAGCAGGAAGAGTCATAGAAGACCTATTAAACTCATCAACAATGGAATTAATATTTAATCCAAATGATCCACCCACTTACCTTCATTATAATGGTTCAGGTACAAATCCTGATCTTCTGATGGTGTCTTCTGACATAATTCACAATACAAAAAGAGAAATAATAGAAGACCCAGGTACAGGCCACAGAATCACCATAAACTCCATAAGAGGTCTAATAAATAAAAGTAACAAACCAAAAATTAAAACTTCTTGGAATTTTAAAAAAGCAGATTGGTCCAGTTTCCAAAATGAGATAGAAGGGAAGTGTAATATAGGTACTGTTAAAATCAGAGTTCAAGTCAACAGATGAAATGAATAAAAAAATTTGTGAAATATTATTGACAGCAGCCAAAACACATATCCCCAAAGGAAAGTTAAAGAAATATAGCTACTTTTGGTCTCCATCTTTATCTAAGTTAAAACATGAAAGAAATATAGCAAGAGTCAAAGCCGAAAGAACCAAGTGTCCAGAAGATGTACAAAACTGGAGAAGAAAAGCAGCCATTTTTAAGAAAGAATTAATTACAGCAAAGAGGGCCAGTTTCACAAATTTTGTAGAACATATGGACTATAGGAAAGATGGAAATAAAATATACAAATTCCTTAATAAAACAAAATTATCAAAAAATACAACTGAACCATTAAAACATAATAACAAAAGCTTAACTACAGATAGGGAAATAGCAGAATCCCTTAACAAGTTTTATGCTCAGTCACAAAGAATACCCCAAGCGTATAAAAAACAAGATAAGGCTATCCAAAAAACTATCAGAGAAACTAATAAGCCAAAAGGTATACGAAATTATATTTTTATTCAGGATTTTAACGAAACAGAACTAGATTTAGCAATAGAACAATTACAGAACAAAAAATCTCCAGGACCTGACAAGATCCACCCAGAGTTTATTAAACACCTTGGCAGGAAAGGAAAAGAAATCCTACTTAAACTGTATAACACGTGTTGGAGAATGACTGTACCTTCCGACTGGAAAAAAGCCATTATCATCCTGATTTTAAAGAAAAACAAACCCTCAAACAATATTAATAGTTTCAGACCAATATCTTTGACCAGTGTTATTGCAAAAGTGATGGAAAGAATGGTGGCATCTAGACTTAACTGGTTCCTAGAATATTACAACTTAATTAATAGTTCACAGACCGGCTTCAGACAGAATCATAGTACAAGTGAAAATGTACTCCTACTAAGCCAAGACATCAAGGAAGCTTTCAATAGAAAGGAGGATGCCTTAGCAGTATTCATTGATTTTAAATCAGCATATGACTCAGTCTGGAGAAACAAATTAATTGAGAAGTTGCAATCAATAGGTGTGAAAAGTAACATGCTTAAATGGATAACTCAGTTTATTTCACAAAGATTTTGTGCCACAAAATATAATACATACATTTCCAAATATAAACAAACACACAAAGGACTTCCACAAGGTGCTGTTCTGAGCACAACACTCTTTAACATATATATAAATGACCTTCCATCAATAATAAAAACTTTAGAAACCAAAATTGCTTTATTTGCTGACGATGTAGTCATTTGGACTTCAGGCTCTCCAAAAAACCCTGAATTAATTAAAGACAGAATAGAAACAGCCCTAAACAAAGTACATGAATGGAGTTCCAAAAACCTCATGACTATCAATGTGGAAAAAACAAATTATGAATTATTTACACTAAAATACAAACCCGTTAATATTAACATAAATTATAATGGTAAACCACTCAAAGCAGTTGATGATGCCAAATACTTAGGCATCACTTTCGACAGAAAGCTAAGTTGGAAAAAACATATAACAAACATCTCAGAAAAAGTTGAAAAGAAACTGCAAATCCTGAAAAGGTTAGCTGGTGCTAAATGGGGCTGCTCAAGGAGAGTCCTTAACACAACATACATAATGTATGTTAAACCAAACCTCTTGTACTGTTCTGAAGCTTTAATAACAGCAGCAAATGCTAACATCAATAAACTTGAACAAATACAAAATCAGGCTCTTCACCTAATCACTGGAGCAGTTAAATCCACACCTATTGATGCCATGCTTGCCTTAACATGGACCCCATCAATAACAACAAAAATAGAAGAACAAGCATTGCTCCAACATGAGAAAATGTTAGGACTGCCAAACTCTAAATGGACAGAACAGAACCTCCCCCCTTCAATCCTTAAAACTCATAGTAGTTTCCTAGAAAAGGTGACACAGATTAAATCCAAATTGAACATTCCTAACACCAGAGAAAATCTACTTATAAGAGAAAATCCATTGGAATTATTGCAACCTACCTTCAGTTTGGAATTAATAGAGGAAATAAGTAAATCAGACACACCAAAAGAAATACAAAAACTTCTAGCTCTGGAAACAATCAATACTAGGTATCCCACAGAAGAATGGCTGCACATATATACTGATGGATCCTCCAAGGAAAACCTTACTGGAGCTGGAGTTACATGTTCACATTTTTCCTTTTATCATTCTGTTGGCAGAGACACAACAAATTATGATGGAGAAATAGAGGCTATATACATTGCTCTCCGACAATTATTAAATCTTCCCTTAAATAAATTTAACAAGGCAGTAGTTCTTTCGGATTCTAAAGCTGCAATTCAGGGAATATGTTCAAATACTACAAAGAAGTCAACAAAAATTAGAGAATGCTACAAAATGTTAACACAACTCCAAAAAGTTAATAAGACTGTTCATCTCCAATGGATTCCAGCACACTGTGGAGTCATGGGGAACGAAGCTGCAGACACACTTGCAAATAAAGGCACAACAATAAAACAAAAGTCTAAATTCAATTTCTCTTATTCCTCAATAAAACACTTGATCATTAAAAAATTTTCTCATTCATACCTTCAAGAAATAGAAACAAATGCCAAAGATAAAAAATGGATTACACTACTTTCCAACCCAGATATAATCCCCCAGAGACCAAGGAAAACAGCGGTTGCAGCCTTCCGACTATTGACAAATCACGACTGCTTAGCAAGTCATCTCTACAGAATAGGTATCTCAGCCTCACCAATATGTGTCCTGTGTAACGATCCAGCAGAAATGAACAAAGACCACTTGAAGACCTGTGAAGCATTAAGATTAGAAGAAACTACAGTTCAAAAGTATTGGAAAGCACGAATGGTAATGGCTTCATTGCCAGATGCAAGGCACTAGAAAACAACAACATTTGATACCAAACTTACATGGACCAAACAAATAGAAAATGTAATACAAAGAGCAGAAAGGTGCCTTTCACTGTTAAAACGTCTCACAGGAATGAAGTGGGGATGTTCCAGAGCAACGCTTAACACAACATACAATGTATATATAAAACCATTATTTACTTACTGCAGCGAAGTTCTTGTAACAGCAAACACAAAAAAAAATTCAAATCTTTCAAAACCAAATCTGAGATTAATTACAGGTGCTATCAAAACCACACCAATAGCACCTATGGAAATACTAACCAACCAATACCCCATTGAATATGAAATAGAAAAAGCAGCTCTTATTCAACACGAAAAGTTGATCAGACTCCCATTCAATACATGGCACAAGAGAAATTTTACACATACACCAAAGACTCAGGAGAGCTTTCTTTCCAAAATTCAAGACATCAAGAAGGATGTACACCCTCCTAATTCAAAGGAAAACTTCATATCTAAAGTCAATCCAACACATACATTAGACATCACATATTATTTACACCTGACAGAAGAAGTTAAAAAAAGTTATACTCCAACTAGTGTTCTAAAATTATTGGCATTAGAGACAATCCATACTAGATTTCCAGAACATGAGTGGCTCCATATTTATACTGATGGATCATTGATATCAAACCAAGATGGAGCAGGTGCTGGAGTCACATGTCACCTCTTTTCCTATTACCTCTTTTCCTATAAGTTATGGAACTACTAACTTTGATGGAGAAATTGAAGTAATTCGAATGGCCCTACAAAATCGTTTGTACAGAATTTCACATTTTCAGCAAGCAGTTATTCTCTCAGATTCCAGGAAAGGAAAATAGGAGGGTAAGTGGACACTATTGGATAAGGCTCAATGTGGCTTCTGCCCAAATTGAGGCACACAAGACCATATTTTCACTGTAAGACAGATAGTTGAAAAAACAACTGAACTTAACAAAAACAATACATTTATGCTACATGGACCTGGAAAAGGCATTTGACTGAATATCTTGAGAAGAGCTATGGAAGGTACTGCAAAAATACAAATGGAAGCTAATTTAATCAGTGCTATTCAGAGTTTCAATAATAACCAAGTAAATAATATGTTTAAGAGGTAGAACTGGAACTTAAAAATTCAATGCCACAACTGGGATTTGAACCCAGTTCTCTTAAACTTTGCCCACACACGGCTTGTGTGTTTAAAAACACCAACAGTAAGTTTGTTGGCATAAATAAATAATATGTTGTTGTTAGCTAATGCTGGATTTCTGACAATGAAGTCATTAATCCTCTTGCTCTCCAATATTTTTCACTGATGGATGGGGCACTAGAAGTGGCCGGGCATATTTGAAGGTGGTCTCGATCCATTTCCTCTTGCAGATCACATAGAGGACAAAGTGGTGAAGAATATATCCCAATTCTGTTTAAATGTTTTGCCGGACAATCATGTCCTGTAATCAACCTGAAGGTTGCAACTGCTGTTTTTCGAGGATACTCAGGAATCACTGTTTGAATGTTTGGTAGTTCCCATCTTTTATTCTTTGATTTTTCATAGTAATATTTTGCAATAATTTTTTTGAATTCAGAGTTGACTAATCTTTTAGCTGCATAAAATGGTAAATTAACTATAGATTTTTGTACACGGCTGGTACCCTTTTTTGCAAGAAAATCAGCTTTCTCATTACCACTCAGTCCACAGTGAGCCGGTATCCATTGGAAGACTAGATGTACACCCTCCTAATTCAAAGGAAAACTTCATATCTAAAGTCAATCCAACACATACATTAGACATCACATATTATTTACACCTGACAGAAGAAGTTAAAAAAAGTGATACTCCAACTAGTGTTCCAAAATTATTGGCATTAGAGACAATCCATACTAGATTTCCAGAACACAAATGGCTCCATATTTATGCTGATGGATCACTAATATCAAACCAAGATGGAGCAGGTGCTGGAGTCACATGTCACCTCTTTTCCTATTACAAATCTTTAAGTTATGGAACTACTAACTTTGATGGAGAAATTGAAGCAATTCGAATGGCGCTACAAAATCTTTTGTACAGAATTTCACATTTTCAGCAAGCAGTTATTCTCTCAGATTCCAGGGCAGCAATTATAGCAATTACTTCCAAGTTGTCACCAAAAAACCAAACAATTATAGAATGTTGGAAAATCCTTACCCATCTAACAGCACTTCAAAAACACCTAGTCTTCCAATGGATACCAGCTCACTGTGGACTGAGTGGTAATGAGAAAGCTGATTTTCTTGCAAAAAAGGGTACCGGCAATGTGCAGAAATCAATAGTTAATCTACCATTTTATGCAGCTAAAAGATTAGTCAACTCTGAATTCAAAAAAATTATTGAAAAATATTACTATGAAAAATCAAAGAATAAAAGATGGGAACTACCAAACATTCAAACAGTAATTCCTGAGTATCCTCAAAAAACAGCAGTTGCAACCTTCAGGTTGATTACAGGACATGATTGTCTGGCAAAACATTTAAACAGAATTGGGATATATTCTTCACCACTCTGTCCTCTATGTGATCTGCAAGAGGAAATGGATCGAGACCACCTTCAAATATGCCCGGCCACTTCTAATGCCCCATCCATCAGTGAAAAATATTGGAGAGCAAGAGGATTAATGACTTCATTGTCAGAAATCCAGCATTAGCTAACAACATATTTTTTTGGCAAAAGCTTAGTTTGGTCACAAATGTTTGAAAATTATGATATAACACATGTATTGGCAATCCTGTCATAAGCATGCCTGGGAAGACCAAAGATAGTTGCAAGGCAATGGATTTGAAGTCGCCTGAGATTTATTTAATTGAATTCCAATATATTTTTCATTAAGTTAAGCTAGGTGTTTCACTTTTTACAGACTTGTTTCAATTACACCCTGCTTTGCATTTTCCTTGATTAGGTTTTCCTGAATTGACTAACAATTAGGTACTTGTGAAACACATATTCTCTTGCTCACAAAAAAATGTTCTTTCATTATGTTATACTTTCTAAAGGAGCGTGAAATCTTGCCCTAGATGAATGAAATGACAAATGTATTTCTAGTGAATCACAACTCAGTTTCACTTAAAATGATTGGCATGAAGTCAACACTGTTACTGATGATATTCTCTTTTTCAAGCATAGTGCACCTTCAGTTCATTTTATGTATCATTAAATGCTTTCAAATTAATATTTTTCACAATATTAAATTACATAAACCGACTTAGATTTCCATAAAATAACTATGCACTTTGCAGAAAAATAAACTAAATCAAACCCCCCCAAGAAAGCAAAGCATGGCTAACAAATGCAATCAGAAATTCATCTAGAAGATTTAACGTTTCTTAATGAACTTAATAAAACCACAAATTCAGAGTTTCAAACTATAGTTTAATACACACAAGATCTGCAGAGAGATTGTGATAGCTGCAAAACAATATGCACAGTTCACACAAGTTTCTGGCAACAAAATTTGTTATTTTTAATTTAATTAAAAACAAGGTGGCAATTAGTGAATAGTTAGGAATATGCTCAAGAGAACAGAAACCTGGTATTTGAAATGAAGGAAAGCTTAGCTCTGACCCAAAGGAAATGGCAAGATCATTTATAATTACTTAGAAAACATAATATCTCAAAAAACCTTGGACAAGTGTCCTTTGGAATAAGAATGCAATACACCTTTATCCAGTTACAGCAATGTAACTCCTGTAATTCTAACCCCTTTCCTGTTGCTGTTCAAAAAATGTTTATATAGATATTCGTTTCCAATATACACCAGCAAAAGCAAAAGCAAAAAAAAAGAATCCTCAAAGTTTGTTCTGCACGTGTGTGTGTGTCTGTGTGTGTGTGTGTGAGAGAGAGAGACAGAAAAGTTCATGGGTGTCTGCATACTTTTTTCCAGGGAGGCCACATGTTGGAAGTTTTCAATCGAACATTAATTGATTAACTTTTGACAACAAAATATTATATTTGTTGTGGATAACCATATTAATTTGCACTAAATAAAAATTGTTCTTTACATCAAAATTAAAATTGAATAATAGTCAGCAATTGATTGCACAGTAAGTTCATTAGCTTCCAAGGGTGGGGTGGGGAGAGGCCCTCTCGCGACGCCCATGGAGAAGTTGCTGCAATTTAAAAATAGCATTTGAAAATGACTTTTGCAAAGTAAACTTTCAATAGCTGTACCTCAAGGAGAATAAAATCTTTAACCAAATGCAAGTTTTCTCAGATTCATACATTAAAAACAGTCAGAATAATGTCTTATTTTCACTTTCAAGGACTGAGAAGAGATGAAAAGCTTCATTAGCAATGAGATGAACCTTCAGAGAAGGTTAATCTCTCCAGCAACAACGTAGCAAGAAAAATACTTCTTTGTGCTTGGAGAACAAAATGTCTATGATTAACCTTGAATGACTGGAAACAAAATGGCGGCCGACATTGACCTTGATACACTCGAGGACGCGCTCAGCCTTGAGTTTGCAAATACGACTTTATTGCATCAAGAGTAATTTTTTGGGGGGGCGATGAATAAAATGAACCGTTAATGAAGCCATAAGCACCATTGGCTGCGTTAAGTTGCATGGCTGACTAAGTCGAAGGGAAAATTCTGCAAATACAGCGCTTTTGACCTTCAGAAGTGCACTTTGATGTCAATGAAGGGTTTATACACTGCGAACAGTGGCAGTTCCTGGGTGATCGCACACTCCACTCGCAACTGTACAACCACTAATTTTTTCCTGCACGTGAATGTGTATTTACATTTATAGACATGCATATGAGAAAGTCGAATGTCCAACTTCCCTCTACATGAACTTGCTCGATTAATTTTCCCGCGCCCTCTTTAACAAATGCTAGTGCATTCAGTCACCATGGTCAACACGCTGTAGAGACTCATAAACCCGATTTTGCAACTGGCGAAGGTAGCTTTTAGGTGAGGGATACGCGGGGAGCGATGCAAAGCTTGCATTTCAGAGTAAGGCGAGTTACGGCAGCACAACCGACAAGGTCAACAAATGCGATTATTACTGCGCAAATGCACTACGTTCTCGTACAAATTTTCTCCGTTTTCCTTGCTACGAGCATTTCTCTCCCTCTTGTTTAGCAGAACCTGCTAGGCAGTTGGTCAACATTACGGTTCTAAATATAATGTAGCCCTTTTCTACATTAAAATGACAGTTATGTTACAGTTATAAACACAATTACATACATCTAGTTTTACGCCGAGCGGTTAGCGCGCCCGCCTATCACCTAGGCGGCCCGGGTTCGATCCCAGGGACCCGCATGTGGTATTCGTGGTGGATGAAGTGGCGTCAGGGCGGGTTTTCTCCGGGTGCTCCGGTTTCCCCCGCCATCTCATTCCACCGGTGCTCCATCTTCATTCCATGTGTCATCAGTGTCACCGCCTGCGGTGCCGTAGTAGTAAAAGCGGGCGCTAAACACTACAACCACAATCTAGTTTTACTAAACGATTATAAGTGCATATAATTACTCTTCATGTCGTAATTTACGAAGGCCAATACTTCACTTTGCAGTAGTTATTTTGTTATAGTGTTTATTACTGTTTGCTATGTTCGTGTTTCTGACAGGAAATTGCATGCAGTTGTGTCTGCACAGAGCGGCAATTTTGAATCTATGAAAGTGCGGAAATTAATAGCATGGCGAAATTGGCAGAAATAAATCTTTCGGGTTTATCCTTAGAAGAGAAGCTGTTTTCCGTGCTTATCTTTTGCGAGTGAGAGAAACGGCATCTGGACAAATAATGGTTGTGATATTGGTCATTTGAAACAATAGCAAAATATGATAGCTCAATTGCCCATATGAATTGCATATTAAAATTGTGTGGTGTGTGTCAGAGAAAGAGAGAGTAAAGATGAAGAGGATGTAATATAGTGCACAACCACTGCGACAAGTCACAAACCGCCACTGACTGCAAATGTAATTAAGTTAAAAATAGTACAATTCAAAATGTTCTAATTCCTGTAACGTGGTGAAGCTTTCATGCTTTAATAAATATTAATATAGAATAGTGTAATGTTCAAATATGTACCTACTCATACACCAAGCTCGCTGCACCACCTATGCAACAATAGATGAATGAAACGTGCCCACGTTTTAACATTTTGCGTGCAACTAAGGTGTTTCTGTCCATGCAATTGTAATTTGGAGTATCCAACTTGTTTACTACAAAATAACTGAAGAAACAGGAAGGATTTCTCCATATAATATACCTTCCACTGTTTACTTATAAAAAAGACTGATAGTTTAGCATAGTATTCACACGTTGAGAAAGTGGCGTCACCTTTATGACTATTACAGTACCGTTGAAGTACTGAAATGAATCACAGCACGAAATAAAATATTAGCTCAGTTGATACCAATGTATCTTTTTCATTCCGTTGTTTTTCAAAACAAATCGCCAAAAACACACAGAACACCTAGCAGTAAGAACGGAAACTACGTGTTAAATTTTTGTCAACAAAACAGCGATCGAAAAACAGCACATTTAACGCATTATCCATAAAAAAAATTCTGACGTGTTGCACTCACATGACTTTCTCTACTCTTGTACTAACCATTCTTACAAACACTTATTCCTATATCTTCTTCGTGTTAGTTAAGATAAGCACTTGCACAAATTATCTTATTGTTCATTTCCTTGTAGGTGCAAGGGGAATATTAGAATACAGTAGGCTTTGTGCGATAGTCAAATGCTTTAAAGCTTTGAGATTCTGTTGTCTTTCCACACTTAACATATAAAAAAATCTGATGTGTTGCACTCACATGACTTTCTCTACTCTTGTACTAACCATTCTTACAAACTCTTATTCCTATATCTTCTTCGTGTTAGTTAAAATAAACATTTGTACAAATTATCTTATTGCTTATTTCCTTGTAGGTGGAAGGGGAATATTGGAATACAGTAGGCTTTGTGCGATAGTCAAACCTTTTAAAGCTTTGAGATTCCGTTCTCTTTGTACACGTAACATATAAAAAAATGAATAACGATGACCCTTTTCACAAAAGTTCCAAGTTTTCCGAAACTCACACACATAACAAGGTATATCTCCGAAATGGTTCACCCTACAAGAAAATTTATTGAGACATAAATTGTGTATTTTAGCAAGATCTACATTTTTTGTATAGTATAATTTGGTCTATCTCTAACGGTTTACCAGTTATGCAAAAGTCGTCCAGAGTAAATACGACTACAGGGGCTATAGCCAGAAAATTCAAGATATACATTTCATTTGTCATAAAAATATCTTAAACATATGAAATTTTAATTAAAATCGTTAGAGACATTTTCAAGAAAATCAAAATTTTCCATGTAAAGGGTAGTTTAGGGTGGGGCTATTTTCTTCAAAATCTTCGTGTCGCGTCCTTGAACGACATTAAGCTTAAACACCAACTTTGGTTTTTAACCGACTTTTCGTTTTTGAGTTATGCTGTCCACAGACTGACATACAGACTGACAGACTGACACACAGACACACGGACCTTTTTCTAAAAATGCTTTTTTTGGATTCAGGGGGCCTCAAAACATATTTCCGTGAAATCTCGACATCGAATTTTTGGGTGGAATACAGTACTTGCCCTACTTACCAGTAGAGAAAGTAAAAAGACGAACGCTATTTGTATTCCAAAAGATACGAGTGAGACACAATGAGAACCCCAACTTAGTCGGCAAGTTCACTTTTAAACTGCAAGCAATTTAAAGACAAACTGGTGGGAAACGTGTAATTCATAATAATTCATGATTGGCGGAATATATTTACGATTGCAAGCTAGCTATGGTACAATACTAGTGCAGCCCACCTCAAAGGTGCAAGGGTGACCTATCTACCTCATATGCAGAAGATCCCGAGATCGAATCTCGGTTAGGGTGAATTGCCCGAAAGAGGTGTTTTTCGTTTACCCCAAAAGATGGGGTAACTAAGATCTATGGACCCCGGGCTCATTTGAATATAATTTCATCCATTTTATTCCTCGTTCGATATGCACTTTAATGCAAAATGTTCTGCATTGCATATCCTCAGAAAAGGTCTATAATGGCTGTATATAAACCACTCAAATTAACCTTTCAAAATAGCACTCAAATTACAAAACCTCTCTACATTCATTTTTAACTTTCTCTACTGGTAAGTAGGGGAAGTATTGTATTCCACCCAAAAATTCGATGTGGAGATTTCAACGGAAATATATGTTTTGAGGCCCCCTGAATAATAAAAAAAAAAAAAAAAAAAAAAAAAAGGTGTTTTAGAAAAAGGTCCGTGTTTGTGTGTGTCAGTCTGTCAATCTGTGTGACAGCACAACTCAAAAACGAAAAGTCGAGTCGGTTAAAAACCAAAGTTGGTGTTTAAGTTTAATGTCGTTCAAGGATACGACACGAAGATTTTGAAGAAGATAGCCCCACCCTAAACTCACCTTTACATGGAAAATTTTGATTTTCTTAAAATGGCTCTAACGATTTTAATTAAAATTTCATGTGTGAGATATTTTTATGACAAATGAAATGGATATCTTGAATTTTCTGGCTATAACCCCTGTAGTCGTATTTACTCTGGACGACTTTTGCATAACTGGTAAACCGTTAGAGATAGACCAAATCATACTATACAAAAAATGTAGATCTTGCTAAAATACACAATTTATGTCCCAATAAATTTTCTTGTAAGGTGAACCATTTCGGAGATATTCCTTGTTATGTGTGTTAGTTTCGAAAAACTTAGAACTTTCGTGAAATGGATCATCGTTATTCATTTTTTTATATGTTAAGTGTGGAAAGACAACAGAATCTCAAAGCTTTAAAGCATCTGACTATCGCACAAAGCCTACTGTATTCTAGCATTCCCCTTGCACCTACAAGGAAATGAACAATAAGATAATTTGTGCAAGTGCTTATCTTAACTAACACGAAGAAGATATAGGAATAAGTGTTTGTAAGAATGGTTAGTACAAGAGTAGAGAAAGTCATGTGAGTGCAACACATCAGATTTTTTTCTAGGGCATCCGGATATTCACTCTTGGTAGAACAGTTATTCATTTTACATTTGTATTTAACATTGGGTTAAATAAATGTGCGTTTGCAGGCATCCTACACGATTACAAGTTTGCCTTTGAATCTTAGGAAATGTTAATGTTACTACGTAAACTTAGTTACTGGCTACACAACCATATTGTCACAGCACCACCAATACCGAACTTCCCGATTTTGAATCGCATGGCGAGTTTCCCGGATGATATTTTCTTTCTTTCACAGGATTGCACTTACACCGAGAAGAACATCGAAAAGTTTCAAACTCTACAGACCGTGGACTTATTTAAGCATCGTTTCGCCCTTTCATTAGTCATCCAATATGACCTACCAGGTTAAAAGACGTCAAACTTGAAGCACAAAAGAAGTTTCTGATGCTTACGACTAGAGCTCTTATTTTATGGCCTAAAAGTTCCAGAAATGTGCATGCATTTATGTGCAAATTATAATCAAAATAACCTAAAATTGTAAAAATATGACTTGAAACAAAATACGAAAAACTGCGTTTACTTTTAATAGTTACACATGAAATAATTCTTACCTCTCTTATCCGTCATTTTTTGCACTACTGCATTGAATAACAACAGAGTTTCAGATGGTCAAAGTTGAAGGATCGACTGTTTGATAAACTTAGGCATTTCAGTCTAAATCACATGATGTAATGGGGCTAGCTTGAAATAAGGAAAATCATGAGCATTAAGTTCTGGTTCTGCTTTTGTGCCACAAGAGTCTCACGAATTTTACACAATGTTGTAACTATATGCAGGATTTCTTTCAAGCAGCAGACGACTTAATTTTTCCCTGTGCATTCGATAACTCACTTATATTAATGCACCACACAATTTGATGTCCACTGTTTAAAGACGAGGGATGGACTAATACTGCAGAGAAATTTGATTTTATGTAGCCAAGTTTCTTGATATGATGAATGAAAACAATTGTTTACACTTTTATTGAGTGAGTGTGTGGGGTTTAACGGCCCGCCGACGAGGTCATTTGGACTTTTATTGAAGATGAATCACTTTCGTCTAAGCTCTTGAAAATCTTCACTCTCCTGTAGTTTACGCAATATATGAATATATCCCCCAACATGATACAATGGCCTGATGGTGAAAGGTAAAAGGTTATAAAATGCTTATAAAAATATCCGAAATGTTTAACAGGTACTACACAAAATGACTAAATATGGATTTATATGGTCAATAAAAGCCGATTGTTGTGCTCACCAATATTGGAAACCTCCTTAAATTAATATGGAAAAATAGCTAGGATAAAAATGATATATCAAACAATTCCGAGCCCTATTTATGATCATTGCCTTAAATCAAGCCAAAGTAAACAGTCGGAGAACGTCGCCAGGCTAACCATCCCCCCCCCCCGGCCCAAGCAAACATTGCGTATTAATCCGCTACGGCACTGGCCCCATCCCAAGAGTAGGAAGCTGATCATTGCCTTGCCATGCCTTGCTGTGTCGCGTAGTTAAACACGCTGTAAAGTCTGTGATATAAATATAATTTGCACCCACAACATTTATTTGCACAACAGGAAAAAGTATAGTACCAGTCCGCTATCAGCCGCCATTAAGTTTTGCGGCTACCATCATCGGCGTCGGCAGACCCTTTTCCCGGGGGGGTTACCATAGGCGGTGGACGCGGATGAGACATTTAGGAAAGGAATTTTTTGGAAGTCTAACGTTCCAGGCCTATGTAAAAGGTATCTTTCTGGCATTTGCCAGTTATTAATATAACGTTTATTCTCCAGTCCTGTATACACTTCTGATAACATAGTGCAAACGATACATACCAATACATAAATTCCGCTGAAGTAATAAATGTATTTTATACTGGTTAAGTGTGTTCGCACTTCAAATCTTGTATAGGCGTATAACCTGCTTTTAGAAGGGACAGTTGAAGTTACTATTTCTCGGGCAAAACTCGTGACAAACACTGCGGGGATCGCCAATTTACAGCTGATTGCACCCGAAGACACATCCTCTCAATTTTTTTAAAAAAGAAAGTCTGAAGGATCAACAATTTCAAAAATGTACGATATTTACCTTCACAACACTTCGCCCTTAATGAAACTTACGGTGTTACACGTACCTACATTATCTTCTCAAAATTTTTATCGCGCCCCGTTCTTGGATATTAGCAAGTACATATGAAAATAGTTGTAGTCACAATTAGTTTCTTCAGTTTGTTCGCTTTGAAAATACGACCGAAAAGCTTAAGTCTCATCAAATATTTAATGCCTACTACATCTTACCTGACCAATCTGAAATGTAAGGGACAAATTCAGGGGAATTCTCAGCCCTTTGGATTGAAACAACTTAGTTTTATTCTTTCATTACACTGATATAAACCTCAGGTTAAAAACATCTCCCTGATGCAAAAACATTATTGCGCGTAAGACCTTATGCGTAATATGTTAATTTTAAAGGTTTGCTGTCAAAATATTTAACATTCCAAATATCGGTGATGGAAACTTCAATCTTTGAACACTAAGCAATTTTAATTATCTTTTAAAGGACCTAATATTTTTAATTGTGTATTTTGAGTGATAAATATAATCGTTCTTGTAATTTCAATTCTCACTTGGTGCCTTCCCCCTCCCCCACCCGCAAAATAAAAAAAAAAAAAATAAAAAAAAAAAAAATAAAAAAAAAAAAAACACTTCGTCCCAGCGTATGCGGTTTAGCCTGTATTGCTCGCTTTCCTCGGATGCTAATCGAATGCAGTCTATAGTGAAACTTGCGCAAAATTGCCCTATTATTTTTATGTATGCTGTCGTCAACTGTATCAACCAAATGAGAAAATATAATACTACTGTAGTTGTGCAATCTTGATACAAGCTGATTAAAACTGTTTATTTTTATTTTAACAAAATTTTCTCATTCTTTCATAATATATTTCTGTTAAACTTGCCTAAACCTCACATTTTCTCAACTTCTTTGTTTATGCTTTCACATAATCACAAACTTTTCCCGTAGCACGGTATGTCATGTACCTGTCATGTGCTTTTTTTATGGTTAGGTGTAGTTCAAATAGAACTGAAACCCAGTTAGGAGTGACCCATGGTGTAAATTAAACAAATTAAAAGTAAAAATACTTACTTTAAAACAAAAATCCCACATACAATATAAGAATGCCTGAATGATGATGCAATATCACACAACACGCATTGCCCGTAGGTGAGTCACTCGCCACCTTCACACGTTGTTACACCACACACTCTTCGCACTCGTCTGCCGGCTCGGCTGCGGACCTAAACAAGTTCGGACATGAATCCATGGTATCTTGAATCCTGTCTGCAGGTTGAAAGGTAGCTTAAAACCAGGGTCGTGAATGACAGCTCCGTAGTGACTACCGCAGGGATAATCTCGCAGTGTTTTTTTAAGACCAGAGTTATTAGTCGGTAGTGTTTATATAAATGTGCCTTGGAGTCAAAGTTCGATTAGCATCTGATTTCTACATCCGTGAGGAAAGTAGGAATAAACCAACATTAAAATTTTCATTTTAAGTTTTCTTACATGCTGTAATACGCTTCTAAATACTAAACTGGATCATAATAAATAACACCACTAAATTTACCAGGGATAGATATGTAAACTGACTGAAATAAATCTAGATTTTCAATATTATGGCCGATACATCCAGAGAGGCAGCCATCCAAATTACCCATTCTGCCACTTCTAATGAAAAAAAAATTCAATCCCACCAGCAGTAAGTTTGTTGGCATAAATAAATAATAATTTCAATCCCATTTCTAAAAATCAGAGAAAACTTGTCTATTGATCTTCATGTACTTAAACCTTGGAATAATTCCGTTTGAATTGATGCACGTATCTCTCCAATCAAGATAAATTTGCTTAACGCAGTTACTAATAGGTAACTTGAATATTGAAAATCATTCCTGAATTTCTTGCACCTTAATTTCCTCTACTATATGGTGGACCATTGTTTGCGCTGGAATTTAGCTATTGAAAAAAGTACTTCATTTTCATGAAATGTGACATATTTCACCATCAAACCAAAGGATATTTCTAGTCATTACGTTTGGAAAATTACATCTGGCATATGTCACCTTGCTCTGCATGTTGTAATACAACCAACGAGATTATCACCTTCAGACAGAACCGTTCCTCGATTTCCGCGAATACATTTCGAATCTGTTGTTTCAATCGGTGTATTATTCGGGGATTATTTTTATAAACTTGGAATTTTAAATGCCCACAAAGGAAAAATCGCAGATTGATAGGTCACATGACCTTGCCGCCCAGTTCTGATGGCCGTTACGTGAAAGAACTTGGGCTAGAAATTTATTCCTCAACAAGGTTAACGTAATTGTTCTTTTATTCCAAGTTGGCTTCAAACACACAAGCTATGTGTGAGCAATCTTTGAGAGGTAGAATCGGGACCAAAAAATTCAACCATATTTTCAATCCTGTGAACGTTGAAGGCTGTATAATAGTAACAAGTGTTTAACAAATGTATTTATGAAATATAACTAAATATCTAATATATTTAAACGAGCAACTCTTGTATATATGTTCCGCGCATCTTGGAAACGGCTCTAACGGTTTGGTTTAAATTTTGTATTCATGTAGGAAGCTTTTGCTTTTTAAGTTTATCTATGTGGATGCCATTCCGAAAAAAAACATGATTTTACATAAAAAAATAGCACTTTTTTCTCGCTTCCACAGAGTAATTCATGTACAGATCCAGACCCGGAGCCAGGACTGATCATTAGGCGGGTCTCCAAAATTTATGAGGGAGAGATAAAGTAACTTCAAAAAGCAAATGTGTTTTTCTCATATAACTTTCTCTACTCACTCTTGTACATACTATTCCTTCTTAAAAGTGCTTATTCTCCTATTTACTTCACGCTAATCGCATAGTTTGCAAAAATTATCGGCTCTCTTTGCATGTCCAACAGAGGGAAAAAATCTGATGTGTTACACTCACTATACTTTGTACCAATCATTCTTAGAAACTCTTATTCCTATATCTCCTTCGTGTTAGTCGAGAAAAACATTTGTAGAAATTATTTTATAGTTTATTTTATTATGGGTACAAGAGGAATATGGAATACAGTACGCTTTGAGCGATAGTCAAATCTTTTAAAGCTTTCAAAGTCCGTTTTCTTTGCTAACATATAAAAAATTAATAACGATCTTCCATTTGACGAAAGTTTGTTTTCCAAAACGCACACAAATAACAAAGAATAACTCTGAAACTCTGATAATCTATAAAAAATTATTTTGACATAAATTGTATTTCGGAAGGATCTAATTTTTTTCTATAGTAAGATTTGGTTTACGGTTTACCAGCGATGTAAAAGTCATCCAGAGTAAATAGGACTACATGGGCTACAGCCAGAAAATAGAAACTATACATTTCGTTTGTCATAAAAATATCTTAAACATATGGCATTTTAAGCAAAGTCGTTAGAGCCTTTTTCGAAAACATCAAATTTTCAAAAAATGTTCCATGTAAAGGGAGGTTTAGGATGGAGGAATTTCCTTCAAAATCTTTGTGTCGTATCCATAAAAGAAGTTAAACTTAAATACCAACTTTGGTTTTTAACCGACTTTTCGTTTTTGAATTATTCCCCACAGACTGACAGACACAGACACACAGGTACACACAGACCTTTTTCTAAAAATGCCTTTTTGTATTCAGGGGGCTTCAAAACATATTTCCGGTGAAATATTGACATCAAATTTTTGTGTGGAATAAATTCTTCCTCTACTTACTATGGGTAGTAGAGACAGTGAGAATGACGACTTCCTATTTGAGAAAAGTATAGATATTTTAAAATTCAAACCAATTACATCGAATATCTCGGAAACTGTTAACTACCAAAAAACAATGTATATGACATACATTGTGTGTTTTAATTATATTTACACTTTTTGTGCGGAAAGAATTTGTTCTCTTACAGTTTACGAGTTATAAAAACTCATCCAGGATAAAGAGCACTTCAGAGACCATTCCCTGAAAATTCAAAGTCATTGCACTCATTTTAGAGAAATTCGAATTTTCTGACGTTTTCATATAATGGATAGTTTAGAGTCGGGGACGGAGTCTTGAAAATGTACGTGTCGTATCCTTGAAAGATACTGAAAATAAACACGAACTTTTGTTTTTAACCGATGTTTCTTTTTGGGGTACACTGTTCACACATTGACACAGACCATTTGTCTAAAAACTGTTTTCTTTGGATTCAGCGGGCTTCCAAACAGCATTGTTACTATTAATAACGTCTTCAATTTATAGTTATTCTAGTTCTTAATTTATTATTGAACTACTTCTACAACTTCAAAACAGAAAAGGACAAATGGTGATTCTCTGAGCATGGGCAAAGTTTCTTGCAGTAAGGGGGCCCAAATGACCTCGTTGTCGACGGGCCGTTAAACCTACACACTCGCTCACTTTTACACTACGGGCACTGCCCAACCTGGCCCCCCTCTGGCTCATGAACATCGGCAGACTTTTTTCCAGGGAGGGGGGCCAAATGTTAGAATTTTGCAATCAGATAACATTGATTCGTTATTTTGTTGTCAAAAGTTATAGTATTTGTTGCGGATAACCGTATAAATTTGCGCTAAATAGAAATTGTTCTTTACATAGAAATTAAAATAATAGTTTAATAGTCAGCACATTAAGTTCATTAATTTCCAAGGGGGGGCCGCGGCGCTCCCTTGCCCCCCCTTCGCAACGCCCATGCTCTGGCTACGGCCCTGTACAGATCTTCCCGGTATCTAAGAAACGGCTCTAAAGATTTGGGTTAACACTTGGTATACATATAAGGTTTTGAGTTTTAAATTTACCCATACATGTATATGTGTCTTTCCTGAAAGAATTCGATTTTACGCCAAAAATAACATTTTTTTATTTCCTCTTATACAGAGCACCAATTCTTGCATATATTATGTATATCTCGGAAACGGTTCTGTAGATTTTTATCAAATTTTGCGTTCAGATAAGATTTTGCTTCTTAAGTTTATCTACAATGGTATCTTACCTGAGAAAACGCGATTTTATGTATATATATATATAAAAAAAACAAAAAAAAAACGTTTTTATTCCCTCTTCTACAAATTATACAATTTTCTGTATGTCTGAAACGGAAAGCTTATGTATTACATCTACACTGTTTTCTCTACTCAAATTCAGATACATTCAGATCTCTTGCTCTACTCACTCTTCTACAAACAATTGTCCATACAAAATGTGATTTTACACAAAAAACAAACAAACAAACAAACAAAAACCAATTTTTATCCCCTCTTTTAAAATAAGTCATAAATTTTCTCTATGTTTGACATGGAAATGCTACATATTACATTCACACTGTCTTCTCTACTCACTTTTAGATAACACATTCACATCTCCTTCTCTACTCACTCTTCTATCAACGATTTTCCATAAAAAACGTGATTTTACACAAAAACATTTTATCTCCACTTTTAAAATAAGTCATGCCATGTTCTGTACGTTTGAAATATAAATTATATTAGATACACACTGTTTTCTCCACACACTTTTAGATAACACGTTCACATCTCTTTCTCTAATTACTCTTCTGCAAACAATTCATATTGTAATCTATATAGCGTTTCACTCTTAGAAGACAGTATGGAGTTAAATGGGACATCTCTGTCTCTATCTAGCGCATACAAGTTGCCATTAGCCGCGTCCTTTTCTACCCTCGCTCTGTTGCCACATTCCTAATAGCATGGTATAAATATTCATTTGTTATAAATTTAAGGTTTGAACACATTATCCTATGCAGAATTTTTTTCTCTATCAGGTTATATCCTTTTCAGAGTCATTATACATTTCTATAGGTCCAAATTTCTTCAGAAAACGTTTTTTTCAATAGAAATCCGATATTTGCTGTTTCTACACTCATCACGCACTAACTAACAAACTAACTGCTAGAATGCATCTATATTTTTTTCTTAGGTAGAGTAAACTATAGTGCTACTACCTGCCTACTTTGAATTCTCTATGTTTACCCAGTTAAGGGTTATAATTTTTTAAATTAAATGTTTTCGGAAAATTTTATATCTGTGCACTGCAAAAGTTACGCAGTGTGAAACTTTTTTGTTATTGAGTTTACATCAGGGAACCAGCGAGAACAAATGTTGAGGAAGGTTGGAGAAAGTTTTTAAAATAAACCAAAAGGCAGTAACCTCTTTCTTTTATCCAATAAGGCAAACAAAAGGTATTCATCTATTCAGCGTCAAGCCTGACACAGAAGATAGTATAAGGAGCAGCACTAGCATTAGTTTGAAAGAAGCCGTGTGTGTAACTGTGAGCTGTTATTGCGTTATTTGTTTAATATTTTTGTAAATATTTATAGTTATGGAGGGGGAAGCTAGGATGAGACGATATGTTGGTAAATTAAGAAGTAAGGAACGCCAAATAATTATGAATGTGTTAGATTATTTTTGAAGCAAAATGCTTGGCAGTAAAGGCAGTGAAAGAAACAGCTAAGGCTATCGGGTGTTCAGAAGCAGTAGTGTGTATGATTAAAAAGGAACTAATGGAAGGACCTCTAAGAACGCCATCGAAAAAGAAAGCAAAAGGGGCGGGACTACACAAAACGCTAGGTTAACGCAATATGATTGAATAGTGCAAGGTGGAGTGCGGCGAATTGTTCATTCTTTACAGTTTGCAAATATTCCACCCATGCTGAATATAATTTTGTCACAGTTCAACAGTGATGAGACCCTACCAAATTTCTCAAGGGCCACTCTGATTTGGGGTTCGAATATGAAAGAAAGGGTAACAAGTGCATATTAATAGAAAGAGACGATATCGATATCATCAGATGGCGACATAAATATCTAAAAGACGTAAAAGGTTTAGGGACCAGGGGAAATCAATTGTTTATACAGACGAGTCATTTGTAAATTTAGGTCATACAGTAACAAAGGCGTGGAGGGATACCAAAGTTAAAAGTGTCCGTCTCGTCAAGCAGCAATTGAAGGACTAAGTACAGGACTCAGGCCACCTCGAGTCGCTCGCGGAAAGAGATTCGCAACTAGTACATGTTGCAACACTGCGCTCCATTTAACGTGTACTGTCTTTTAAGGGTGAGACGCGCTTTAGGCATTTTGCCTACGCTAAGTTGTGGCTGAGGACATTAGCACCTCTGCCAGATGTAACGTTCACCGAACGTTTACCAAAATCACCAACGTCACAGTATAATCTATATATGGATGTTTGTATATGTGTAACTTAATCTTGAAGACCACTTAACCGATAACCTCGAAATACAGCACTTAAATGTATTTTTCATGGAGAAAGTTCTTTATGGCAACAATTTTATTTTACTACACAATATATGACTTTCAAATGGCTTTCTATCCGCTTTTCTTTTACGTAGCACATTCATATATCCTCTGTTTGCCCTTTAATACAAAAATCATACAGTTTTCTATTTTTGAAATATAAATGCAACGCATTACTGATTCTTCCTTTATGAGAGACAATCACTCTTTTTTCGCTTCTCGCTCTTCAACATACAATTCATACAATTTGCTATATATTTGAAATTGAAATACAAATTATTACATTCACACTATTTCCTCTACTCACCTTTGCTTAACATAACAATTCACATGTAATTCTCTGTCACTTATCAACCTCACACATACCAACGCCCAGTGGTTTAGTTGTGCCGGAACGCTGTTCCGGAAAATATTGTCCCGCTGTAGAGTGACGTAACATTTTTACATTCAGTAAGAATATCGTTTATAATCTACACACTGCGTTGAAACGTCATCGGTGTACTCTAGTGGACTAGTGTTTTATGTTCCTAAAATATACTAAAATACGGTCGCTTTTACATTCCTGGACTGTTTTCTGATTCTGTTTGACTACACTATTGGATTCGGAGAGCGCGAAGTGAGCACAACTTTCTTCCACTCATTATGTTTGTGTGAATCCAGGTTTTATTGTATGTTTTGTTCAATGTGTTGCTGTGAAGCAGATATTATGGAATCTCTCTGCAGTTAATGAACCTTTAAAGTTTTTCAATGGCTGTGAAAGTGAGTTGTGACCATGAGTATACTTGAGTGAGTCGGTTCAAAATACGTGCTGGGGATGAATATGAAGAATCAAAGAATACTAAAAAAGGTGTGTTATGGCTCAAGTAAAAATGAAACTGAATGGAGTTCCGAGGACATTAGTTTCATTAAAGAAACTGGTCTGGGTTAAATGTTGAAACGTGTGATGCAGATTCAAGGGAGGATCTGGGTTATGGTTCTACACCTTTCTACCATCGACTGTGAAATTCAAGGACCCAGCTACCGAAAACAAGATTTTCCAGACTGTTGGAACGAGTCTCAGTATCATTATTTTTGTCAGAGAACAAGTGGTTATTTGCAGAAAATAAACATTTAGGCTGAAATATATGTAGAGGAAAGTGAATTAGGATTAGGAGTTTCTAAAGGGACAGGACATAAGCTAATGAAAGCATGTGTAGAATGCAAGGTTCATCCCAACGGAAGGTCCCTAATGACCTAGTTGTCAACGGGCTCTTAGATACCATTACTTACTCACTCACTCCCAACGGAAATAATATTAATGAACAACAAATCAGCCTTCGAAAAAAATATTTGAACACAAAAATTCAGAATCTCACAAAGAAAAAGCTATATTACTAAAATCCGAATCCAATAAAACAATATTTGAAAGTTGCTTGGACACTATGAATGTCAAACACATAGAAACCACCATTCGAGTATTTCGAACAGCATACTCAATTGGGAAAAAATTATACCCTTCGTAGACCTACAGGCTTATGTTGAACTTCAACAATCAAATGGTTTAGATAAAGGGACGAGTTCTTCATGCAAATTTTAGTTGTGCTAATATTATTGAACACGTTTCACAGGAAATCTTATATATTTAAATGAGCAATTCTTGTATATATATTTATTCCGGGCAACTTGGAAACGGCTCTAACGATTTCGATCAAATTTTGTATTCAGATAGGGTTTTGCTTTTTAAGTTCAATTATGTAGGTGTAACTCCCGAAAAAACGCGATTTTGCATAAAAAATAACATTTTTTATTCCCGGTTCTACTGCGCAATTCTTGTATATATATTCCCGGTATTTCAGAAACGAGTCTAAAGATTTGATTAAATTTTTGTATACATGCACATTACCTTCACAGTGTTTTCTCTACTCACTTTTAGGTAACACATTCACATCTCTTTCTCTACTCACTCTTCTATAAACAATTTTCCATAAAAAACGTGATTTTGCACCAAGAAACAGTTTTATTCGCACTTTTAAAATAAGTCATACCATGTTCTATATGTTTGAAATATAAATGCTATTACATTCACACTGTTTTCTCCTCTCACTTTTAGGTAACACATTCATATCTCTTTCTCTACTCCCTCTTCTACAAATAAATACACAATTTTGTGTATGTTTAAAATAGAGATGCTGCATATTACATTCACAGTGTTATCTCTACTTACTTTTAGGTAACACATTCACATTTCTTTCTCTACTCACTCTTCTATAAACAATTTTCCATAAAAAACGTGATTTTGCACCAAAAAGCACTTGTATCCCCACTTTTAAAATAAGTCATACCATGTTCTGTATGCTTGAAAGAGAAATGCTATTACATTTACACTGTTTTTTCCTCTCACTTTTAGGTAACACATTCACATTTCTTTCTCTACTCACTCTTCTACAAATAAGCCATGTAATTTTCTGTATGTTTGAAATAATTCACTTTTAGCTATCACATTCAGATCTCTCTCACTCTTCTAGAAATAAGTCATACAATTTTGTGCATGTTTGAAATAGAAATGCTGCATATTACATTCACACTGTTTACTATACTCACTTTTAGGTAACACATTCACATCTCTTTCTCCACTCTTCTACAAATAAGCCATGTAATTTTCTGTATGTTTGAAATAGAGATACTACATATTACATTCACGTTTAGCTATCGCATTCACATCTCTCTCACTCTTCTAGAAATAAGTCATACAACTTTGTGCATGTTTTAAATAGAAATGCTGCATATTACATTCACACTGTTCACTATACTCACTTTTAGGTAACACATTCACATCTCTTTCTCCACTCACTCTTCTACATATAAGCCATGTAATGTTCTGTATGTTTGAAATGGAGATACTACATATTACATTCGCTTTTAGCTATCACATTCACATCTCTCTCACTCTTCTAGAAATAAGGCATACAATTTTGTGCCTGTTTGAAATAGAAATGCTGCATATTTCATTCACACTGTTTACTATACTCACTTTTAGGTAACACATTCACATCTCTTTCTCCACTCACTCTTCTGCAAAAAATTCATATCATCTATACAACTTGGTTGTTTATATGCATCCAACTGTTAAGCTCGAAAACCGTTTAACCGATCACCGCGAAATTCGGCACGTATTTTTATGGGGAAATTTTTATGGCAACAATTTTACTACACAATATATTACTTTCAAATGGCTTTCTACTCGCATTTCTTTTACGTAGCACATTCATTTATCCTCTGTTTGCCTTTCAACATTCAATTAATATAATATTCTATGATTGAAATATAAATGCAACGTATTTCATTCACACGACTTCCTCTACTAATTCTTCCATTACGAGGCACCATCAGTCTTCTTTCGCTATTCGCCCTTCAACATATAATTCATACAATTTGATATGTTTGAAAAAGAAATACAATGTATTACATTCATACTATTTTCTCTACTCACTTTTGTTTTACGTAACAATTCACATGTTATTCCCTATCGTTTATCAACTTCATACATACCAACGCCTATACATATCGTATGTTGAAGAGTGGGTAAATTCCAAAACAGGTTGACCGATCGCCATGAAAAGTGACTTATCTAATTGTTTTCATGGCGAAGGTTTTTATGCAATCCATTGTACCACCCAACGTATTACGTTCACATGTTTTTCTCTACTCCCTTTTCTTTTACCAAACATACTACTCCCTCTTCTACAAACAATCCATACATTTTTTCCATACACTTGAAATATAAGTGCAACGTATAACATTCACACGCGTTTCTACTCATTTTTGTTTAACGAAACACAATCACATTTCTTTCACTACTCCCGCTTCGGCGAACAATTACGAACAATTCATACAATGTTCTATATGATTGAAACAGAAATGCATAGTACATTCACATGGCTTTATCAACCAGCTTTTCTTCCTGTAGTATTTGTTATTGTTCAACAGTGGTTTTGCTTAGTTTTGCTTCGGTGTTTAAATAACAAATAAAGAAATAGTTTAAAAAAGTAAAGTAACCACAATTGATGTCAGGAGTGCGCCGAAAAGCACGATATGGAACAGTTGATGAAACAAATGTTAGCCAAGATGGACATAATGGGAAATGAAATTAATTCCGGAATGCGACAGAGGAAACAAATATGAAAACCGAATTGGAAAAATGTAAAATACGGAATAGAAAATATAGGAACAAAAATGGACAAAATGGAAGGCAAATTGAAAATGCAAACTCCAAAGCAGAAAGATGAAGACGGGAATGTGTAATATGAAGATAGATCTATCAGAGAATACTAACGAGCGACTGGCCAGGGTAAAGGAAGCCATGGAAGAACTCGACGGAAAGATGAAGCACCTTGGCGAACATGTTAAAGCCCTGGAGTCAATCGCAGCAGCAAGGAACTGAACTCCATAATGGAACAAATGCTCAACGAAAACGTCAAACTGGGTGGATATCTATGAGGGAGGTCTGCGTTCAGCAGTAGATGTTTTACAGCTGAAATGATGGTGTTTATGAAATATTTGTATCTCGGAAGTGACTCTTCACAATTGCGACTAAAATTGTTATTTAGTTAACGTTTTGACTTTCAGTTTATCTAAATAAGTATCTTCTCACACAAAAAGCAAGAGTTCACAAAAACAGAGGCGAAAAACGCCGAGCGAAGCTCGGTCGCCCAGGTACTGAGATATAAAACAGCAAAATTTATAACAGAAAATCAGTAGAAAACAGTATTATGATTGACGAATCAACAACAGTTAGTGTAAAATCTGTTTAATATTATGTTTCACATGTGCTCTTTCAGATATTTTGAAGCTGTTTCGAGAGATATCGAAGAATCTTTCTTCATATGCGATGGATGAAAACTTTCTGGCAGAATGTTTAGTTGGTCTATCTAGTAGCATCTGTTACGGCCCCTGTAATATTAGATAGAAAAAATGGAGTTGGAGCACAATTTTTAGTTATTCCCAGATGTAGTAATCTGGCATGTTTAAACTATCGCTTGGAATTGGCCTTTCTGATAGAAAAATTTGAAGTTGCAGGAGTTAACCATTTCTATTCTTAATTCAACAAATTGTATTCTTTATACAGCACGTCTTCCAAAAAATCAAAAGGAGCTCAACGTATGTGCTGGTTCACCGGAAGAAAGAGTTAAGAAGATTGGGTAAATATTTGCAATAAAATGGGTAGCATTAATCCAAAGAACTGTAAAGGCTGTCTGGGAAAACTACAGTGCACTAGCAAAACATTTTAGAGAGGACAAAAATGACCACCAGAGAGACTCCAAATAAAGGGCAAAAACTCCATAGTTTAGTAAATATGTCAACATGTGTAGTATTTCCAGAAAACATTGCAATTATGTATAATGCTCTTGCTGAGTTAGCTGATTCATCATTGGAGTTGCAGAAAAGAGATAAAAGTCTGATAAAGCCTCAAAATGCAATCAAGCGCACGATGAAAGTGTTTGAATCTATGTGTAACTCAGCTTCTGGATAATACTACCGAAGAGTTCTTAAAGCAGCAGAAAGCAAAAAAGTTTAGAGACCCAGGATTACATGATTTCAAAAAGTTGTAAAAATTGACAGAAAGCACTTTTTCAGAAGTCTTCTGAACAATTTAAATAACAGGCATATGGAACGTGTCCAGATCATCTCATCTTGGTTTCAGCTGTAGTCAGCAGACACATGAGAGAATGACAAAAGTTATCAGTGATTTAAAGGTACTATACAAAATAATTGGCCCTCCACTTCTACTTTGGTTATCTGCTATGGTGATGAGTGTTGGCAACCTTTGTGACTTTTTCCACATGTCAGACAAGATATAAAAAAATGAACAACGTTGATCCATTTCACGAAAGTTCTAAGTTTTCCGAAACTCACACACATAACAAGGAATATCTCCGGAATGGTTCACCCTACAAGAAAATTTATTCCGACATAAATTCTGTATTTTAGCAAGATCTACATTTTTTGCACAGTATGATTTGGTCTATCTCTAACGGTTTAACAGTTATGCAAAAGTCGTCCAGAGTAAATACGACTACAGGGGATGTAGGTAGAAAATTGAAGATATACATTTCATCTGTCATAAAAATGTCTCAAACATATAACATTTTAATCAAAATCGTTAGAGCCATTTTCAAGAAAATAATACCTTTCCATATAAAGGGTGGTTTAGGATGGTGTTATTTTCTTCAAAATCTTCATGTCGCAGCCTTGAAAGACATTAAACTTAAATACTAACTTTGGTTTTTAACCAACGTTTCGTTTTTTAGTTATGCTCTCCACGGGCTGACAGACACACAGACTGACACACACGACCTTTTTCTAAAAATACTCCTTTTTGGATTCAGGGGATCTCAAAACATACATTTCCGGTCAAATCTCGACATCAAACTTTTGGGTGCAATACAGTACTTCCTTCTACTCAGCAGTAGAGAGAGTAAAATGGCAGGGGGAACTCCGAGCGAAGCTCGGTCGCCCAGGTACTTGGTTATTAATGAAAAATCACTTTTTTCGTATAATAAAAATACATTTTACTGAAATAATTATCTCCACGAGTCAGTTCACAGGTAGAACGATGCTTCGGGTGCAAAAGGCGGGACAAGGAGTAGCTTTATCTAATTCGGGCTGTATACTTTATCACTGATCTTAAAAAAGGTGTTATGTTTTGGACTAGCAAATAAAAGCGAAGACAAATATCACGTGATTAACCATTTACTGCTGAGATATACATTATCAAACACTGATAACTTTAATCACCACTACATAGAAGTGTTACAGAGAAAATTAAATTAATTATAATAGGCTTATCTATAGTTTATGTTACTAAATTCATTTCAAATATTAATATTTACCAATTACTAATAACTGTAAGCACTCATACTATCAAAAATAGAAATATAATAGTGAAGATGAGAGTATTTGTATCAGTGTTTGTCAAAGTTCACATTTCTAAAATTGATTTGAATGTGAATATTTGTCGCACGCCACTCTCTCCCTATCTGCTACCATTACTTAACTTGACATTTGCTAAGCCTAGCCCCATGCTTTTTCTGCTACCCCACTTGACTTGGCTTAGCGAGAGTGAGTGGACATCTATTTGCGGAATCGTGTTGGGAATGGATCGGTGGGGTATATTGTGGTTACATATAATACCAAATGCCTTTTCCTTGAATATATTTTGAAAACATAAAATAAATACAAGACTTAACACTGAGGGTGTTAAGTAACAAGAATATACATAAAAACATTGAAAATATAGTGAATGATGAAATATATATTACGAAAATGTAGTAAAAATAAACAGTTACATAAAATAGACATGAATGTAAACTATTCTTTGCACTAAGTAATAATTCCTTCCTGACTATTTAACTTCCTGAGCAACACTGGTAGAATGGGCCTGACTCACCAATATAACTTGGCACACAAAAAGTCATCCCTTTTAACCACACTCAGTTGATTGCGTTAGTCGGAATTATAACTATTGCCGTTTAGGCTACAATAACCGTGATACAAAGATCACCTACCCTGCTTTAGCATAAAAGCCCTAAAACACTAAACACATACATATAAATGAAATACAGAACTGTTTGTCTCACCCAAATGTCTGGTGTGCTTTTGGAACAGGTCCTTATCCAATTATGTTGAAATGAACATGCACATGGACTGTGGCACATTCCTGCATATCAACCATGAAGAATAAACGCGTCGTTCCTGCTTAATTCCGCGTATGCCCAGTGTATGCCTGAATTAGCATACATCTCGAAGAAATGATGGTGAATGCCGACGTTGCTTCTCTACGGAGAAAAGTTGCTCACTTGCTTGCCCCCTTTGACAAGCAAAACCAAGAAGCATGACCCTGTTGACTTCGATGCGTGCTGACGTCACTGTTGGTGAACTGCTTGGCTCGATGAAGAGGAGCTTGCCGAGTAATGTCAGTAGAATTGAGAATTGCTAAGCCTATCGGCTCATTACTGACGAACATGTAGGCAAGTATGTAAGATACTAATGCTGAGCGCCTCGGCTTGATGAAGATTAAACCATAATGTATAAGGCTCATACATTACGCTTGATCGAAGCTGACCATACCTTGACTGACGAAGACAACTGGTGGCAGCGCCTAACGGAGCTCGACTACTTGACGAAGACTGAAGGCAGCGCTGAAGTAAACATCGAAGACTGCAGGCAACGCACTTCGCGTTGAAGTGAAGATGAAAGACTGCAGGCAGCGCATCGCGCTGAAGTGAACTAACGACTGGTCGGGCAGCCGGGTTTTATACTGTGTGCGAGGCGTAGCGGGGGTGAGAGGGGTTACGCTTACCAACCTGACGGCTATACACCTCTCTAAGCTTAAGGCCAGTCGATATCTCGAAGTGACGACCTTCCATGACGTCACAGACTCCCGGGGGCAATTTAAAATAAAAGGCTTCAGACTTTTATTTTCCATTAATAATCATACTTGAACTATATCTTTTGGCTTGGAGACCTTTCCAGCACACCGCCAGACATTTAAGTTTACAATAAACACACTAAAATACACCTTACTTCCTAACACATACATACAATATAGCTTGAAATTATGGTTTGAGTTGGCTTACATGTGCCCTTACTTCCTTGTTTGTGTGCACATTCTTTACTATAACAGATACATCAGACATGAATTTGTGCACCTTATAAGGTCCTACATACCTTGGAGCAAGTTTCGCTGAGTATTTATCCGCAGCTTTACTCTTTGGATAATGTCTCACGTAAACAATATCTCCTATATTAAATTTATGAGGTTGTCTCCCTTTATCATAGTTACGACGTGTCCTCAGCTGAGAACGTATTAAATTTCGCCTCACTCGGTTCCATACATCTCTAATATGTGTTTTGTCTACCTGCTCTGGAATTATATCGCGGACATTCCACATGTTCGCTAGCGGAGAATTTGGTGGAAAGGAAAACATCAAATTAAATGGACATTGCCCATGAGATTCATGCTTAGCACTATTTAACGCGAATGCTAGCCAATATAATGTTTCGTCCCACTTGGTGTGATCCCGAAAATGATATGCTATTAAGGCGTTTTTCAAATTTCTATTCACCCGTTCACTTAATGAGGGTCTAGGATCATACGGAATAGTTGTAATGTGCTTGACTCCCGAACTAAAACAAAATGTTTTAAATAAATTGGACTGAAAATACGACGCATTGTCACTAACAACTATCTCGGGCACCCCAAAACAAGAAATAATAGTCTTCAGACCTTGAACCGCACTAGCTGCGTTGGCGTCCCGTGTGGGCAACAACCACACATACTTCGTAAAGGCGTCAACTACCACCAGCACAAACCTATTTCCCTGTTTACTCCTGGGTAACGCCCCAATGTAGTCCACAAATAATTTTTGCATTGGTCTCTCTGCAATCGTGGAAGTCAAAAATCCCAAGTGGGTGCTCTGTGCAGGTTTCGACATTTTGCACAGATGACACGCCTTAACCTGTAAACGAATCTCGTCGTCCATTCCCTTCCAAATAAACTGGTCCCTTATTTTATTCCTGGTTTTAAATATCCCTAAATGTCCTCCACATGGACTATTGTGAAAATATTGAAACAATAGTTTCTTCAATTGCTCGGGTACCACAATTTTATTTTTCCCTGTTCTATCTTTACAACAAAGAACGCCTCTTGATAAGAGATATGGTTGACATTCTTTACCTTGCCGCAACGTTGATATTATGGAAGCTAGATTCTCATCTTTCATCTGATGGTCTTTGAGATCTTCATAAGCGAAAGGAAAATTGCCTAACAGTGTCAATACTGGAGCATGAGAAATATTCGAGTCAACTTGCTCGTTCTTTTCCTCTCCGTACATTCGAGAAAGAGCATCTGCTACACAATTAAATCTGCCCCTTATATTGTGAACCTTAAACTTGAATGCAGAAATTCGCAGAGCCCATCTAACAATTCGACCACTTTTCCTGGGTCTGGCCAAAACCCAAGAAAGAGCCTGGTTGTCAGTCTCTAGTAGGAATTCAACATGTTCTAGGTAAAACCTAAATTTTTCTACCCCGTACAACACAGCTAAAGCTTCCAAATCGTACATGGAATATTTTCTTTCCTGTTCATTAAGGATACGAGACGCGTAGGAAACAACACGTCTACCTTCAGGGTGTTCCTGAAGTAAAACGGCAGCAACCGCAGAACCACAAGCGTCGGTTTGCAAAATGAATGGCAAAGAGAAATCAGGTACTGCCAACACTGGAGGAGAAATTAAAGCTTCTTTAAGCCTAAGGAATGCCTGATTCTGTTCCTCATTCCATTTAAACTTTACCCCTTTCTTTCGTAAAATGTTTAAATGATATGCTTGCTCGGCATAGTCAGGAATAAACTTCGCGAAATAGTTGACCATTCCGAGAAATCGCGATATCTGCTTAGCAGTTTTGGGCACTGGATACTCCCTGATCTTATTAGTCCTTTGAGGATCGATGGTTACATTGTTACCAGAAATAATATGACCTAAGAAAGTTAATTTTTGAGTAGCAAACTTAACTTTATTTGGATTAACTGTCAAACCCGCCTTACGAAGTCGAGAAAATACTTCATGGAGATGTCTTACATGGTCATCAAATGTTGTGGAATAAATGCACAAGTTATCTAAATAATGATATAAATAATTAAATTTTATGTCACCAAAAACTCTGTCTAATAATTGTGACAGGACTTGGGCGCCCACTGCTAAACCAAACGGTAAACGATTAAATTCATACAGATTATAATCCGTGGTGAAGGCCGTTAACCTTTTCGATTGTTCTTCCAACGGAATTTGATAATACGCCTGATTTAAATCGATGCTCGTAAAATATTTTGCCTTAGCAAACCAGTGGTAATTTAGATGGACATGTGGTAGAGGAACTTGATCAATTTTAATTTTGCTATTTAACACTCTGTAATCTACTACCATTCTAGCATCATCATCAGCCTTGGGGACAAGGAAAACCGGACTTGAATAATTCGAATTCGACATCCTAATGATTCCTTGCTCTAACATAGTATTTACCTTTTCCCTCAATATATGTAGTCTCTGAGGTGGTAAGCGATATGGAGGTAGTCGAACCGGTTGCTTGTCATGCAACTCTATCTTATATGTTACTAAGTTCGTGCAACCTAGTTGGTTCGTGAGTACATCTGGAAACTCAAGTAATAAATTCTGTATCACTTGTCTTTGTTCGTGGTCTAAATGGTCTAAACTGAATTCAGAAACAGGTTGTTGTTCCATAGTATTGTCTACACTAGTACATGACGTCATCCCGGGAATATTGCTCAAAGCCTTAAATGGTATTTTTACTGAAGGACAAAATTTAAAATATAAGTTTCTACTTGAAGTATCCAATATCAAACCAGTATGAGCAATGAAGTTATTTCCCAAGATAATCGGTACAGGTAATTTCTGAACCACGCAAAATTGCATTTTCCAGCGAAACTTTGCTATACTCAGAGATAATAATACTTCCCCCAAAACTTGAATTGGTTCTAAATTTGCTGAAATGATCTTAACAGTACTTGTGTTTAAATTACGACGCAACTTACTAAACCATCTGTGATCAACTAAGGAAACTACGCTACCTGTGTCGATCAATCCTAAAACCGGAATTTTATCTACTTCAACACTAACATACGGCATCGGAAAACCTACTATGGCTTGAATATTTTTCTCCACAGGGATACTATCCGCATAGACTGGCATAACCGAATGTCCGCTATTTTTCTTTTTGTTTGAGAACCTTGAATTGGAATATGTACATCCTTTGTTTTCCGGGCAATTGTATTTGACATGACCTGTCTGTTTACAAGTCCAACACACCGTACTTCTTTCTGAACCCGATTTGACCTTTTCTTCTTTCCTTTCAGAACTGGTATGTTCCGTGGGCAAATGTCTGAATCTAATGACTAAGTCATCCAGTTGTTGATATGACTGTAAATATTGACCTAAAGCTAATGCACGTATTTCCGCATGTCGGGAATTGGAAATTATATTCTGTACAATTTCTGGTTCTGTGTAATTTACACATAATGCCTTCACGATCAACTTTATGTTCTCCACAAATTCAGAAAAGTGTTCCGTTTCTCTCTGTCTGCGAAAGTAATGTAAATTAAGTAACTGATTATAATTCAATGGAGACAAAAGAACTCTAATTATTTCTTTCTGAAATTGCAATATACTATACCCATTCGTAATTGATCTCAACAAAATATCTAAAACTGGGTTTTCTACATGCACATGAAAAAATTGCAAAATAATTTGATCACTCAACGAGTATACTTTCGCTTGATACTGGCATCTAATTAAAGTAACAAGAAATTCCAAAATCTGTTCTGGAGTATTCGCTTGAATTGCCTTAATATCACCTAGAATTCTCTGGCATGGATGCGGTAATTTTAGTTTAGTTAACGTGACTTCCGTTGCATTATCTCCCTTCCTCATTGGACTACCTAAGTTTTCCTGAATAAATGGCGTTACACCATTTGCTTCCATGGGCTCGCTAGTTTGTTTAGTGTATTTTAATTCTGAGAGCTTATCTCCTAACTTCAACCAAAATTCCGAAATATTCCTAGTTTGAGATTTCAACTTTTCTGTAGCTAACCTTTGCAAACGGTTTGTTCTATATTGCCAATACTTGACACGACCTTTAATCCTACGCAATTGTGACTGTGTACATCCTACCTTTACATATTCGTCTACTAGATCACCAAGTGATTGAGACGCACGCTCACAATACTGAAATTCTATGGTTTCATTACACGGTAAACTTGCACCAATGGTATGTGGATCCTGTGTTAACTGAACTCGCAGTAACTGTTGTAAATCAGTGACAGAATTCTTAGTATCACACTCAACCTTAATGTTACACAACTCATTTTCAAGTTCACTTCTATTCAAAACTTCAGGTTGAAAAGGTAGTTCCATGTTTATAAAATACACAACCTATAGTGAGGCAAACAATTCATAAATCAAAACATTAAATACATTCAAGGATGCATTAGTATACCTTTCAATTTGTGTCAAAGTTATTCTCAACTGTAAAGTTATCAACCAGTAATCACAAAAATTACAGGTAACCAAGAGAATTAAATGTAACCATGCAATTACAAAGAACCGCGATGTCTGTTACCACTACTATTTAACCACGGCATGTAACCACGACATGTAACCATTGCATTGAACCACGCATGTAACCATTACATTGAACATTGCATGGAACTAACCATTGCATTGAACATTGCATGGAACCACGCTCTGCTACCACGACTGTCGCACGCCACTCTCTCCCTATCTGCTACCATTACTTAACTTGACATTTGCTAAGCCTAGCCCCATGCTTTTTCTGCTACCCCACTTGACTTGGCTTAGCGAGAGTGAGTGGACATCTATTTGCGGAATCGTGTTGGGAATGGATCGGTGGGGTATATTGTGGTTACATATAATACCAAATGCCTTTTCCTTGAATATATTTTGAAAACATAAAATAAATACAAGACTTAACACTGAGGGTGTTAAGTAACAAGAATATACATAAAAACATTGAAAATATAGTGAATGATGAAATATATATTACGAAAATGTAGTAAAAATAAACAGTTACATAAAATAGACATGAATGTAAACTATTCTTTGCACTAAGTAATAATTCCTTCCTGACTATTTAACTTCCTGAGCAACACTGGTAGAATGGGCCTGACTCACCAATATAACTTGGCACACAAAAAGTCATCCCTTTTAACCACACTCAGTTGATTGCGTTAGTCGGAATTATAACTATTGCCGTTTAGGCTACAATAACCGTGATACAAAGATCACCTACCCTGCTTTAGCATAAAAGCCCTAAAACACTAAACACATACATCTAAATGAAATACAGAACTGTTTGTCTCACCCAAATGTCTGGTGTGTTTTTGGAACAGGTCCTTATCCAATTATGTTGAAATGAACATGCACATGGACTGTGGCACATTCCTGCATATCAACCATGAAGAATAAACGCGTCGTTCCTGCTTAATTCCGCGTATGCCCAGTGTATGCCTGAATTAGCATACATCTCGAAGAAATGATGGTGAATGCCGACGTTGCTTCTCTACGGAGAAAAGTTGCTCACTTGCTTGCCCCCTTTGACAAGCAAAACCAAGAAGCATGACCCTGTTGACTTCGATGCGTGCTGACGTCACTGTTGGTGAACTGCTTGGCTCGATGAAGAGGAGCTTGCCGAGTAATGTCAGTAGAATTGAGAATTGCTAAGCCTATCGGCTCATTACTGACGAACATGTAGGCAAGTATGTAAGATACTAATGCTGAGCGCCTCGGCTTGATGAAGATTAAACCATAATGTATAAGGCTCATACATTACGCTTGGTCGAAGCTGACCATACCTTGACTGACGAAGACAACTGGTGGCAGCGCCTAACGGAGCTCGACTACTTGACGAAGACTGAAGGCAGCGCTGAAGTAAACATCGAAGACTGCAGGCAACGCACTTCGCGTTGAAGTGAAGATGAAAGACTGCAGGCAGCGCATCGCGCTGAAGTGAACTAACGACTGGTCGGGCAGCCGGGTTTTATACTGTGTGCGAGGCGTAGCGGGGGTGAGAGGGGTTACGCTTACCAACCTGACGGCTATACACCTCTCTAAGCTTAAGGCCAGTCGATATCTCGAAGTGACGACCTTCCATGACGTCACAATATCTATAGAAGAAGAAAAATTTGAACAAACGGTAGAACAATCCTTTGAGCTGCCCCATACCATAGTTTTTAGAACTACTATTTCTCACAAAGAAAATGATAACACTTATTAGTTACCTTAGTTACAAGGTTCGCTACCTTGCATAATTTGGAAAGAAACATTTTAAAACAAACAATTGTGGCATTTTCATTCAAATTCACACACATACCTGAATTATGGTTACCAAAACCAATATTTTGTGGAACAAAATGGCCCTTCAGCCATTGAAACATAGGACTGACAACCTATCTTCTCGTTGTCCGTGGCACATCTTGTGGCTGTGGATCATTTTTGTCACTTTTCTCTCTGTCACTTATTTTCACGGCATCACTATCAATACATTCGCCTTCAGTTTCCTGATTACTGTAATCAATAGCGGACGTGTCAGACGGCAAAGCATCAAATTCAGTCAGTAATTCATTGTCGCGTAAAACAGGCAGCTGCCTGCTAGACCGAGCCATGTTTTGTACACCCATGAATCCCCAGAATTAATAGCCACACGCCAGTCTGCCGCTCTAAGCCAATTAAATGCATATGCAAGCCTTTTTATTTTAAGCTGCAAATGTCGCTATCAAGCAAAGAGCTCTTTGAAACTGCGTCTTCATAATCCCAACAGATGGCAAAACATGCTCTTTCAACTCAAAGTGTGTAAGGAGATTCCTTTCACCTTGAAGGAAGCATACTACTGCTCCAGCACCGTTCAGCGGTGCACCCAACCCCTTCAGTCTGCAGATCTGCAGGACCGGACCAGTCTTGCGCAGGCTAAACGTCGCGCTCACCTCATCTGGCAACGTAGTCGGCATCCCATACACAAGATGGAATTTAACCGGCAGGCGTCACGCCTGCACCTGTCTGGAGCAAGCTTTCCTTCTGAAAATACGGGACGCCTCGGAAAAAGGAACCCATGGATTGTTCGTCCGACAAGTCCGCGCTCACCGATTTCTGCTCTTTCTAATGTTAGTGGTACTGTCTACACTCCGGCGACCACCTGTGACACTGTGGCTACCCATTACGCCGAGCAGTTCCAACCTCATGCTTCTAACCCTCGTTACCAGACTCAAAATCAAAATATAGTGACTGCTATTCAAGATTTTCTTTCTCAACCTCCTTTTCAGCCGTTTTCCTTAGCCACTGCTAACGAATTATCTGATCTACTGCACCAGATGTCAATCAGAAAATCTCCTGGACCTGATCGCCTTCTTGTTGAGCACCTTAAATCCCTGCCTCCCAAAGGGTTTTCCTGTTTGTTGCATCTCTTAAACTCCTGCCTCGAATGTGCCTACTTTTCAGCGCAATGGACAATTTCAACTGTTATCCCTATTCGTAAGCCAGAAAATCTCTTCAGCTCGCCTCTTCCTATTGTCCTATCAGCCTTATCTCTATTCTGGGTAAATTGTACGTGAAATTCATTCTGAAGCGCCTACACCTATATCTGCATCCCCATATGCCACATCACCAATTTGCCTATGCTATGCACAAATATGCGGAGTTCCAAGTCGCAAGAGTCACCGATTACGTGTTAAGAGTTAATACTGAAGATCAAAAGGCAACGCTTATGTTCTTGCACGTCTCGAGGGTCTTTGATTCCGTTTGTCATGATGGTCTTCTTTACAAGCTACTCCAACGCAACATTCCTGATTCACTTATTCATCTCATGGTATCATATCTGTGTTCTAGACGATTTGCTGTGCGCATTTCAGTTCATCATTCTTTCTTCCGAGACATTCATGGTCGAGTGCCACAGGGGCGTGTTTTGGCTCCCTTTCTGTACACCTTTTATGCGGTCAATATGCCCCAACATCCGCCTAGCCACTTATGCCGATGACACCGTGATTCTCCATTCTCATTTTTCTGCCCTTTCCCTAGATCGCGAGTTGCATGACTATTTTCCGCTTCAATAAATACCTGGAAATCTAGAGGATACGTGTCAGTTCTGAGAAATCTCATGTTCTCCGATTTTGTCATGCTCAACCAGTGAACTACACTTTGCATGGTAAACTTCTTCCTGTGTCTTACAGTACCAAATATTTGGGTGTTTATATTGATTCCCGACTCAGCTGGTATCGTCAAATGCAATATGTTCGCATGAAAACTCATCATACTTTCGGAACACTTCGCCTTCTTTTCATATCTACACATTTATCTTTGAGGGTAAAGCGTCTTCTCGATACTGCTGTGATTCTACAACAGATGCTTTGCGCTGCTCGTGCGTGGAAAGACGTCTCTTGCAGTGGCCTACAAGCGTGAGCCAGCAAATACATACACTTTCTCAGAAGAATGACTCATGCTTATCAGCTGGGATACACCAACTTATATGTACTGGCACTCACCAATATGCATCCCTTCCTGCAGTTCAACTGGATGCCAACTGCGACCACCGCTTGACTCGCCATGATTCCGACCCTGATCTTCCATTTTGTATCAGTCAGCTAAAGCGGCAACGGCATTGAAAATCGTACCACCAGATTAATCCACTTACAGGTTTTTTCTTCAGCGCTTCATCCTTAACACCTTGCCCATGTTTCTCGATCACTCATGTTTGCATATAAAGGTCCGTAAAGGGTCTGGAAATGTCGTGTGTCGTCGAGATCCCTTCAGTGTCTATAATAAGGCTTGATTCTAGCTAGTAGCTCCCACCGTAACCGTTCCGGCTAACGCACAGAGGTATAAATGCCTCGCCGTCTATGCAACGGCGAACGCAGTGAAACGGTAAACTAGTGGTCAGCTTCACGAAGGGAGGGAAAACTTTGGTGTCATGGTTAATGCAAAGTTTTCTCGGACAGGTCAGTCAGTAATACCAAGTATCATTCTCACCGAAAATACTTCCGAACGAGGGCGGATTTATAAGCTGAACAGTGATGCAAAGTCGACAGATGGACTTCGTTCTTTTGTGCAACACCTTCACGCGGTGGTGATTGGAGTAACGAGTGGTGACAAATTAAAGTAATTTCAGCTTTCAAAAGGAGCGCATTCATTTACTCGAGCAGCCAGGAAGGACCCATCTGCTGTAACTACAAGGAAAAGGTATCATGCCAACATAAACTAGCATCGAACGCAGGTCACTCGCTAATACTTCCCAACCGCATCGTAATTGTCACCTAGCAGTGTGAGGTGACGAATGCACCATCTAATGCTATAGCCGGGATTTCAACCTCAGATCTTCCGCTTCACGCGCGGATAGTCTAGGTACTGAATTACCATGGCAACTTGCCAATATGGTATTAAATTCCCCAACCGATTCGTATTTTCCCGGCAGAGCACCAGAGAATTATCGCAAGGACGACTTACAATATTAAGTACTCTTATGTCCTGGGTTTAGTTAAATAACATTAACCTACCTACCGAGGTATTAATATATTGCGAGGTGTGGCCTGTAGCGCTATCCTGTTGGAATCATAATTGCTCGATATTCACATCATTAAGGTAAAGCCATACAAATGTTTGCACCATATTCCGGTAGCGTTGTACATTTGCTTTCGTGGCATTTCCGTTCTCGTCTTTAGAAAATAAGGTACGATGGCTCCCCCAGCCCATATGTACGCCTTAGTAACTTACAGTTACGTTTGTGGATACATAACCCTTGAAGGGTTTCCCAAGGATTTTCTATTCAACCGGATGCGCAAATTGTGTTTGTTAAGTAGGCATTTAATGAAATTGTGCCGGTTCAGAGAAGATTAGTTTCTTTACCAAATTGTCTCTGCATGTTGTCTGGCCAAAATCCATTGGACAAACTATCTCCATCGCAAATGGTCCATTGATTTCAGATGTGGAGTTAATTGGTATTGTAGGAATGCATATGAAGATCCTTTCTGAGAATTCCTGGAGGGAATACCCAGCTGTTGTGAACGACAACCAAGAATTTATTTGTGTGGACTCACGGTAACACTCTCACACAATTGACACGTTCTAACAAGACTGGCTGTTCCTTGTAAAGCTTTCCATGATAAATTAACCGCAAGAAATGCTGACTATAAAACACGTATGTGGAGTATGCTAAAATTCTGACTTGGGCTATCACTAGGCCTAACAAATCCGGACAATAAGGATTGTTGAGTTGATTAACCGTCTGTAAGACGTGCGCCCTGCTAGAACACCGTTGGTCGCGCGGGGTCTAATAGGCCCGCGCTATGGACTTATGCTTATATGCTTGTATTTGTTTTATTAAATTTCATTTTCCCTTCATTCTCGTGTTTAACTTAAATAAACACAGTTTTATCAGCATTATGTTACTAGATAAATAAAAGATAGATAAAATGTGTAAATGCAATATACATTACAATTTGTGCTACACTATACGGAAAGATAATAGATTGCGGTACTTTGTAGGCTGAGGTTTTTAGGTGTTCACAGTTTTTAGTTGTTATTTTAAGGTTCAACTTTTAGCCAGAAAAGTTAATGAGTGTTTTTAAATTTTAAACTTTGACCTAGGGCCCAAATGACCTAGCTGTCGACGGGCCCTTAAACCCCACTCACTCACTCACTCACTCACTAGATTGCGGTGTTCAGATACACACGTTTTTAATTTGAAATGTACGTGGAGTGGGATGTGAGAAAACAGCACTTAAACCATTAAGAGAAACAAAGAATTGTCTGGTCTCTCATTAAGAGAAACAAATAACGGCCTGGTTTCCTTAATAAAATTCACAGGTTGGGAAGGTATAAAATTATTCTAAGACATCTATGGTCTTATTTACTTATATTCTTATTTCCTTTGCTTCTGCTCACACACACACCGGTGAAATCGGATATTAATTTCACCACGTCTTCGATAGCAACTTCGGGATATTTCTCGCAGGACTTATTAAACACGTTCACCACTTCGCAACGCTTTCCCGCGCTTATGTTCCAGAATACTCACTTCTTCTGCCATGTTACTTTCATAGTGAATTATGCGCGCACCGAACGGGTTAGGTTGGTTACAGATTCATTCAACTGCGTATTCTTACAATTCAACTATGCTTAGTACACTTAGTTCATGCTTTAGCAGTCATAAGTGAGATTTCAGACCTCAGTATTAGTATTTTTTCGAGGGACTATTTAGACGGCGAAAGCGTCAAGAAGGCACGCCGCGGTCAAAACGTACGTGGCTTTATTTACGTCTCCAATCTCCTGATGTACAGAGTATATATATTATTTAATATGCTTATCATATTTATTAAAAGAGGTAGGGGAGACCAGTATAAAATGACATACTCGTATAAAGTGGCTTAGCTATGGTTTAGAGTAAACGAAAGCGGTGACATCATTTGTGATTGTATTACTGGGAACGATGAATTGGCAAGACTGATCCTATGATAATGGTGGAAGTCTACTAGCTTCATTCTTGATGCTATACGATATAATCCTGAAGGTAAACACTCAAAGTTCTTTTTTTTCCCCCTTTTCACGATCGTTTGCTCTATTGTTACGTTATATGTGAATGTTTTGATTGGAAATGGTGTTTTGGCTCAGGATGCATTCAATAACATAAATAGCAATACTACACAAGTTTAAACGTATCTATTAAAAGCCAAGTGCACAAGTTAAGGAATAATAACAGAAAAAAAAGATTGACTAAAAACGTATAGCCTTTGATGCCTAAAATGGCATAGACCTCAGTACTCCCCCACAAGTGTTCAACTACAGTACTCCATGTTGAAATGAAACCGCCGTCCAGAACCAGTTACCACAGCTGGAGGTGATGTACTCTGGTGTGTAGGGTCTGTCACTTTTGGTTGTGGAGCAATAGGATTCGTTGGGGTGGTCACTGTCGTGGAGTCGTCAGGATCGGCAACGAAGGCAGGTTTCAGCCGATCAAGAGAGACAGTTGCTCCTATGCCACGGATTTCAATGTCAAAGTTCTTGTCATGACGACTTATTACTTTAAATGGGCCATCATATGGAGATTGTAGAGGCCTACAAACTCCATCGTGTCGTAGAAACAAGTGTGAACCATTTACATGGTCACGAAAAACAAAAGTGTGTCGGGTACCGAGGCCTTTGTGAAATAGGACGGAGTTGCCTGAACCTATTTCGCAGATTCCTGACGAAGTCTGATGTCTCAATGTTGTCACTGGTAGTATCTGAGAAGAATTCACCTGGCAATCGCACAGTCTGTCCATACACTAACTCTGCAGCAGTTGCACAGATGTCTTCCTTGTATGCAGCGCGTATGCCCAAGAGAACTATAGGCTAATCGTCGGTCCATCGGTCTGAAGCGTGACACTTGATAGCAGTTGTAAGCTGGCGATGAAATCCTTCCTCTATTCATTTGGCGGCTGGATGGAAAGCTGTTGTTGGGATACGACATGTCCCTGTGAGCATGGTTAGAGCTTTGAAAAGGCGAGACTCAAATGACGACCTTGATCAGATGTGAGTCGTTAAGGAACGCCGAAAAGAGCAATCCACCCACTGAAGAAAGCTCTTGCCAGTGTTGCTGCTGTGATATTCGTGATTGGATATGCTTCAGGCCAACGTAAAAAACGGTCGATCGCCGTTAGGAAATATCTGAAGCCAGTGGATGCAGTGGACCAACAATGTCAATATGTACAAGCTCGAACCGTTGATTAGATGGAGTGAAGGGTTCAAGTGGAGCAGTAACATGCCTTGTATAACCTTGTTATGCTGGCAAGCTATGCAGTTATGAACAGACACTCTACAATCACGATCGATGTCAGGCCAAACAAAGGCTTTCTTAACCAGGTGTATCGTAGCTTTCACACCGGGGTGCGACAAACTATGAAGAGATGCAATAGCTTGCTGTCGGAAATTTTTCGCCGCGAATGGGCAAGCGTGAGATTTTGAGACATCGCATGTGAGTTGAACTATAGAATTAGGAATTAGTATTTTCTTCAGAACCAGGCTAGAATGAGAGTTTGAATTTCGTTGTCAGTTCCCTGTGAACATGCTAAGGCTTGACAATTTCTTCAGCAATCGATGCAATTCGGGACAGTGTATCAGCTGGGATATTGCTTTCGCCTTGGATATGGCGAATGTCGGTCGTGAACTAGCCAATGTAATCCAGATGTTTTTTTGTTAACGTTCTCCAACGTAACGTCATGTCAGACAGTGAGTGAATGAAATGGGTGAAATAATGCTCAATGAGCCCGAAGTCCATGAGCTTTAAGTTACCCGATATTCGTCTTCTCAGGATAAGGGAAAATCTCGGAAAAAGCCTTACTCTGCTAACTTACCCTAAGGGAGATTTGAGGCAGACACACTAACCATCACGCTACCGAGGCGGTCCCAATGAGATCCAGATGACGTGACTGACGTGGTGATGCTTTCTCTGGCTTCTGCTTCAAAGTGAACGGCAGAGGTTTGTGATCCGTAAATAGGATGAACTGTATTCCTTCAAGCATGTGCCTCAACTTCTTAACGGAGGCATAAGCGGCAAGGAGTTCACGATCATAGGCAGACCACTGCTGTTGTGATGGAGAGAGTTTTACGCTATAAAATGCCAATGGTTGCCAGTTACCGTCTACAAGTTGCTGAACTGAAGCTCCAATTGCTGTCGATGATGCATCTACCACTAGAGAAAGAGGTGCATCTGAACCGGGATGTACAAGGAGCGCAGCATTTGCAACAGCGTTCTTTATGTAGTGGAAAGCTTGTTCAGTTTCTGCTCGCTGGTAGGTTTTGGATTTCCTTGCAAAAAGCTGTTCAATGGTGCAGCTATGCTAGCAGTATGAGGGATGAACCGTCGATAAAAATTAACAAGTCCCAAAAGTCTACGCAGGTCTCGGATAGATGATGGTTTTGGAAAATTTTCGATTGCTTCAACTTTGTTTGGAAGTGGTCGTATTCCGCTTGAATTCACTGAGTAACACAGGAATCGCACCTCTTTGGTTGCGAACACACCCTTTGCAGTGTTACTTACCACTCCGTAAATACGAAGTCGACTGAATAGTTGACGCAAGTGGTCCACATATTCGGTTTCGTCTCGATATGCGACCAGGATATCGTCAATGAAGACACAGCAGAAATCAAGACTGCGTATTACTTCATCCATGAAGCGTTGAAAAGTTTGAGCAGCATTGCAAAGCCGAAGTACCATGCGAGTGAACTGTTATAATCCGAATGGGGTTGTGACGGCTGTCTTCGGAAAGTCCTCTTCAGCAATAGGTATCTGATGGAAGGCACGGACAAGATCAATGGTTGAGAATGTGTGAGGCCCACGAAGATTCACGGCGAAGCCTTCAATGTGTGGGACGGATAACGATCTGGAACTGTTAGAGCATTTGGCTGTCGGTAAACACCACAAGGTCTCCACTGATTGTTTTTCTTAGGATCAATATGGAGTGGCGATGACCAACAGCTCGTAGATGGTCGACATATTCCGTGGGTCATCATAAATTCATATTCTCATTTGGTTATTATGAACTTGTTAGTAACCACCGTGGTTTCGATCGGATTGGTGGGTCAGGAGTGGTAACAATATGATGTACCGTAGAATGCACACTCGGCGAGGCACTTGAAGTTTGACGTGTTATCTCGATGAATTCCTTAAGCAGCTGATAATAAGGTGTATCACTCAATGTAGTGTGAATCGACGGACAAGTGACACAACGAATGTGCTCGTTGCTTGTCAAGTTAGTGTTTGAGTCAATCAGACGTTTGTGACGTAGGTCTGGAAGGATTCCATAGTTAGCCAGAAAATCAGCTCCGATGATAGGGTGAATCACATCAGCTACAATGAAACGCCACGTGAATTCAGGAAGTAGAGAAAGATCGAGTCTTAGTATTGCATGGTGGTAAGTCTTAATAGCTGTTCCTTTGTTGCGAAAGTTGATACTCTTCTGTGCGGTGACGAGGAAGGCGGACTACAGGAAAGACAGAAACATCGACTCCTGTGTCTATGAGGAAGTCCACTTTAGATGTTTGGTCGGTAATGAAAGACTGTGGTTCACATGGATAGGTTCTGTTGCCGTCGCTACTGACTCCCGGAATTGTTTCTCTGGTTGCATGGCGGACGACATTTCTGAGCCTTAGATCCGAATTTTCTGTGATACCAACAAATAGCTGTACTAGTCGAATTCGGTCTTGGGGAGCGATGGCGATGTGAAGAACAATGGGGGGAAGGCGAACGGCTTCAACGTGAGAATTTCGTGTCACCATTTTGATTACCGACTCTGTCAGCTGATTGATTTCGAGTTATAAACACGCAATAGTTGCGATCTCAGGCGCTGTTGCCATTATCGAGGAACTCGGTGTTGGCCGGTATAGCTCTATCAATCTATCGGCAATTGTGGTCAATGCATCGAGGTTGCCTGATGAAACGGTTAAAATTTTCTGAAGATCAGACGGTAGGCGGGACATCCAGATACTTTTTAACATTTCTTCTGCAATTAAGGTACAGGCTAATATTTTCAGACAACGGAGCAACTTTATTGGGATGGAGTTGGTCACCAAGTTCTTCAGTTCGAAGCAGTTTTTCGAGTCTTTTTGCCTCAGATTGTGACAAGGGTTCGATCAATACTTTTTTATCGTACCATATTAAATTTGTGAGTGGCTGGTGGTGACGATAAAGTGTCCTGTACTTCTGTGGCCAATTAAAATAGCCACCACATGATTATATTTTGTATTATCGGCAGTTACGTTGGCGAGAATAAGTTGGCCCTCGAGTTGAGCGAACCAAAGCACTGGATTTTCTGCCCAAAAGGGTGGTTGCTTGACCGAAAAATTGTTTGTCACAGATAGTCAGTCGTTCTTTGGCTTTCTATCAGCAGCAACACAGCTATAGTAAAACCCAGTGGCATTCACGTAGTTGGCAAATGAAACATAGTATGTCATTTTGCACTGACTAATATTGTTGGTTATTTTTAACGTTCCTCGGGTATCAAACAGTTAATATATTGTTTAATGCATTAAAGTTCGTGGAATATGTATTTTAGATCTGAATTATATCTTTATGTCCAATTTTATACCAGAGAAACTATCACATTTTTAATGATTATGCTGGTAGCTTATGTATTCCTATTTAATAATCCATATTATCAAGATATGACTTAAATGTTATACTATTATTTTCTTTATTTAACTTACTACCCAATTAATCCACTGATGGAAATAAAAAAAGATTATAGTACATTTAATTTTGTCTCCATATGGGAGGTGATTTAAAACGGAAGTCTACAAGACACTCGTGTGATTAAGTGCAGATGCAAAGGGTAATAGATGCTGTTAATAGCGGTGATATGGGCTGGTTACGAGCATCGAAGCAGTTTTCAGTTCCTCAGCTACACTTCTAAGACGTGCAAGGAGCAAACATAAAATGTTCAATCGTGTTGAGAAGGAATTGGGACGATTTCAGCTAAAATACAGCAGGGAGCTGGAGCATGAGCTGGTTAGCCATCTCAAACTTCTGGAGTATCATTTGTTTGGAATGTCTGTGACGGAATTTAGGGAACTTGCATTCCAGATAGCTGAAGTAAATTCTATAGATCATAGATTATGGACTATGGCCCCTCTACCCGGACATCTTATAGATCATTTGTTTGCTCTAGCAGCAACCACAGACATTCCAAACCCCATGCCTATGAACCAACCTGAAATTCCCACTGACTTTGCCACTCCTGAAGTTGAAGAAACTGTAACAATCGAGAAACCCAATGAGAATACTACTAAAACCGCAGTTGTTAATATGGACCTTTCAAATCAGAAAAACTTTCCCTCGCCAATGTTACCAATAGCAAAAATTAGTCCTATTCCTACCATTTCCAGTCTTAATGGACTGAAGAGAAGACAGAAGCTCAAGAAGATCCGTAGAGTTCTTACTAACAGTCCGTATTTAGAAGAGCTTAAGCAGAATTGTCAAGAGAAGATTGAAAAGAACAAACTTGTTGCAGCACAAAAAGCAAACATACGGCTGAATTTTGGTAAAGAACAATTTTATGAAATTGAAATGTTTGATGATTCTAATAGTTGTGCATGTTTGTATTGTAATGAATTGCATTCCCAGCCAAGACCTGGAGAACACTGGTTGAAATGTCAACAGTGCAACAAATGGTCACACACTGAATGTGCTGGATTGAGCAATAGAGTAAGGCTGTTTGTGATGTGTACAAATAGAACAATTCTTCCATGTTCAGTGTAAATTTTGTTTTTTTTTTTAAATAATTAATATTCAATACACTTGCATTAAATGTTGATTTTTAAACCTTCCCAAATTTGGTATAGGAACCCCTATGCCGTTATACCCAGGTATCAGCCTGAAATGACATGGCTAAGCCCCGGCAGTACAGCCTATGAAGATCCAAGCCTTACCTCCCAGCCGCTGCGTCTCCCACCTCGGCCCACTACAGGCGTAATTGGCGGGGTGCAGTACTGGAGGGTGGTACGTGGTCAGCGTCCCGATCCCTTCCGGCCAGTTATGCGGTCTTCGCGACCTGGGGCACTACTGTTTCATCATGTAACTCCCCAATTGAACCTCGCTGGACCTAACGAGGCTGAGTGCACCCCAGGCTGGTACCGGGGATCGAACCCGGGTCCTCGTGCCAGAGGCAAGCGTGCTACCAACTGCGATATGGAGGCGATCTTAAAATGACATATGATGTACAATTCTAAAAACTGTTAAAATCAGCTATTTATATTTAGTTAAGATGTTTATGTCAAGAACAGTAGATGAATTAAATAAGGAACATTTTAAGATATAAAGCAATTTGAAAACTATCATCCAAGTCTCATTGGATGCAAGAAAGGAAATGGTATGTCATTTTACATTGGTCTCCCCTACGTTTCATACCGGGTGGAAGGGAATTCATTACATTCCTTCTAATATGTGCTTCACAGAAGCATTACAAACAAAAAAGTATAATGGCATTTTGTTCTTTGATCAGCTGATTTCGAAAAAATAAGTAGGTTTTGACCCACTTGGATGCGTAATTCGACAAGAATGTACGAAGATAACAGTTTGTTACTTGTAAGATGCGTAGAGTAACTTATTTCTGACATAGCTTCGGTAGTAATTATGGGACCTCACACCGGGTTACGAAATAATTAATCACTTAAAAGACGTGAAGAAGTACTCCGAGCTGCTCTCTCAGACGTCAGGTTGTGTTGAGGTTGGTCAGGGAATTGACCTAGTTTGTGAATGTAAATAGGTTGGGCACTTTTGCTTTCGTTGGAAGTTAGCGCTTGAGATTGGCCTACACTCCACGGTAAACACAGAAGGACAGGGCAGTGTATGAGTTTGGTGTTAAGGCGCACAGTTACGCTGTTTGTTTATGTATTGAGCCTAGAAAATGTTACATCACACAATCTGCAGTGTTGCCAGGTCGTTTTCGACAAAACTAAAATATCTCCGTAGGAAATGCTCAGAGACAAAAACGTAAGATACAAAATGTGTTCCAAATACCGGGATCTACCACTGGTTTAAATTAATGTAATGACATTGTTTCCACCCGTACATCTTTTAATAAATATAAGAAACATATTAAATAATATATTAAGTAATGATTAAATACTATTAATGACATAATTATTAAATATATTAAATAATATATTAAAATATCATATAATATATTAATAATAGGAACACAAAATAATAAAGTAATACATTTAAAAGTAAAATAATGTGTATTTCCTTCTTCGAGCTGTCCTAAAATGCAAAAATGTGCAGCTGCTGCAATTAACTGTTGCACTTACCTGTAAAGAGACGCCAAGCTTTAAAACCAACATCTGGGGTTTCAATCAGCTTATAAATTCAAAATAGTTCGTTAAGTTAAAACTAGTACAAATAGGAAAAAAGCTAATGTATCTTATAAGTCACACCAGGCAATAAAGGGTTAAGTTCTCCGTGCACAAGGTCAAACAGAGCTTGCTGCCAGTCATTCACCACAATTCTACGATTAGCAGCCTGTTTAATATGTCTTTTTCTTTAAACGTGTTTTCATATTGTTCAGTTTTCTTATCATCTGATCTTCTGTAATATATTTACCATACCGCACCCATTCTATACTGCACAGATAAAGTCGCGTTATTTTTATTTTTTTAATTAATGTCCTCTAACGTAATGTCATATAGGAGGGTAAAGTCGCATTAAGCGGTAGGTACTGTGCAGATAAACATACCGTACATGAGAACTTCCACGACCTGTTCTCGAATGCTGGAATGCAATTCTTGTGTTTCCCTTAGTGCAGTTTCCTTTTCCTCTCTTACAGCTGGTGTTTGTGATTTGGAAAATATGACATGGATATGTTCACTTTCTCTACCACGTATGTGGAAGAAGTATTGCATTCCACCCTGAATCCAAAAAAGCAGTTTTACAAAAAGGTCCGTGCGTCCGTGTGTGTGTGTGTGTGTGTGTGTGTGTATGTGTGTGTGTGTGTGTCTGAGGAGAGCATAACTAAAAAACGAAAAGTCCATTAAAATCAAAATTGGTACCTATTTAAGTAGTATTTAAGTTCCATCTTTCAAGGATGCGATACGAAGATTTTGAAGAAAATCCCTCTATCCTAAACTACCCTTTACACGGAAAATTTTTCGATTTTTTTTTTTTGCTCAAAAGTGGCTCTAACGATTTTAATGATAATGTCATATGTTTAAGATATTCTTATGACAAATGAAATGTATATTTTGCACTTTCTGGCTGTAGCCCATGTAGTCCTGTATGCTATGGTTGAGTTTTGTATAACTGTTACAGCGTAAGCGATGGACCAAATCTTACTGCACAGAAAAGGTAGATATTATTAAAACACAAATTTATGTCCAAATACTTTTTTTGTAGAATGAACCATTTCGGAGATATTCTTTGTTATTTGTGTGGCTTCTGGTATACTCAAACTTTCGTCAAAGGGAACATTATTCATTTTTTTATGTTAGCCGTGCAAAGAGATCGGAATTTGAAAGCTTTAAAAAATTTGACTATCGCTCAAAGCTATTCCCATATTCCCATATTCGCCGTGCACCTACAAGAAAATAAGCAATAAGATAATTTCTGCATGTTAGTAACACGAAGATGGAGGAATAAAAGTTTTTAAGAATTGTTAGCTCAAGAGTAGAGAAAGTTGTGTGAGTGCAACATCAGATTTGTATTAATTTCACCCAATATTTTATACTAAATCTGTTGTACGGTCCTCTGGTGGAAAATGCGGTTCATTTCTAGCGCGCGTATCATTTGCATATTATTTTAATATGGCAACACTGCTAGTGTTCTGTTCTGCTAGCCGGGCTAGCGCTTGTGCGTGTGTGACATCTGAGAAAGAGTTTAGTTTAGCTCTTAGATGCTCTGTGGACATTCCGATTCCAGCATCGTTAGAGTTCGGTAACAGTCGAAGAGTGTACCAAGTGAGAAGTGTTCAGTGTCGAGTCGTAGCCATTTTGCTTATAGACCTTGTGATTTCTATTGTGTGCACAAGTCATCACGCGAGTGCTAGTGAAACTTATATTTCCTTATGGTGGGGGCGGCTCCCCCGCCACTTACGGATGGTCTCGAACATGAGAAAACTATTCCAGTGACTATGGATCTCACCCCCGTAGTTGAATCGAATACAGAAATAGCTAAACCAACTTTGCAATATGATAGTCAAGATACCGCACCATTTGTAGTAGTATTAACTAGTTCAGTGGGTTCCATAACCCAACTACATCCACTTAAATTGGGCAAACTAATTTTCGAAAACCACCAAGATCTAGCAGTAGAGAAAATTATAGAAACAGGAAACAATAGATTAGAAGTATTTCTACCCTCAGGATCTGCCGCGAATGCATTACTTAATTCAGACTTTGCTTAGAAAAACCAGCTCAAGGCATATATACTACATCACTATATTCACACAAAAGGAATTATACATAACGTAGATACAGAAGTTACAGAAGCAGAAATTCAAAAATATGGACAAACTATAGAAGGTTTTCCAATCCAGCATGTATATCGTTTTAAACGACGCGTGCTATCAGATAATGGGACAATAACCTATGAACCCACTAAAACATATTTATTAACCTTTAGATCGCAATTGCTACCACGAAAGTTTCGCTTGTACTACAGCCATTTCCAATTTCACCTTACAAAGAAAGAGTCTTACAATGTTTTAAGTGCACCAAATTCGGTCATTCTACCAAAACATGTATGCGTTGTGCAGACAACCATATCACCTCAGATTGTGATAGCGACATCTTGAAATGCAATCATTGCACACTGCCACACCGTGCTAACGACAAACATTGCCCAGTTTTTCTGCGCGAACAAGCGATCACGGATAAAATATCATCTTTACGTATATCTAGATACGAAGCTATACAGCTAATTCATGGGGACCAATACGCTGGTAAATTACATAGCCATACAGATCCACACAACACAAACCCCGCTTCTACCAAAACGAATCAATTCATCCCAGATAAACCCATCATAATTCGTAATACTGTTACAAGACCTTACAAACACAAACCCTTCGAGAAACCCCAGACATCTCCACAACACAAATGAATCAAATCGACTACCACTAAACCACATTTCCAAATTCCTTCTAACCAACCCTTTTACTTTACGGGGAGAAATAGTACCAGTGAATCACATACGCCCATATATCTACAAAACCAAGAGCGCCAGGAAACATCTTCCGAGACACTTCCTCTTAAACCCTCCCTTCTTTCTTTGTCCATCCAAAAAGTGGACAGTCAACTGTTCTTCAATTATCTAGAAGAAATGGGAAAACTCACCAGAAAAAATGAACCCATTCCGAGTGAGGCCTTGAGCCAACTTCTATGCAAACTGATATCCTCAATCAGAGCTAACTAGATTGATCACACTCATAGCATGGCTCCTTTCACAATAGTTCAATGGAACGCCCGATCCATTAAGCCCAAATTACACGATCTACAACATGTCTTAGAGCGATATAACATAGACATAATAGTGATTTCAGAAACATGGCCAACCCCACAACAGACATTTCGATATCGTCCATTCCAGGTTATCCGACAGGATCTCTTGCAGGGGGGAGGAGGAGGAATCATGGTTCTTACTCACCCTTCTTTGCTGGTGTCCTCTTTTCAAACAATCAACAGTTTCGACGAGCAATTTCAGGCCATATTGCTTCAACTTCCTAGTCAGCAACTAATAGCAATCTACAATGCACCACAACATTATATATCTCGAACTTTTTGGACAAATCATCTACCCTTAATCCCGAACAAAGACACCATAATCTGTGGCGATTTTAATCTCGGCCTTATCCCGAACCAAATCCGTTGTTCCCAACATAATTTTTCCTTTCTTCATCAGCTAATAGACCAACAGCCATACAATGACGACTCACCAACCCGATTTGGTCCTGCTCATCAACATCCCTCATATCCAGATCTTTCACTTATATCATCATCGCTGTGGCAAAATACCCATTGGAGAGTAAGACTTGATTCTATGGGAAGTGATCACTTTCCCATATTTATAAACATAGACAAACCACCTACTTTAGATGCTCGTCGACCTGCTATCCCTCGTCAACAGATACTGGATTGGAATGATTTTACAAGCAGACTAACAACAACTTCGTTAACATCTAACAAATCATACACAACACAACATCCTATGGATCACGTGTCTTACGTTGTAGCGACAGTACTATTACATATATCTCCAACCGGGACACAATCTTCCGCCACAACTAGGTACAAACCCATTTGGTGGTCTCCGGAATGTTCAGAGGCCGTTGCTAAACGTAGATTAGCTTTAAGCCAATACCGTCAAACACCAACCCGTAACCAATTTATAGTCTTAAAAGCACAATTCGCATCCACTCGACGCAACATCCGTTACCATAAACGCAAATGTTGGCGAAAATTCTGTACGGAATTGTCGCCAACAATTACCACCTCCACAATGTGGCGCAAACTACGTTGGTTCACACGACATACCGGGCACCCTACTAATCCCATAGTCATGGACATACATCTTCAACAAATTCTAGAACAACACACTCCAGACTCGGTACGTAACAACCCTCCATTTCTGAATTCCACGACACAGGACGAACCTTTATTTGAGGGTGCACTAGCACTCATGTCACCCATTTCAACACACGAACTATCTAATGCACTCAACTCCCATCATAAATCCACCGCTTCAGGACCAGATACGAAATGATCAAACACTTTCCACATACCTTAAATCTTTGCATTACACATGCGTATTCATACATTCTTTACACGGGTCACATACCAGATTCATGGCAACACTTCTACATCATCCCACTTCTGAAACCAAATAAAACAGGAAGGGCCGCTACTCACTTTAGACCGACTGTCCTAACCAACACACTAAGGAAACTATTTGAACAAATTATAAAAACCCGCATCACTTTTTATATGGATCGATACGGTTTTTGGCCCAAAGGACAACACGGATTCAGAAAACTCTTCTCCACACATCACAACCTACTTAAACTAACGCATGACATACACGTCAATTGGACTCACAAACGAGGACTTCTAGCCCACTTCTTAGACATTTCCCACGCATACGATTCCGTACAATTGGACATCCTCATCCCAATTTTAAAGAAACTTTCCATTCCAGCACCTATCGCCCGACTTATTTACCACCTGTTTACTGACCGTAAAATACAATTAGCTCCACACTACTCCTACACACAAATTCGCTACAGCTCTCAAGGATTACCCCAGGGTACTCCTCTAAGTCCGCTACTATTTATTATTTATATCCAGGAACTTAGTTCTCTTCCTTTTAAACAGAGTCAACTGCTCCTTTTTGCTAATGATATCCTCCTTTACTCTCCGGCAACGATTCAGGAAATCTGTTTATCGACACATAAGTTACAACATGACTTAGACTTGTTAGTGCAAACCCTCATAAGAATAGGGCTACAACTCAATGTTAGTAAAAGTCATTCTATTTTCTTTAAACGCGGCACACCAATTTTACAATCACCGCTACATATTAACGGCCATCCTATACCTCTCACGCAGTCAACCAAATTCCTAGGCTTATATTTTGACCATAAACTATCCTGGAAAAATCATGCTGTATATCTTCACACCACCCTTAGTTCAACCCTTCCCATATTTAAATACATACTAGGTCGACATTGGGGAGCCCACCCACGATACCTCTATATCATATTCAAAGCCCTATGCCAATCGAAACTAGATTATGGAGCCATCATTATTACTGCATATCTAGTTGGACTACAAAATAAAATTACATCTATACTTTATCAAATTGGTAAATTCATTTTAGGGATCGGCGGTAAACCGGCTACTCAAAAAGTTTTCGCCGAAATAGCACTACAAAATTTTGCCGAACGACAGATAGCCCTTACTATTTCTTTTATAGCGAAACTCTTTTTTTTTCACAGAGACACCGCTGTTCTCTAAATTGCAACTAGGCCTTAATCTACGGTTACAGTGCAAAATAGGATCACGGAAGCAGACACCGATATATTTAAAAGTATTTAAAGCATTCAAATCAATCCCGGGAGGGATGTCCCATAGGAGACCTCCCTTATATTATCTCAAATATGATCAGCTGATCCCTAAAACCAAATTTATTCTGTGTAACTGGCAAAAACACGATGTTACTACCCCTAAACAGTTTGCATACTTCCTAGACCAGTTTTCTCAATCTTTACAAACACCCCCCCCCCCAGATTATATATACTGATGGATCACTATCGGATCATGGGACAGGAGCTGCGTATTTCAACCAAACCACGGAGACCAGAGATTGGTTCTCTCTTCCACATTATTTTTCTAACTATTCAACAGAAATATACGCAATATACCAAGCTTTATATTCTTTACGCCATATACATCATTCCACAATCCTACTCTGTATAGACTCATACAGTGCTATACAAACTCTTACTAGATTCCAAATAAAACCTTCTCTTGATTGGTGGGAAATATTGTGTTTACACGAACTAGATTCATTAGACCAACGACATAATATGACACATATGTTATGGATAGCTGGTCATTCCAATATAATAGGTAATGAATACGTAGATACACTGGCCAAAACAGCTGCCAATAATTCTCCCCCAAATCCATCGCCAGGAATACACATCCAGGACGTCCGACAACATATTACTCATCATACCGATACTTACTTCCATCTACCCAGAACACCTAAAACACCATGGTTTTCAGTGGGAAATATAGATAAAGACGTTTCAGTGGGAAATATAGATAAAGACGCTATATCTCTGGCAACAAAATTGAAATTAGGCGTTGCACCCACCCCGGCTTATTTACTTATGATCGGAAAACGCGATACAGATGCTGTGAGTGTGGTCAGTTTGGCGGCGCCGTGGCCGAGCGGTTAGCGCGCTCGCCTACCACCTAGGCGGCCCGGGTTCGATCCCAGGGACCCGCATGTGGTATTCGTGGTGGACGAAGCGGCGTCAGGGTGGGTTTTCTCCGGGTGCTCCGTTTTGCCCCGCCATCTCATTCCACCGGTGCTCCATCTTCATTCCATGTATCATCAATGTCACCGCCTGCGGTGCCGTAGTAGTAAAAGCAGGCGTTAAACACTATAACAACGAAGTTTGGCGATGCAGGTCATATATTCTTTCAATGCCCTAGAAATTACCAACATTCGACATCTCTATACTCACACATATGTGCACTTATTGGACACGGTCCTTGGAATATTTCATCACTTCTAAACTGGAACATACGTCATATAGCACCACTTCTTCTCCGTTTCCTCCGCAAATGTAAAATGAAACTATAATACTAACAGCATAATAAGAACATATATTCAAATTACATCTTATGGTACATCTACATCTCTACATCATCAAGGACACCAGACGCGGAAATCCAGACTCCTCTGGATACAGCGTCACTAAATAAACCAACAACAACATGTTCTGTGGATGTTAGGTGTTGTGTATCTATCGGTCTCTAAACTTGTGCTCTAAACCTACTAGGTGTTCTGTGCTCTAAACTCTAGTTACCAGGTGTTCTGTGCTAGTGGTGCTAGTTAGTGATGGGCAGAATCGAATACTTTCAAGAATCGAATACTCTATATTCGAATACTTTTAAGAATCGAATGTTACATTCGAATGCAAGTTCTCGGATACTGTCACTCACTAGTAGTAGTATTCGCTAATCGAAATCTCTTGCATTCGAATGCAAGTTCTCGGATACTGTCACTCACTATAGTAGTATTCGCTAATCGAAATCGCTTGCATTCGAATGCAAGTTCTCGGATACTGTCACTCACTAGTAGTAGTATTCGCTAATCGAAATCTCTTGCATTCGAATGCAAGTTCGCTAGCAAAATATTTTATTTTATATATATATATATATATATTGATGCAGTATTATTAGTTATGGTAGGTGTTGTGTTAGAGTGTTTTGTTTCCCATTGTTTGATTGTTTGCATTATATCGTTTGCAGTTGGCCTAGTGCGATTATCTTTTGTCTTCATTGTAAATGTTATAGATATTTACGAATAAAATTGTGATAATAAATACACTAATATTATTTCAATTATGGCCTCCAGAGCAAAGAAGACTATCTCATTAGAAAGACTAAAAGTTAATACATCGACGTAACATATAATTTTCACGGGGGTCGCGTCTCAAGGAAAATTATTAGCTGTAAATTGTGAACATACTTCATACCCGTACCACGACCGAGATAGGAAAGAAAGAGTCATCGCAGTTCATCGAAAGAGTTAGCCGGATCTTTTATACGAGAAAAGAATTCATCATACCGACCCTTCAAAGTGACGACGAGAAGAAGATTCCCTTCATACTGGTGACGGGAGATACCAGCCGGAAGAGACTCCTTCATACTGGCGCCCAGACGTGCGACGGCTCGAATACAGGCGTATAGAGTAAAAATATGTACCTGGACAAAGAGTGAAAAGAAGACATTTTGACGGAGTATCCTTTTTCTTGTGCTCCAGAATTCAAGTAAGACTAGTACTAATTTATGATACTACGCAATAAGAAAATTGTACAGAAGATGGAAAAAGTTGAGAAAGATAATGATAGTGTAGAGAGGGAAGTGAGTGATAAGTTATCAGTAGAAGGTAGAAAGAATGTAGTATGTAAGGAATCTGAAATAGGATTGAAAGAAATATTGGAAGCGATGAACAAAAATACAGCAGATATAAAAGCAGATTTTGTTAGAAATGTAACAGAACTAAAAGCAGATGTAGCAAAACTAAGAGAAAATACAGCAGATATAAAAGCAGATTTTGTTAGAAATGTAACAGAACTAAAAGCAGATGTAGCAAAACTAAGAGAGGATAGTGTTAGAAAAGTAGCAGATTTGAAGGAGGATAATGCCAGAAATATAAATAAATTGTCACAAGAAATTGAATTATGTAAGAAGGAATGTACAGAAAAAATTGAATCAAGTAACAATGATATAGCTAAATTAGGTGAGTTAGTAAGCGTGATAAAATTAGGACAGGAATCAAACACAGTAGAAATAGCTAGGCTAGGAGAATTGATAAATGAAGTTAAGTTAGGACAGGAGAAGACAGTGGTAGAAATGAAAGCTGAATTAAGTAAAGAATTTGATGAAAAACTAGCAGAACAGAATGCAAAAATTGCAAAGGTAGGAGATGAATTGAGAACAGAGATAGTCGTGGTAGAACAGAGTTGTAAAATGTATCAAGATGGAATTAGGTCAAAACAAAATGACATTGATGTAAAAATTGATAGTTTAGAAAATGTTGTAAAGGGTATAAGCGCTGAGATGCAGTCACAGCGAGAAGAATTGAATAAAGTAAAGGAGGAAGCCAATGTAAATGTAAATAGAATAAATGAAACGGTTACAAAGGAAAAAGAATTTACAGGAAGGCTTTCCCAAGTTGTGATTGCTCTACAGGCTGATAGAGTTAATGACAATCATGATCAATTTGTGAGTGAATGCAAAAATATGACCAATACTGATGCACTTGACAATAACAGTAATATGGCGGACTTTCAGGAGAATGATTTAGCTATGCCAATGCACTCCCCTAGTCAAAACCATAATTGTCACGCTAGTCACTTGTTCCATGACCTAACCCCTCCGTCATTTGACGAAGAAGCCGGTGACAATCCAAAAATTTTCATAAAAGAACTGGAGGATTATTTTAGGATCAAACGAATTCTGATCGAGATACGAATGATGGTGGTTAAACGCTGTCTTAAGAAAAACGCATTGGAATGGTTAAGACTAACTTTGGCGTCTCACGAAACATATAGTATGTTTCGAAACCTTTTTATAAATAGATTTTGGGGACCGGGACGTCAAAACCAGATTAAAGTCGAACTGGCTACCGGACATTATGACAGTAAACGTGGTATTTCAATGATGGAGTATTTTTTGAAACTGGCGAACAAATCGAAACTACTCCAACCTCAGTTGAGTGAACAGGAGGTTATTGAAGCACTTATTCGCCATTATCCACCGCACATAAGAAAAATCATAAAACAAATTTTAGTGGGGAGGGGCATAGAACCCCTGAAAGTTGCAAAAAAAAAAAAAAAATCGAAACATTGTCAAGAGAAAATATTTTTGTATTCAACGATGACATGTTTTTCAACGCAGTTGTTATATTGTTGTACAATTACATTGTTGTGGGGAGATCATCACAGTACATGCAACATTGTATGGCTGAAAACAATTTTCCCAAAATAGAATTAGTTGCATATACTGCGATGAGGGGCATTTGATGCAGTATTATTAGTTATGGTAGGTATTGTGTTAGAGTGTTTTGTTTCCCATTGTTTGATTGTTTGCATTATATCGTTTGCAGTTGGCCTAGTGCGATTATCTTTTGTCTTCATTGTAAATGTTATAGATATTTACGAATAAAATTGTGATAATAAATACACTAATATTATTTCAATTATGGCCTCCAGAGCAAAGAAGACTATCTCATTAGAAAGACTAAAAGTTAATACATCGACGTAACGTATAATTTTCACGGGGGTCGCGTCTCAAGGAAAATTATTAGCTGTAAATTGTGAACATACTTCATACCCGTACCACGACCGAGATAGGAAAGAAAGAGTCATCGCAGTTCATCGAAAGAGTTAGCCGGATCTTTTATACGAGAAAAGAATTCATCATACCGACCCTTCAAAGTGACGACGAGAAGAAGATTCCCTTCATACTGGTGACGGGAGATACCAGCCGGAAGAGACTCCTTCAATATATATGTAGTTGCATTTCTCCGTGTAATATATGCCTTATGCATGTTAATCATTTTGTTTATTATTATTATTATTATTATTATTATTATTATTATTATTATTATTATTATTATTATTATTATTATTATTATTATTATTATTATTATTATTATTATTATTATTATTATTATTATTATTATTATTATTATTATTATTATTATTATTATTATTATTATTATTATTATTATTATTATTATTATTATTATTATTATTATTATTATTATTATTATTATTATTATTATTATTATTATTATTATTATTATTATTATTATTATTATTATTATTATTATTATTATTATTATTATTATTATTATTATTATTATTATTATTATTATTATTATTATTATTATTATTATTATTATTATTATTGTTATTATTATTATTATTATTATTATTATTATTATTATTATTATTAATATTGTGAAGTAAGATATGACACAATAATACATTATTTTCATTGTTAAACAGTAGTTTACATGCACATACACCATTTTATGATATGCTGACTTGGAAATCAATAATATGTCAGCGTTATAAACTTATAAGTATGAATTTTGTGTCGAATTTATAACATTGACGTCCATACGTTATAGTTAACTGATCCCGTAATGTGCGTTCCGTTATTTCATAAACCGAGAACAAGGCGAGTGAAACATTCGAATTCAGCACTCATAACATACGCAAACGAGAACCGAGTGAAGTATTCGATAACAGCAGAGTAGTAATTAACAAACGAGAACCGAGTGAAACATTCGATAACAGCATTCATAACATACGCAAACGAGAACCGAGTGAAACATTCGATAACAGCAAAGTAGTAATTAACAAACGAGAACCGAGTGAAACATTCGAATTCAGCATTCATAACATACGCAAACGAGAACCGAGTGAAGTATTCGATAACAGCAAAGTAGTAATTAACAAACGAGAACCGAGTGAAGTATTCGATAACAGCAAAGTAGTAATTAACAAACGAGAACCGAGTGAAGTATTCGATAACAGCAAAGTAGTAATTAACAAACGAGAACCGAGTGAAACATTCGAATTCAGCATTCATAACATACGCAAACGAGAACCGAGTGAAGTATTCGATAACAGCAAAGTAGTAATTAACAAACGAGAACCGAGTGAAACATTCGAATTCAGCATTCATAACATACGCAAACGAGAACCGAGTGAAGTATTCGATAACAGCAAAGTAGTAATTAACAAACGAGAACCGAGTGAAGTATTCGATAACAGCAAAGTAGTAATTAACAAACGAGAACCGAGTGAAGTATTCGATAACAGCAAAGTAGTAATTAACAAACGAGAACCGAGTGAAACATTCGAATTCAGCATTCATAGCATACGCAAACGAGAACCGAGTGAAGTATTCGATAACAGCAAAGTAGTAATTAACAAACGAGAACCGAGTGAAACATTCGAATTCAGCATTCATAACATACGCAAACGAGAACCGAGTGAAGTATTCGATAACAGCAAAGTAGTAATTAACAAACGAGAACCGAGTGAAACATTCGATAACAGCAGAGTAGTAGAATTAACAAACGAGAACCGAGCGAAGTATTCGAATACAATCTCAGGATTCGAGAACATCTCGAGAACTTTCAAGAATGGAATACATCGACATTTTGCATTCGAATACTCCCATCCAGTGTTGCCATACGTACGGTCTGGACCGTACAAGTACGGTAATTTGCTTAACCCGTACGGTATACGGTCCAACTCTTGGACCGTACGCCTAAAATACGGTCCACAGATGGAAAGCTTATTTCTTGTCTTGGCTGAACCGTAGGTATGTCGCAAACACGTATATGTGATAGGCTATGATAAACAGGATTTAGATAAAGCTGCGTAAGCGTAACACGAGATGATGACTGTAAACAAAAACAAACGTTATTTCACTTGGCACTGCATATCTGCTGTGGGGTATTACAAACGATAAATAAGAACCCAACCTGTGTCAACATAATACGATATTTCATAAACTGAGTGCAGTATCGCTTGGAATCGTATCGGGTCACCTTCGGGGCATTAACGTTTTATACAGCAGTTTTCAGTATCAATCCGTGTAGACCTGAAGTTTAGCGAACGGCACAGTTAACGACTGTTCGAAAGTAGCATTGAAACGTGGAAGTTATTTAATATCAGTGTTTGATAAAAGTTAGACTAACTATAACTTTTCTGTCAGTTCAATAGGATTGGTAATAAGTGTGGTACAGTGAAGAGCAATGGCTTCGTGTTCTGAAGATAGCGATGCTGGCCCGTCAACTCCGAAAAAACAAGAGAATCGTGTGAAAGTTCCTAGAAGGTAACAGTAGTACAGGCACGCATGGGAAAGCATCCTTGAATATAAGCAATGGTTGCGCCGCGACGAGTGATGAAAAGGCGAGATGTAGGATTTGTGAGGTCTCATTTGTATCAGAACTTAGTAATGTAAAAAAGCACAATAAATGCGCATGTCATTTGAAGAAAATGAAAGGAGTGTCTGTCACAAGCCAAAGCAGCTTGAGTGCCTTTCTTAGTAAAGCGGCCGGTATTTCGAATGTTAATAAAGCAGCTCATTTAGCAGAAATATAATTGGCAGGATTTTTTGCGGAACACAACATACCGTTTAGGGCGATGGAACACTTACAGGGCGTTTTGAAAGATTCGTTTCTTGACTCAAAAATCGCGAAAGCAATGCACATGAAACGCACGAAATGTACGGCCATAATTAAAAACGTTATTGGTCAAAATCACAAAAATGACCTAGCTCGGGAACTAAAGTTGGTCAAATTCAGTGTGTTGACGGATGAATCGACCGATATAGGTTCGGTGAAAACTTTGTGTCTCGTGGTTAGGTATTTTGATAACACATCAAACAAAATCGTTAGTAAATTCTAGAACCACAGCAATATTTTTGAACCAGGAGACCACGTTAAAGCTAATGAGGGTGCAACAGGTGAAAATGTGTTTCAAACTATTGTTAATTCTCTAATCGAATATGACATACCAGTAGAAAATGTAATTGGTTTCGCATCAGATGGATGCAGTGTGAGATGGGGTCCAAAAACTCTGTGATGACACGATTAAAAGAACTGTGTCCTGGCACAGTTGTTTTAAAACGTATCTGCCACTCCCTTCACCTGTGTGCAAGTGAGGCATGTAAGCGCCTCCCTAAGCGATGTGAGGATTTAGCGCGCAACATTTTTTATTATTTTGGAGCTAGTGCAAAAAGGCAGGCACAATTTAGAGAGTTTCAGATGTTCACTGATCTGCCGATTCACAAAATGCTTCATCCATCACAAACTAGGTGGTTATCCTTACATGCAGTTGTAGCTAGACTCGTGGAACAATGGGAAGCTCTAAGACTATTTTTGACTCAAAATATTTGGAGGAAAGACTAATAGCAGTCGAAGAAATTCGTTGCTCATTGAATGATCCATTATTGAAACTGTGTTTCCTATTTTTGCTTTGGGTTTTACCTAAATTTACTGCAATCAATCAGTACTTTCAGAACAGCAAAGTGGTAATAGTTGAACTTCACGACAGAATGCAAAGCTCATATAGAGACTTACTGTTATGCTATATGGATCGTTCTTATGTGTTGAGGACAAATTTGTAAGAGATTGATCCTACTAAGAGCGAGAATTTTGTTCCTGATGCTGAAATGTATTTAGGAATAAAAGTGCATAAAGAGGTTAAAAAACTGCAGATTGCCCAACAAAATAAACTACTCAAAGACTTTTACGGCAGATGCAGACAATTTTTCCAAACAGGATGCATAGAATTGAGAAAGAGATATGATTTTGGTGACAGTCTCTTGCATTACTTGCTTTACTAACACCGAAGAAAGCTTTATCTAATGAGGAAAGAAAAGCTACGCCGTCGCTACTCCCTCTAGCCATACAATTGCCCAGGATAGTGTCGGATGAAAACTCAGTTTTGTTGCAGCAAATAGATGACCAATGGCGAAAATTACCGTTTACCAACCTCCTTCAAGAAATTATCACCTGTACTGAACCAGACGAATTTTGGGGCCAGTTATTGCAGTTCAAGGACAGTTCTGGCGACGTTCCATTTAAAGACATTTCTCAATTTAGCCTTTCTGCGTTATCTTTACCGCATTCCAACGCTGACTACGAGCGCGTCTTTAGCAAAATGAACCTGATTAAAGTGAGACACCGAAATCGACTTACAACATCTACAATTAATGCTTGTGTTTTGGCCAGTCAGTGTATAAAACATAATGGATCCACTTGTGGAAGTTTCACACCTACCGAAAATATGCTAAACTCCATGACACACAGTACTCTCTACGGTTCAAGCACTAAGTCACATTCGACACAAAATGAAGAGGAGGATGCTGACGACAGTTTCATTTTTAGTGACTGACAAATCGGTGAGTGTTTATTCATTTATTAGTGTGTTACTGTGGTATTTTATTAAGTTGCAATTCAACATTCATATTACATATTTTAATAATCTGCTCTAATATTTTCCCAAATATATGGAATCATGATTTTAGATCTTTTAGATTCTTTACCCAATTCCTCTTTTAGTTTCATCAATAGTTGATCACATGTATAACAATGCCATAAGAATTTAGGATACACCGTAATATTTGCATTGCTTATTTGATTGAAGCACGATATACAAGTTTGAATTAAATTTTCTTGATCTATTATGTATATTTTCAAAAGAAAAACGCAACAAATACACGAATGCTACTATTATATGCATATGGCTATATTAAAAGTTTTGATTCTTTATAATAAATCTGTTGTACGGTCCTGTGGGGGAAAATACGGTCCATTTCTAGCGTGCGTACGGTTTCCACGTTTTTTGAATATGGCAACACTGCTCCCATCACTAGTGCTATATAGCGTTTCACTCTTAGAAGACAGTATGGAGTTAAATGGGACATCTCTGTCTCTATCTAGCGCATACAAGTTGCCATTTGCCGCGTCCTTTTCTACCCTCGCTCTGTTGCCACATTCCTAATAGCATGGTATAAATATTCATTTGTTATAAATTTCAGGTTTGAACACATTATCCTATGCAGAATTTTTTTCTCTATCAGGTTATATCCTTTTCAGAGTCATTATACATTTCTATAGGTCCAAATTTCTTCAGAAAACGTTTTTTTCAATAGAAATCCGATATTTGCTGTTTCTACACTCATCACGCACTAACTAACAAACTAACTGCTAGAATGCATCTATATTTTTTTCTTAGGTAGAGTAAACTATAGTGCTACTACCTGCCTACTTTGAATTCTCTATGTTTACCCAGTTAAGGGTTATAATTTTTTAAATTAAATGTTTTCGGAAAATTTTATATCTGTGCACTGCAAAAGTTACGCAGTGTGAAACTTTTTTGTTTTTGAGTTTACATCAGGGAACCAGCGAGAACAAATGTTGAGGAAGGTTGGAGAAAGTTTTTAAAATAAACCAAAAGGCAGTAACCTCTTTCTTTTATCCAATAAGGCAAACAAAAGGTATTCATCTATTCAGCGTCAGGCCTGACACAGAAGATAGTATAAGGAGCAGCACTAGCATTAGTTCGAAAGAAGCCGTGTGTGTAACTGTGAGCTGTTATTGCGTTATTTGTTTAATATTTTTGTAAATATTTGTAGTTATGGAGGGGGAAGCTAGGAAGAGACGATATGTTGGTAAATTAAGAAGTAAGGAACGCCAAATAATTATGAATGTGTTAGATTATTTTTGAAGTAAAATGCGTGTAAGGCAGTAAAAGAAACAGCTAAGGCTAATGAGTGTTCAGAAGCAGTAGTGTGTATGATTAAAAAGGAACTAATGGAAGGACCTCTAAGAACGCCATCGAAAAAGAAAGCAAAAAGGGCGGGACTACACAAAACGCTAGGTTAACGCAATATGATTGAATAGTGCAAGGTGGAGTGCGGCGAATTGTTCATTCTTTACAGTTTGCAAATATTCCACCCATGCTGAATATAATTTTGTCACAGTTCAACAGTGATGAGACCCTACCAAATTTCTCAAGGGCCACTCTGATTTGGGGTTCGAATATGAAAGAAAGGGTAACAAGTGCATATTAATAGAAAGAGACGATATCGATATCATCAGATGGCGACATAAATATCTAAAAGACGTAAAAGGTTTAGGGACCAGGGGAAATCAATTGTTTATACAGACGAGTCATTTGTAAATTTAGGTCATACAGTAACAAAGGCGTGGAGGGATACCAAAGTTAAAAGTGTCCGTCTCGTCAAGCAGCAATTGAAGGACTAAGTACAGGACTCAGGCCACGTCGAGTCGCTCGCGGAGAGAGATTCGCAACTAGTACATGTTGCAACACTGCGCTCCATTTAACGTGTACTGTCTTTTAAGGGTGAGACGCGCTCACAGATTATAACAGGACGCGCTTTAGTTACCTTGTGTTGGGCGCTGTGCTGGGTTGTGTGCACAGGTTGTGTGGTTGCAAGTGGTAAAGAAAGCATTTTTAAGAGAAGTACGGATTAATGTAAATGACATTTTGTGAAAAATGCCTTATGCAAACCAACCGTCTGTTCACATAACGGATCTCACAGAAGAAAATGTTAAATTTCAGATAGAAGATACAGATTTGAGGTAATCAGGCTACAATTGATAAATTATAGGGTTACAATGCTTTTAAAAGTTTAGAACATTACCGTCTATTTACGTTTTGTCACGAAGGAACCAAGCTGAGATACTTAGATTTCAAGCATTTGTGTTAACATGTGCCACAGGGATACGTTACACCTACATTATTTGCTGTTAGGGATATATTCTTTGTAGCGGCAGGTCTAGAGCTGCAAATTTTGCGGTATTCTTTAGAAAGAGTCCCGTGAGCCATATTATTTTATTCTTCTTTGAAGGGTGTATGAAAGTAATGTTTTCTTTTATTGTAGGCTGCTATTATATACATATATGATATAAAAGAATGAACTTAGGCCACCATTACACAGGATAACCCTGTTATTGTTTCTTGTAACGAAACCTTGGTGTCATAGCATTACATTATCTTACATTCTCTCACGCTGGGAAGTTGGCTTGTAGAGTGTATGTGAAACATCAAAAGAAATCCAGGAGAAGAGAACTGCTTACCAAAGCATTCCTGGCTGAACAATTTGAACAAGGTTACTAATTATACAAACCTATGCAGGTTATGTGATGGGACCAGGATTAGAATTTCAATACACAGACAATATTATTATTATTATTATTATTATTATTATTATTATTATTATTATTATTATTATAATAGCTATGGGCTATTAAATGTGTCATACTGCAAATAAACTTTCACCAATCATGCTACTACATCTTATTTTCCCCCTCTTACAGAAACATGACCACCAATCGTTCAGATCAGAAGTACTGTTTAGGACAACCACCATAAATATAAAAAATGCAGTGCAAAACAATGATAACCAGCCCATACAAGTAATCTGGGTTTATCTATGAGAGTCATACTGAAAATTCAAAGCAAACATTTTTAAAAATCTTAATCTTTACCTTTTGCAAGTAGACAAAGCAAGCACGTCATCTTAATGCACAGATTTCTCTGTCACTTTACAACATAGGTCTCCATTTCTTTGCAAAATTTTTCCCATTGATCTGCAAGTTTAAAAATACCCTTACAGAGGTATTTTTTAGAGGTGGCGTGTGACGTAATGTTGCGCAGTAGTTCATGGTCTAGTCCACTTGTATCTGCAAGATAAAAGGGGTGTCTGGTTAGTATCTCTTCGAGTTCTAACACACTAGCCAGCAGGCTGCTGGCGAAAACTTACCCCCACCATCGCTTTGCGTGATGTCACTCGCGCACATCCGACCAAGGTCACTTGCCACCTCTAAAAAATACCTCTGTACATCCATTCCAGCTGCCCAAAGACCTTGACACACTGCTTTCTGAGTATCCTCTACCATCTTGTAGCATTAGCCTTGCATCTGTACCTTAGCAGAACTGATATTATGGTAGTCGGGGTATACCAGGTCAGGCCTGTACGGAAGATGAGTTACCATCTGTGTTAACGTGATATGTTGTTATTAGCTAATGCTGGATTTCTGACAATGAAGTCATTAATCCTCTTGCTCTCCAATATTTTTCACTGATGGATGGGGCACTAGAAGTGGCCGGGCATATTTGAAGGTGGTCTCGATCCGTTTCCTCTTGCAGATCACATAGAGGACAGAGTGGTGAAGAATATATCCCAATTCTGTTTAAATGTTTTGCCAGACAATCATGTCCTGTAATCAACCTGAAGGTTGCAACTGCTGTTTTTCCAGGATACTCAGGAATCACTGTTTGAATGTTTGGTAGTTCCCATCTTTTATTCTTTGATTTTTCATAGTAATATTTTGCAATAATTTTTTTGAATTCAGAGTTGACTAATCTTTTAGCTGCATAAAATGGTAAATTAACTATAGATTTTTGTACACCGCTGGTACCCTTTTTTGCAAGAAAATCAGCTTTCTCATTACCACTCAGTCCACAGTGAGCCGGTATCCATTGGAAGACTAGGTGTTTTTGAAGTGCTGTTAGATGGGTAAGGATTTTCCAACATTCTATAATAGTGATATGTAGATGCTAATGATGTCACACTAGGGCAGTAGGCCTTAGCCCGGATGGGCTGTTGTGCCATAGGGTTACATTTTACAGTCCGGCAACGAGAACAACAATATACCAGAAAATGGAGGTAGATTTGTCTTGGCAATAATGTGTTGTTTTGGAAGGAACCTGGTCCCAGTAAGATTGGACCATTTCTGATGTTTTCACTGTTATGCAGTGTGCTACTGAGTTACCCTCTATTTTCTCTCGATTACTTGTAAAACTCTTTGGAATAGGGATTTACAGACTACAGTACTATTGTTGCATTTTAAAGTGAGCGAGTGTGTGGGGTTTAAGGGCCTGTTGACAATGAGGTCATTTGGGCCCATTGCATTTTACATGAGGAACAACTACGGTTGCAACTGGACTTAGTTTCATTAGAGTTCTAGATATATTTTTTCTTTTCAATTAAACTAAAATCAGTGTTAGCTTGTATGTTCTTTTCACTTATAGCCCAAAATTTTTCATGGATCTCTTCTTGATTGAATTTAATTTTACAAAACACTTCTTTGCGCAAAATTCCTTACTGACTTAATTTTTTAAAACTGACTTGCTTAGCAGTTTTCAGCCAAGCATAACATTATCCAGAATTTCTCTTCTTCGTTGCAATCTCCTTCCAGTTCCCTTTCTAAGTTTCCTTCCAGTTGGGTGGCTTTCATATTCACTTTCTGCACTGGATGTATTATCACAATCATTTCCTTACTGTTTTACAGTTTCTACTAATTTCCAATGTGATGTGATCAAGAACAACTTTCACGTTAAAGATTCCTCATCACTAGTGAATAAATTTCACCATGATCCACATGAAACACAAGTTCGAGTGGCATGGAAATTGTTGGTCTACAATATCTACAAAGCAAATTCAATTTCATTTCAAACCAACAATAAACAAACCGAATGGATCAATATAAATACTGGACTAGGACAAGAATGTGGCCTCTTCCCCTTATTCTTTATAATATACATGGATAGGGTTATTCAAGAATGGCAACAGATAAGACATGGTCATTTTCAAATGAGTAGAAAATTGAAACTAGACTCCCTTATTTTTGCAGATGATTTGGTATTATAGTTTGTAGTGAACAACCATATACTTTATACTCTCCTTTTAAGTTAAAGTAATAAATTGTAGGCAGATATGCATGGAGGGTAGGGGTCAATGCCATGTTTCCTTCACTTCATTCTGGACAATTTTTAAATACTTATAACTTTAAAATCATGTATGTCTGTATAAAAAAAGTAATATTACCTGAAAAATATAAATCTCATTAAAGCTCATAGTTATTTTGAATAAAGTTTCTGTAACATTAATCATTTCTGAGATAATAGTTATTGATTTGAATTTTTCAAGATTTTTATAAATTTGAAGCAATTTTATTAGTTGCTATTCACTGTTTGCTGCAATGTCATGTAAAAGATACGAAATTTCAAAGTTGCCATAAGTGTTCACTAAGTTACAATAACTTTTAGCACCAAAATAATTAAATAATTTCTGTTTTCTAGTGTTGCTAACAGTATGAGAAGAGTATTTATTGCTGAAACACCTACAATGGCAATAGACTGGGTTCAGTTAGAAGCAAACTCCACAGTCTTGAGTGATGAGTTCCTTGCTCACCGTATTGGGCTGATTCCTTTAACTTCTGATGAAGTGGTGGACAGGATACAGTACACAAGGGTATGATTGCTTTACTGCTTCACATACTTATGAATAAATATTTTTGTATGCGTACCTTTTTGTATACTTATAAAGATATGGTTGATTGACACACAATCCATATCTTAATAGTGTACATCAGGGTTGGGCAGACTTTCGCACCCTGTGCATGCATGGGACACAATGAGAATAGCGTATGTCAACCCTGAACAGAAACCAGTTTAATAAAGTTGTGGTACCATATGTTTCAAAAGCAAATCATCTTCTAACAAACTAAATATGAACAGAAAGTAATAAAATACTTCCTTAAACACGAAACCAAACATGTGTGTTGCACATTGATTCACATTACTCAGTTTCTCAACATTTGGAGAAAGTGTATGAGACTCCAAAAAGTAAGTTACACATGAGGACAGTCCATGTAACTCTTATTGAATGCTGCACTGCACTGTGGCAGAATACACGACACTATTTTTCAGTATAGTCATGAAGTCACTAAACAATGGTCTGAACATTATACCAGTTGCTCAATTCCTCAGCGATAGAAATCCGCTCCTGGTCATGAAGGTATTAGAGAATTGTTGTGCAAATTTCTTCATCCATAGCACATCTGTTTCCCCACAGATGTTCTTGAGCTTGTTGAAGAGATGGAATCGCACTGTGCAAGATGCCAGATGCTTCCATAACTCCCATCAAAAACTTGAAGCAAAGCTTGTTATGTGTACCATGTGGGGTGTTGCATTGTCGTGCAGTAGTGGGTTACCAGATCTCCAGAACTTGCCGGACATGCTTTACCTTTTAACAATTTGCCTGGCATACGGGGAGGGGGGGGGGGATTTTTTGACAAGTCTCTAATGTCCTATATTTTTAGAAACAAGCAGTGCTTGTTAGAAAATAAAGTGGCAACTGGTAAAATAGAAATTAATAATTGGTTATTAATTAAACTGTAACTTGCTATGGCATCATGGTAATACTGGTTACAGTCAAAGAGCATACTCATGCATAGTATTATTCGTGGTGGATGAAGCGGCGTCAGGGCGGGTTTTCTCCGGGTGCTCCGGTTTCCCCCGCCATCTCATTCTACCGGTGCTCCATCTTCATTCCATGTATCATCAGTGTCACCGCCTGCGGTGCCGTAGTAGTAAAAGTGGGTGTTAAACACTACAACAACATAGTATCATGGAACGAGAGATTGGCAACGAGGCATTTATACTCCGAGGCAAAAGGTTGGTATTCTGTGGAGGCAAACCATCATGATGTTTTATTCTCAACTATTCCATTTGCATTTTGGTTATTGAAGAATAAGGAAGTGGAAAATTGACAGTGTTTTTGTTACATGTCAAAATGCTGAAAGGAAAATGCAAATTCAACGATGCATTGTCGTTAAAGTATAATTGTTTCAAGGCAGAAAGAAGGGAACATGGGAACAACACTGATGTTGAAAGAGTATTTTAACTAATACGAGCACAGTGAACTGATGAAAGGAACATATTGTTGATTCAGTTAAAGCTATTGTTTTAATGAAATATAATTTTAAGAAGTTCAGTTGTGTGAGATTTCTTGATTATGTTTCAAGCAAGCTAGATGTTTAGCGCAAGATTAATTATTCTTTAGAGAAGTATGACTGACTATTATGATTACATTTAACATTATATGTTTCAAGATATGAATAAAATATAAATGTATATGCTTGTAGGCATATATAAAGTTGGCACCAACTAAGAAAGGGATTGACAGTTCGCAGTTATGGAGAGGTGATGTTGCCGCTTATTTGTCGCCGCTTACAGTGACCATTTGGAGATCACGGTATGATTGTGTACGAAGAAGTGTGTGTTAGCCATGTTGATTATAAAGTGAAAGTTCATTGGTCGGTTAGGTAATCAGCCATTTGGAACCCAGATTTCAGAGAGATATGGGATACCTCCTTATTCCATTCAAAAGTCTAGCACTGCTTTCTAAGACCTGTTATTTTATCTGTTTTAGTATTGACATGGATCCATCCCACACACTGATTGTTCAATAAACCGACGCCAGATGAAGCTAGCTCACATAAATGCATTCAGTACAATTTTCATCACATTGAGGGATACCCCCTTATTCCACTAAGCCATTCATTCTTGTTTTTCTTCATCTGCCAATCTATATGATCTTCCACTGCAATGCCATCTTTCAAGTCTTTCATTAATATGTTGTTGTTGTTGTTTTCTAGTGCCTTGCATCTGGCAATGAAGCCATTAGCATTCGTGCTTTCCAATACTTTTGAACTGTAGTTTCTTCTGATCTTAATGCTTCACAGGTCTTCAAGTGGTCTTCATTCATTTCTGCTGGATCGTTACACAGGACACATATTGGTGAGGCTGAGATACCTATTCTGTAGAGATGACTTGCTAAGCAGTCGTGATTTGTCAATAGTCGGAAGGCTGCAACCGCTGTTTTCCGTGGTCTACGGGGGATTATATCTGGGTTGGAAAGTAGTGTAATCCATTTTTTATCTTTGGCATTTGTTTCTATTTCTTGTAGGTATGAATGAGAAAATTGTTTAACGATCAAGCGTTTTATTGAGGAATATGAGAAATTGAATTTAGACTTTTGTTTTATCGTTGTGCCTTTCTTTGCAAGTGAGTCTGCAGCTTCATTCCCCATGACTCCACAGTGTGCTGGAATCCATTGGAGCTGAACAGTCTTATTAACTTTTTGGAGTTGTGTTAACATTTTGTAGCATTCTCTAATTTTTGTTGACTTCTTTGTAGTATTTGAACATATTCCCTGAATTGCAGCTTTAGAATCCGATAGAATTACTGCCTTGTTAAATTTATTTAAGGGAAGATTTAATAATTGTCGGAGAGCAATGTATATAGCCTCTATTTCTCCATCATAATTTGTTGTGTCTCTGCCAACAGAATGATAAAAGGAAAAATGTGAACACGTAACTCCAGCTCCAGTAAGGTTTTCCTTGGAGGATCCATCAGTATATATGTGCAGCCATTCTTCTGTGGGATACCTAGTATTGATTGTTTCCAGAGCTAGAAGTTTTTGTATTTCTTTTGGTGTGTCTGATTTACTTATTTTCTCTATTAATTCCAAATTGAAGGTAGGTTGCAATAATTCCAATGGATTTTCTCTTATAAGTAGATTTTCTCTGGTGTTAGGAATGTTCAATTTGGATTTAATCTGTGTTACCTTTTCTAGGAAACTATTATGAGTTTTAAGGATTGAAGGGGGGAGGTTCTCTTCTGTCCATTTAGAGTTTGGCAGTCGTAACATTTTCTCGTGTTGGAGTAATGCTTGTTCTTCTATTTTTGTTGTTATTGATGGGGTCCGTGTTAAGGCAAGCATGGCATCAATAGGTGTGGATTTAACTGCTCCAGTGATTAGGCGAAGAGCCTGATTTTGTATTTGTTCAAGTTTATTGATGTTAGCATTTGCTGCCGTTATTAAAGCTTCAGAACAGTACAAGAGGTTTGGTTTAACATACATGTTGTATGTTGTGTTAAGGACTCTCCTTGAGCAGCCCCATTTAGCACCAGCTAACCTTTTCAGGATTTGCAGTTTCTTTTCAACCTTTTCTGAGATGTTTGTTATATGTTTTTTCCAACTTAACTTTCTGTCGAAAGTGATGCCTAAGTATTTGGCATCATCAACTGCTTTGAGTGGTTTACCATTATAATTTATGTTAATATTAACGGGTTTGTATTTTAGTGTAAATAATTCATAATTTGTTTTTTCCTCATTGATAGTCATGAGGTTTTTGGAGCTCCATTCGTGTACTTTGTTTAGGGCTGTTTCTATTCTGTCTTTAATTAATTCGGGTTTTTTTGGAGAGCCTGAAGTCCAAATGACTACATCGTCAGCAAATAAAGCAATTTTGGTTTCTAAAGTTTTTATTATTGATGGAAGGTCATTTATATATATGTTAAAGAGTGTTGTGCTCAGAACAGCACCTTGTGGAAGTCCTTTGTGTGTTTGTTTATATTTGGAAATGTATGTAATATATTTTGTGGCACAAAATCTTTGTGAAATAAACTGAGTTATCCATTTAAGCATGTTACTTTTCACACCTATTGATTGCAACTTCTCAATTAATTTGTTTCTCCAGACTGAGTCATATGCTGATTTAAAATCGATGAATACTGCCAAGGTATCCTCCTTTCTATTGAAAGCTTCCTTGATGTCTTGGCTTAGTAGGAGTACATTTTCACTTGTACTATGATTCTGTCTGAAGCCGGTCTGTGAACTATTAATTAAGTTGTAATATTCTAGGAACCAGTTAAGTCTAGATGCCACCATTCTTTCCATCACTTTTGCAATAACACTGGTCAAAGATATTGGCCTGAAACTATTAATATTGTTTGAGGGCTTGTTTTTCTTTAAAATTGGGATGATAATGGCTTTTTTCCAGTCGGAAGGTACAGTCATTCTCCAACACGTGTTATACAGTTTAAGTAGGATTTCTTTTCCTTTCCTGCCAAGGTGTTTAATAAACTCTGGGTGGATCTTGTCAGGTCCTGGAGATTTTTTGTTCTGTAATTGTTCTATTGCTAAATCCAGTTCTGTTTCGTTAAAATCCTGAATAAAAATATTATTTCATATACCTTTTGGCTTATTAGTTTCTCTGATAGTTTTTTGGATAGCCTTATCTTGTTTTTTATACACTTGGGGTATTCTTTGTGACTGCGCATAAAACTTGTTAAGGGATTCTGCTATTTCCCTATCTGTAGTTAAGCTTTTGTTATTATGTTTTAATGGTTCAGTTGTATTTTTTGATAATTTTGTTTTATTAAGGAATTTGTATATTTTATTTCCATCTTTCCTATAGTCCATATGTTCCACAAAATTTGTGAAACTGGCCCTCTTTGCTGTAATTAATTCTTTCTTAAAAATGGCTGCTTTTCTTCTCCAGTTTTGTACATCTTCTGGACACTTGGTTCTTTCGGCTTTGACTCTTGCTATATTTCTTTCGTGTTTTAACTTAGATAAAGATGGAGACCAAAAGTAGCTATATTTCTTTAACTTTCCTTTGGGGATATGTGTTTTGGCTGCTGTCAATAATATTTCACAAATTTTTTTATTCATTTCATCTGTTGACTTGAACTCTGATTCTAACAGTATATTACACTTCCCTTCTATCTCATTTTGGAAACTGGACCAATCTGCTTTTTTAAAATTCCAAGAAGTTTTAATTTTTGGTTTGTTACTTTTATTTATTAGACCTCTTATGGAGTTTATGGTGATTCTGTGGCCTGAACCTGGGTCTTCTATTATTTCTCTTTTTGTATTGTCAATTATGTCAGATGACACCATCAGAAGATCAGGATTTGTACCTGAACCATTATAATGAAGGTAAGTGGGTGGATCATTTGGATTAAATATTAATTCCATTGTTGATGAGTTTAATAGGTCTTCTATGACTCTTCCTGCTGAATTTCTATCTCTGTAGCCCCACCTAGGGGAGTGTGCATTAAAATCACCTATTAAAATACTTTTGGGTTCTATGGGAATAGAATTTAGATCTAGTGTATTGTCTGGAGGATTGTAGATACTGTAAATTTTATAGTGGTAGTTACTTTTCCATACTTCAATTTTAACTATTTCTGATTTATCTTGTTCTTCCATTGTTTTTTGGATTTGAATAGTAGCTTTCATATTTCTTTTAATTCCTGTAAGAATACCACTTGCTATTTGACGAGCTTTTGGAAGTATATGTGTAGTGTACTGATCCATTTCAAAGTATATTTCCTGTTCTTCTGATATATTGGCTTCTTGTACTGTGAAGACATCTATATTTTGGTCTTTTAATATTTTCATTAGCTCTTGTTTTTTAGGCTGGGACATGCCTCCTGCATTCCATTGTAGAATTCTTAAAGTATTGATATGAAATTTGCCTAAAGATGTCCCCACCCGGAGATCCGATTGGGGGACAGTTTTAACTCCGGAATGTTTATCTTTAGGACTCATATTCATGTATGTGGCTTTCATGTAACTGTTTTCTTAACGGGCACCAGTTTTACAATGTGGCAGTTACATCACCCGACTTAAACCCCCATTTTGCAAGGGGGACCACACCTATCGTTGGTCAACGGGTCCATCGGACCTAGCCGGGAGGACTAAATAGGTGGTATTTAGATCCACCGACCTTCCCCTCATGTGCCTCTGAGGGACGCTGTTGTGCTGTGATAGGCCAGCACATATGTAAATGACATTTCCTCCATTTTAGATGAAACAGTTGTACCGCTGTGATTCGGTCCCCAGAGCCTCATCTGTTAAAAGCAGGGTGCACCACGGGCAGGATGAGGATGGGAATTGGGTGGGAGAGGCTATAGGAGGCGCATCACTACCCCTTACTACCCCCTTTCATTAATATGGTCACATTATATTTAAATGCCTTTGCAACTAACCAAGAAATCAGATTTAAATCCCCTAACTCTGAGGGTGGTAACGGCTTAGTGCTTAAAAAATCATTTAAAATCAGCCATTAACTATTTTTGGCGATAACTTGGGTACATTATATTATAAGCATAAACTCACCAGTACTGTTGTCCTAACACTGCTGTTGTGTGTGAAAGAAATGAAAAATCAGTTTTAATCTCTTCCTACTCATTGTTTCACAAAAAATTGGGGTGTCAAAGGAGAATTGCTAAAGCAATATAAGCCCTGATTTCATTTTCCATCATCTTTTAACACTGTCAGGATTGTTCAACTGCCTCGTTGCGTAAGCATTCTTTTCATCACATATTTTGTCAAACAGAGGTTCCATTTATGCTGAAAAAAATTAAAAGTGCAGATGGCATCTCTTATGCAGGCTTGTTCAATAAGTATTTACAAATGCCGCATGAGGTTGTCCAGTGCCATTTACACTGGTTTTTCTGCTTCATAATGCGAACGATTTTCGAAGTGCATGGTGCATCTTCTTTGGCTTTATAATTATTTTCTTTGCTGCTTTCTGCATTAGTTTTGTTATCACTGTCACCAGAATGTTCTTCAGACTCTGCTTCATATTCGGAAGAATCACCACGTTTACTCTCTAATACACTTTGTATTAGTTTTCTCAAACTCTTCTTGTCATTGGCGCGAATTCTTTTCGCTACCATGGTGGTTTTTAAGGCAAGTGAAATAATGCTAAGATAAAATTGTTTTTCTTGGATTGGAACACAGGTGGTTACGTCATACTGATCAGAATTACAACACACCACATGTTAGCATTTCATTCCAGATGTATACAAGTGACATCTATGAGAACGTAAACTAAGTGGAATTATGTGAAGCAATGCAGCATAGAGATCTGAGCTCATAAGATTCATATGCCAAAAAGACGTAGGCAAACCCTGGTCATCAAATGATGCGAATGGGTTAATGCATTCTTTTGTTTTACAGAGTTGATGTCAAAATGGAGTTTCAGTTTTATTTTATCCATTTTATTCTTCATTTCTCTTTTCATGTTCGTCATATCACTTTCCATTTCTCCATTCCAGACTTCCTAATAATAAGTTTTAAAGCATTCCCTTATGCCATTGTGGCTTAGTTCTCTTTTCTCTATCACTTTTCTTTCCTTTGCATGAAGCAGTGAAATTAATTGTGTGTGAAATGGCATCCTGTCTCTCCTGCAATCACTCACTAGAGCATCAAGCACAGGATTTATCTTGTATCGCTTACAGCACTTACTGTACATCAATCATAACCACCGAGTGCCACAGTGAATGCACTTGTTTTTATACCTGTGTTAGACTCTGTAAACTTTGTATGCTGCTGAGGGCTAGTAAAGATCTGCTATCACAGTTAATACTGTTGTTCTGTATTAGTCTTCCAGATGCTTCAGAACAGCTCCCCTTTTCTATTCCAAATCAATCGTGCTCCAGCTAGTACTGAAGGATACAGTGTGCTATCTATCAAGAGGAAGTCCCAGCCTCATCACAATGATAATAAGCCATTATATGTAACTATTATGTAAATGGTTTATATTTGCATGTACACACAAACACTCTCTCTCTCTTGCCCTCTTCTCTCCTCTCCATTACAAACTTCCAGTGTTGAAATCTGAATGTTTATTGGCCACAGTCCATGTTTTTCCAATGCTCATTGCTACTGCACATTGAAACTTATCCATGCTAGAATAGATTTTATGGCCTTTCTAAATCTTGGAAAAACTTTGTGTGTTGCAGGATTGCACCTGTGTTGATTTCTGTACTGATTGCAGTGTAGAATTCACATTAGATGTAAAATGCACAGATGATCAGACAAGACATGTGACAACAGCTGATTTAAAATCAAGTGACCACAGGGTAGTTCCAGTAACATCAAGGCACAGAGAAGATGAAGCAAGTGAATATGGAGAAACTGATGGTATGTACGTATTTGAACAGTAACTACTAGTAAATACCAAGAGGTATATAGTAACATATGCTTGTTATTAATGTTTTTAGATATCTGAAATCCTTATTTTCTCATAGATTTCATTTCTCAGTGCTTACCCTTGTGGTGTGTGTTAAACAGGTTTTTATGACTTTTGATTTGTGACTATTTGGCTGTTGGAATTCATGATGTTTTTCTTCTGTTTTAGTTTTTTCCATTTTAAACCAAAGATAGAGGAACTGTGATATTTCATCCAACATCGTGATTTTTATTAAGATATGTTTTGAAACCTTCAGAATTAACCTCTTGAGGGATATCGACGTGAAATCACGTCCATTTAAAATGACGGATGAGCGATATGGGCGTGTATACACGTCCTGTGCATTTAAGCATTTAACCCTTATTTATCCCTTATCCAACTCAACTTATTATAATTTTCCCTTTATGAAACATTTTAGTAAGGTCTATATACTTTATTGGCTTACCCTAATATGTTCGTTCTGCAGTGATTTACCTCAAAACAGGGATAAACACACAAGGGTACATACATCTCCACATTCGCGAATTCCCTTCTTGCGGCACACGAAACACTGTCGAAATGGGCGGGACTTCTTTGCTGTTGGTGGTATCCTTTTAGGATAATGTTTTCCTTGAAGTCTGAGGGGTGCAGGGGTTTTGGATTTTCAACCCCCAACGTGGTATTGTTCAATTAGGCTGCAAGCTATTTATAGTCGGTAGTCAAGGTCGGTCATTGTCCTGTGTGGGTTTAGAGAGCTGTCCAAATCCCCAAACAATTGTATATGATTATATCCAGTTGGTGCAAAAATATCTTTTTATACCACTTCTCCCTTCAGCTACAAGCAGGAAAGAATACGTATGTATTTCAACAAAGAAAGACACGGACTCTACTCAGTTACGAAACTCGCGTAAGCAAAAGTTGCAATGTTGATCTATTCTGATGACTCAAGAGACCACACATACAGTAGGGCTTTATTACACAGTATGCTGACGCATAAGCCACACATACAATGGGTGTTTCTTTACTGTTTCCTTCCGAGAACTTATATTAGATGCGTTCGACAGAGCAAAGTTGACTTTTCACCACAGTGAAACAAAATTGTGCCATTTCAACGTTTTGTAAATACAACTCAACTTTGCTGATGACGTACATTTATACTGCATATAACGAGTTTTATACCAGTTTTTGTTTCATTAAAATAACTTAATATTTACACAAAATACAGCTGTGTATATACGAAGCATTTAACAATTTAAATGCTAGCAGTTCTCGGCTCGCGGACGTTTTAAATGGCCATCGCTCAAGAGGTTAAAAAGAAAACTGTTCTTTGCATGTGCAGGCATGGGTGGGTGCTTGTGCGCATGTTTATTTTTCTTTCTCTCTCTCTCTCAAGATATTTTCATGACAAATGAAATGCATATCTTGAATTTATGGACTGCACACAATGTTTACAAATACATTTTTTTGTATAACCATTTTTTACTTTCTCTATGTAAGTAGAGGAAGTATTGCAATCCACCGAAAAATTGAATGTTGAGATTTCAGCAGAAATATATGTTTTGAGACCTACCGAATCCAAAAACAAAAGGATTTTTAGAAAAAGATCCGTGTGTGTGTGTGTGTGTGTGTCTGTGGACAGTATAATTCAAAAATGAAAAGTCGGTTAAAAACCGAAGTTGGTATTTAAATTTAATGTCTTTCAAGGGTTAGATACAAAGATTTTGAAGAAAATTCCTCCACCCTAAACTACCCTTTACATGGAACATTTTCAAAAATTTTGATTTTCCTGAAAATGGTTCAAACGATTTTGATTAAAATGCCATATGTTTGAGATATTTTTATGGCAAATGAAATGTATATCTTGAATTTTCTGGCTATAGCCCATGTAGTCCTGTTTACTCTGGATGACTTTTGCATAACTGGTAAACTGTAAGAGATAGACCAAATCTTACTATACAAAATATGTAGATCTTTTCTACATAATTTTTTTTTGAGTGAACCATTTTGGAGATATTCCTGTTATTTGTGTGAGTTTTGCAGAACTTATACTTCTGTCAAATGGAACATTGTTGTTCATTGTTTTATATGTTAACCGTGCAAAGAGAACAGAATTTAAAAACTTCAAAAAAGTTTTGACTATTGCTCAAAGTCCACCGTATTCCCATATTCTCCTTGTACCTACAAGAGATAAACAAGATAATTTCTGCAAATGTTTATCTCAACTAATGTGAGAGAAGATACAGGAATAAGAGTTTGTAAAAATGTTTAGTACAGTAGTAGAGAAAGTCATGTGGGTGCAACACATTAATCTGTTCCCCATATTGCAACGTTTATTTTTGCCATTACAAATGTCACTGAAACTTATTCCCTATCCCTAGATCTGTATTGCACATTTTAATTCTGTATGTTACAATTTCAGTTCCATCAGCAGCATGCAATTTATAACCAGATTCTATTTTGTCATTTTTAGTTGTTGGTATCAGAAAGATGTCACCACAACTATCCAAGGGAAACTGCAGTCCCATTTTTTCTTTTTTTTCTTTCTTTCTGTGGCAAGTAGGCAAGTTTTACGGCAGTTCTCAGGAACACCAGAATTTTCCGCTGATTCTGCTGAGACAATTATTTTTCTTGCTCTAACCATGCACAAGGTGTTCACTGTTCTGGCTTGCATTATTTACCAAATCTTAAGGTGTAGTAGCAATACTGTTCTTTTGGGTTGTACTTCTAAACTTATTGTCATGACGATAATTAGGATTTTTAGTGTGATCTCTTACAATTGGACAGTGCAGAAATTTGCTGTTCTAGTTCCAGCATTTTAGACATAACCTCTTTCATAGTTACTTCACTTCCAGTTGTTTGTTGGTATGGCTGAAAGTTACATATAACTCAGGATGTGGATTCATTTCTACAATTTTGTTAGCCATAATTGCTATTTTATCCAAGTCTTCATTGCTTAAAATTAAAATGTTTCTAATGGAACCTGGCAACTTTTATAACCACAGTGGCCCGATTGCATCAACTTGTTGTTAGCTAATGCTGGATTTCTGACAATGAAGTCATTAATCCTCTTGCTCTCCAATATTTTTCACTGATGGAAAGAGACTTAGCAGTAATAGTAACCTCTTTTTAGAGAGCACCATATTTTTATGTTTTGGCAGTTACATCGCTCTCACAAGCCTCAGAATGTCTGAAGGACCACACCTGTCTTTGAATTACATGTCTCACCGACCAGACCGGGAGACTTATCAAAATAAATTCACCGACCATATCCTCTGATTACCAATCAGAGGACGTATTACATGGCATGACAGGTCAGCAGGTTAAGGGTTAAGAGTTTATAGAGAAATGGAAAGGTTGTAAAAATAAAGACTCCCTAGCACTCGGGAACCCTAATAGCATCGGGGTTGGAAGAGAACAAAGAGATGAGCATCTGAGGTGTGGAACAGCTGATTGAAGCGAACCGAAGCCGAACATGAATATGACTTCCCCGTTTGGAGGAACAGCGTAAGGAAGTGATATCCATTGAATTGTCACTCATTATTGAAAATAAAAGCCCGTAACAAAAATACGTGCACAATATTACAATACGTTGCATAAATAATACATCACATATCAATATAATAAAGATTAACTATCTCAATAGCTGTTGTTATTATCATCAAATTTTAAACATGAGGCACGTGATTATTGCCAAACTTAATTCCACTGAAACTGAATATTTACATGCAAATGGAAACATTCCATTCTCAATATTTTGATTTTTAATGGCCCATTGTGACTAACCGATATATTATAACTAGTCAATCATATTAAAATAATGGTAATACTGATATATTGCCTACCCCGGAGAAGCTGGAAGACGTATGTTTCAATATCGCTTGTATAAAGTACTTCCCAATGTATCCACCTACCTTACATATGGTGCGGTTTTTATAATTAAGCTTCGTTGTGTCTTTGAGCGATTGAAATCTTTGTGATCTCAGGGCGTGGTAACGGATGGAATGAAAAATCACACGATGTTTCTTCACCACAATGTATTATTTTATTAACACTTTTTCTGTATTTTACATTAAAATAAATCCTCCTAGCACCGTTTTAAATGATTTAAAACCTTTCCACTTTTTCATTTAGTGGAACTAATGCTTGATGAAAGTCTGGTGAAAGTTCTATGTTCACACGTTACATCAATACGTCCTTACGCCTTGATTACACACACGCTAGTGGGAAGATTATGGCGTCACCTCACGTGACACCGCCTTTTTCGTATACGTTCGCGTATGCGTCCATCAAATAGTTCTTTCTTGTTAGGGAAGCGATCCCAAACCATCCCCCCTTACTTTTATTATGGCACACATATAATTCTAATATTTATACATATATATTAAAATCAAATATGGAAATATTTATGACGTCTTTAAACTTAGTTGATCGTAACAATGAACATTTGCAACACGTTTTCGTCATTTAACCAACTCATACCAACATCAAAAAACAAATTACACTTTTAACAAATACTCACATAAACGATTTTATTTTGGGGTCTTCTAATATTCTGTCTCACATGCCCCTTGTTTTGTTTTTCAAGTTGTCACCTATATTTACAATCTTGAAACACAATACAATACTTCTCCCTATTCCTCTGATACAATCACTTTGTACAATACTTTTTTTTTTTTTCTTTACAGTCTCCTTCGCTGTTTGTTTTTGTCTTTTGTTTTGGCATGACACAGCATGTCTTTATAAATTTCACATATTCATTTATTATACAACACATATTCAGTTTTTATACAACACATATTCAGTTATTGTACAATGCATTCAGTTATTGTACAATGCATTCAGTTATTATACAACACATACTCAGTTATTATACAATACATGTTCAGATATTATATAACATATTCAGTTATTATACATTTGACATTGACACAAATATAATTTCTTGTGATATTGTTGATCACCCAAAGCTAGCTGAAGGTTCTCAGGAACTCCATACTGAAGTCGCTGGTGAGTGTATCTTGGGCAAACAGTGAGCAGATGCTGAACGGTAAGAGTAGAATCACACAGAGTACATTTAGGAGGAAGTTCACGGGACAGAATGTAGGAATGAGTGAGCGCAGTGTGGCCAATGCATAATCGGGTTATTAGCACCTGATCTCGCCGGGTTAGTGTTCTAATTGTTGTAGACAGGTTAGGTATTGGACAGATATCATGTAGTTTGCTGTTGGATGTAGTTGTCCAATCTGTCTTCCATCGGTGTAGGATAGTTCTTTTAAGATGCCGTAAATAGTCTTCATGTGGTAGCTTAAGATCTGGTAAGCTTGGAGGATGCTTGGTAGCTTCTTTTGCGGCAGTGTCAGCAAGATCGTTTCCTGGTATGTTACAGTGAGATGGTATCCATGCCAAGATTAGTTGTTTACCTGATGAAATAAGCTCACTGTATAATTCACGTATCTCCCTTACCAAGGTGTGGCAAGGAGATCGTTGTTGTATAGCCATTAATGCACTAAGGGAATCTGTGTATATAATGAATGATTTGAAGTCTCCATTCTTTCATCAAGCTCATCAAAGCATGCAAAGTTAATATTTAAATTCAATGTAAATTTCATGATTTGTTTCCTCCTTTTTTTTCCTCAATGTTTAGTCGCGATATGACTTTTATGTTGAAGCAACTTCAAATAATAAATAAATTTAAAAAAAAAATATATAATTTAAGTGTATCATGGTTTATTGTGTGGCTTTTGACATATGTTCCTTGTTATGATGAGAGAAAAACAGGATACAAATCTTGAGCTAATGATTATGATCATATTTATGGCAATATTTTATTCAGTTCTTTGCCTTCTTTGTCTTGTAAGCTTATTATGTATAGGCAGGTCGTTGTGTCAATTCTTAAACTCTGATGTTACTATTAATACCATTGTAATTGGGTTCTTATTCACTATTGTTTAGTTCAACATTTCTTCAAGCTTAGCATTGGCTATATCCATCTTAATTCATGGGCATTGCTTTTCTGACTATGGTTTTCCTCACTTCACTAATTGTCACCTCTTTATCTCTTATCTCTATAAGAGAAAACTTCTATACTTATAATCATTCTGCAATTGTATTATTTTTCTTCTCAATTCACCCTCGACACCTTTGTGTCATAAATATTTTATCTTTGTCATCACAATTGATTCCTTTTTATTGTTTTGTCCCTGACATCCTTATGTCAAAAACACATTATTTTCCGTTGCTATTCACTTCTTTAATGACAATCAGTGTCCTCATCTGTCTGTTGACAATGCTCTTGGTGGTCATTATAGCCAATGACTACGTTGATTTTCTTTCTCGTATTTTCCAACCTGTATATAATTTTCCATAAGAAACCCATTAAAAATTATTATTTTCCATCATCTCTACTATTCCTGCCTTACATGTTTGTTGGCAAAGACTATTTGGTCCTTTCTTTGTATGTTTTTAATTTATTTTTATGATATCTTCGTACCAACTTGCCATTTGTATTGTGTAGCTCATACGTATGGTCACCCAGCTGTTTTGTTATGACCAGTGGTCCAGTGTACAGTAGTTCCATTTTCTCTCTGTGTAGCCATCATGGTGTCGATGTCAATTGCTTAGGTTTTGTGTTGTTGGTCATCCAGTCAGTTGGGACGAACTTAGTTGTGGTAATTTCCCTGAGTGTTGGTGGTGGTTGTTGTTTCTGTATTCTGTGCAACATCGGCCCTATTTAGCACATTTTCATCCACTTCCTGCTGTCTTATGTTGCCAGTGTACCATTGGTTTCTGCCCCTTTGGCATGAACCCCTGTTGTATGACGGTCTTTGGTTGTTGAAGTATTCCCTACAGAATCGTATGTGGTTCACTTGATGGGTACTGTCTCCTGGTCTTCCACGATCATATGTATATGTTTGGTGTCTCGATTCACCCCTTGGTATCGTGTCGTGGTACCGCTGTCTTGTGTTCTCCATTCTTTCGCCATGATTGTGTGGTTGTGGGAAATGGTGTGCCCCTCTCCCTCTGTCATGGGTGCTCCTAGTATTTCTATCTTCTCCCTCATTCTGGTTGTTCGTAGCCGTGCTCCGGTTTAAGATAGGTGAGTTTGGGTGACCGTTCCTATGTCTATGCTCATTAGGCCGACCATTTTGTGTTTCGAAGGCTGTCAGTAATTCTATCATGTCTGCAAAATCTATTGACCTCGCAACAATTAACCCTGTTCTCACTGTGTCTGGGAAATGTCTTGTTATGCTGGTAATTAACTCTGCTTCCGACAGGTTAGGGTCTAATAGCTTTCCTTTGTTGGCTACTTTCATAAAATAATCGACTAGCGATAACCCTTTGGTTGGATCATATCTACCTGTCGCTAGCTCTACCCTAGTTTGGTTTTGCTTAGCTGGGCCCCAATACCTTGATAGGAATAGATTTCTGAATGAGCTATACGATTCATGACCAGCTAGTGTTAGCCTAAGCCATTCCAATGCCTTGTTTTTTAAGCTTTTCTTAACTATCATCATCCTAAGCTCATTTGGTATCCTTTTCACTTTAAAATACTCTTCCATCTCTTTAACAAAGAGTTTTGGATCGTCTCCCTTCTCCTCGTCAAATGTAGGTGGTGTGATTTCATGTAGTATGCTGTTGGTGTAGCATGTGTTGTGTGTTGTGTCATTGTTTGATTGTGAACCTCTTTCTCTGTATGGTGGGTCAACATTTTGTACATTATTCAAATAACTCTCATCTTGTACATTACTTACATCTAAATCATCTTGTCTTTGTAGTGCATTCACAACATCATTTACATTAGCCAAACTTTCTTTTCTTTTTTTCATTTCTTCACAAATTAATTTTAAATCATTCTTTATTTCTAAGTGACTTTGTTTCATATCATTCATAGCATCCTGTTGCGAATGTACCACATCAGTCATAGTCTTAATTTTAGGAATGACAATTTGTTCTACAGTTTCATTAATAATTCCTTTCTTTACTACCTCAATCTCTTTCCTTAATTCCTCAGTTATTTCTGCTTTTACATTTGTAATCTTACAGTCTACACTTGCATTACATTCTGTTATTTCATCTCTACATCTAGCAATTTCTTCTTCTAATACAATCTTATTTTCTCTCATTTCCGATTCAATTTTTCCCATCCTATCTCCTATGATTTCTATCCTAGCTTCTAAGGCTTCCTTTGTCTCATTTAAGTTTTTATGTACTAATTTTAAATTAGTTTCCATTACTTTCATATTTTCTTTACACTCCTGTCTTCCTAATTCTATTTTCTGCTCTTAAGTCCTTTCTCACTTCCTCCACTTTCTGACCTGTATCTTTTTTATTTTGTTCTAAATCCTGTCTCATCTCTTTTTTATTATTTTCTAAGTCCTGTCTTACTCCTTCTATTTTCTGACCTATCTCTTCCCTATTCTGTTCCATTTTCTGACCTAAATTTTGTTCTATGTCCTGTCTCACTCCCTCCATTTTCTGACCTAAACTTTGTTCTAGTCTTTCAAACATGATCATTAATAACCTTTGGTCTTTTCCTATTGCTACCTGTTCCTCGCTTTCTTTTTCTATCTGATAACTAGGCCTATCTGCCCCTTCCCCTACTCCTGTTATTAGATCTCTCTCTTTTTGCGACATTTTAGTTTCTTTATCTAGTTCACTTTGGCTTAAAAGTCCTACTATTTTGTCACTTCGCAGTAACATAAAAATAAACTGGATGTAAAAATAAACATTTTTGGTCCTTTTTTCTCGTTGATTTGTCCAGTTCTGTGTGTCTCCTGGGCAGTTGGCTTCGCTAGACGATCTCTGGTGTTTTTCCACGTTGATTATTCGTTCATCGGTGTTCTGATGTATTGGATTTCAAACGATTGTCTAATGGCGTCTTCTTTCTTTTTGGCACGAAGGTATGGCGTCACTTGGTATTTCGCATAAGTTCATTTCCCGTAATTTCCATTCCATCCAAAATTCGTGTTCCACGTTGGGCAAGCCATTTGGTGCAGTTTTTATAATTAATTTAACTTCGTTGGGTCTTTGAGCGATTGAAATCTTTGTGATCTCAGGGCGTGGTAACGGATAGAATGAAAAATCACATGATGTTTCTTCACCACAATGTATTTTATTAACACTTTTTCTATATTTTACATTAAAATAAATCCTCCTAGCACCGTTTTAAATGATTTAAAACCTTTCCACTTTTTCATTTAGTGGAACTAATGCTTGATGAAATTCTGGTGAAAGTTCTACTATGTTCACACGTTACATCAATACGTCCTTACGCCTTGATTACACACGCTAGTGGGAAGATTATGGCGTCACCTCACGTGACACCGCCTTTTTCGTATACATCCACGTATGCGTCCATCAAATAGTTCTTTCTTGTTAGGGAAGCGATCCCTAACCATCCCCCCTTACTTTTATTATGGAACACATATAATTCTAATATTTATACATATATATTAAAATCAAATATGGAAATATTTAGGACGTCTTTAAACTAACTTAGTTGTTCGTAACAATGAACATTTGCAACATGTTTTCGTCATTTAACCAACTCATACCAACATCAAAAAACAAATTACACTTTTAACAAATATTCACATAAACGATTTTCTTTTGGGGTCTTCTAATATTCTGTCTCACAAAATATTTATTAATGATGGAATCTATAAATTTTAACTTATTATCAGCGGAGCATATATAGTTTTCTCAGTTTAAGTTTTGTTTATCGAGAGAAAGTTTGGCCTGGTGCCGGTATAAAGGACCCAGCTTACAGGCTACAATTAACAGTAACGTACAATTATAAATATTTACAAAGTTTACAGTTTTGAGGTTTAACAAACACCCATACAGTGACCATACCGAGAAGTTTTTGGGTGTGGATTTGTCCTTTAGATAGGCATCCTAGAAATTGAAGCAAAATACTAATTAAACTCAGTCTATCAACATTTTGCAGCATGCTTTGGTAAATTTGCACATAAAATAGAATTGTCAACAATTGGCTAAGCTGTGATACCTGTGTTAATTTGTAAAAGTGGAGAAAGAGTTGAGATATGATGTTATAAAGTTAGGTTGCATATTATTGATGGCAGCTGTGGATGCTGCCTCTGATAACACAGGCTAAATTTTGATAACACAGGACTCTGTCATCCTGTTCGTATAGGTACACATTAACCTAGGTGTCGTTGCCTGCATAATACCATCATGTGTGAGCAAAGACAGGGGACAAAATTTGACACAAGTATAATAGTTTTCCCTTTCTGATGAAGGTGGGAAAAATGTAATTGACCTAGCTACTGCCTGATTTCGAAATTTATTGATTAACTTGGTAAATGTTTTGTTAACATTCATTGCATTGGAGTTTAGGGGCCTGTCGACAGCTAGGTCATTTGGGTTCTTTGCGTTTAACTGTTACCAGAATGGTTTAACAAAAACCCATACCATCTTTAGGACAACAGTTTTTGGGTGTAGATTTGTCCTTTCAATGTGTTTCATTTATATATATAGACTGTCCTAATTAGTTTTACATCGATACATACTACAAGGTCTTGTTCAATTCTACACCTAAAACAAAAGTAGAATTACATACCTTTCAGTACCGGTATCACCATGTTACAATATAGGTTATGGATTCTTGAATAACTTCACTGAAGAATTAATCATTTTTTAAATCACTTAAAATTGCACACTATAAATGAAAATAGTCATTTTAATTTGATAGTTCAACTATAACAAGTAGAACTTACGAAAACCAGGCGAATAACTTTTCAATTGCTCAAAAGAAACCATTAAAAAGTGCAGCGAAGAACATCTGTTATAATTCTTATACTACAGCAAGAAAACTACTGAAAAATTAATTTTGATTAATTTACAATATTTACAAATAAACACAATCATTGAAACAGCATATACTGCCACTAATTCACTTTCAATTAAACAAAACTAACACATGTTGCCATATCATCCCACACTGGTAGCCATGTTTGTTAGAATGCCAGGTTCTTGGCTATCAGCTGATCGGCCCCGGCCGTAGCCTGAGTTTTGCACGAGCCTCGCCATTGTAGGCCGCACTGAGCCTAGTGGTTAGACCATTCGCTTCTCACCAAAGTGGCCCGGGTTCAATCCCAGGCAACCGCATGTGGGATTTGTGGTGGATGAAGCGGCGTTGTGGCAGATTTCCTCTGGGTTCTCTGGTTTCCCCCGCCATCTCATTTCACCAGTGCTCCATCTTTATTCCACGTATCATTAATGTCATCGCCTGTTGTGCCGTATGTAATAAAAGCAGGCGTTAAACACTACAAAAAAAATCTTCCATTGCTGCATATGTTCTTCCTTACCAGGGTCACCAAAATGTAGGGTTTTTTAATAAAGTATATTTTGCTTTTTAATTATTAGAAATTTTATTAAAGCTTTTTTCCTTTTACATAGCAACTAACTTTTTTGTTTCTTTTGCCAATGTTGGAATAACTCTTTTCACATTGTGAAACCACTAAATTTCTGTACCAAGACATGCATTTGTGTGCGCATGAGAGAAAAAGTGAGAGGTAAAGAGCTGCAGTAAACACAAGCAGGTTCTGCAAGGTTATTGCCATCTCTATTGTTGTAGTATTTTTACAAGTCTCTAGTTTTTATCGTCAAATAATGGTTTTTAAATCAGAGTTATTCACCAGGATCCAAAGTACTGCTTGTTTCTATTTGCTTGAGACCATTGTGGTTTAATACTAATTGATAGCTATACTGAATACATTGTACTGATGTCTGCTTGTACAGCAGATAAATCAGAAGAGGTTCAACAGTTCCTGTGGTCTGTTACAATGCTGTTCGATAAAGACATTTAATCTTTCAGATAAAACTAATAAGCATGATTCAGTAGCTCCACCAAATTCTCCTTATTCAAAATGCATTTAATAAATTGTTCTTAGTAGTAAAAAGGCGGAAATTAATTAGTTTAGAACATTGCATATTACCAATAGGTCCATCACTATGAGAGATGAAGTTAATATTCCATGATCTTCAAATGTTGTTAAAGCTGCCAAACACTAAGCAGATAGAAGGAAAGCAAAAACAAAAGAATACTCAAACTGCCAAAAGATGAGATCAGCTGTTGAACTTAAGACATTTTAAAGAAATTTGTTTTTTCTGAAAATGTTTAATAATTCTTTGAAGAACATTATAAAACCATAAAAGAAAGCAACAAGCTGCAAAACAATGTACCAGAGTTTTATAAATTTGTATGTGAAAGGAAAGAAAATGGAAAAAAATACCCTCTTGCTCTCCCCTCCCCCCTCTTGCTCTGTATTTGACGAATTTAGCAACATAAATGCAGTGTTATAAGCCCACTGACAGTATGTCTGATAATTATGTATATTTCATATTAAAATGCAATGTGTGTTACCCCTTTGTTTTTACATTTCCTGGCCATTTTAATAATAAATTGTAGTTCACTGTAATAATTAATTTGAGATTTCTCTTAATTTTTATGCTGTTTCATTGTTTTACAGAAATCTTGATCATTAAACTCCGGAAAGGACAAGAACTAAAATTAAGGGCCTATGCCAAAAAAGGCTTTGGCAAGGAGCATGCAAAATGGAACCCAACAGCTGGAGTATGTTTTGAATATGATCCAGACAATGCAATGAGGCATACTCTTTATCCAAAACCTGATGAATGGCCTAAAAGTGAATATACAGAGTTGGAGGATGATTCCCAACGTGAGTAAGAAAGAAATGGTGCTAATTTCATAATAATCTTATTTATAGATTTTTGTTTTCAGAGATTGGTAATTAAAATGAGCATCAGTATCTATATTTTTTGTTTTCAGAGATTAGTGATTAAAATGAACATCTGTAGCTTTGGTAACAAATTTGTTTGTATAGCTTTGAGAATGAGTTGGAGTCAACTCGAAACTTTAGTCAGCTTTGCACCAACAACTTGCAATATTACTAAGATAAGTGAAGTTTTTAATTTCTAATTTGTTCTTACTTTAGAATAATCATATGAATTTTAATACTTATGTATGTAAATTGATGATACAAATACTGGCCATTTAATCCTAGCTTAACAGCCCTTCGCGAGCCAATGTTTACTCTCAGCCTCTGCATCTCCCACCTCTGGTAACTACAGACGTCATGAGTGAGATGTAGAACTGGGGGGTGGGACATGGTAATGTTCCAAATCCAGCCAGTTATGGGGTCGCTATTTCTTTATCAAGTAGCTCCTCAATTTTCAAGTAGCTCCTCTGGGATCTAACAAGGCTGAGTGCATCCAATGCCAGACGAACCTGGATCCTCTGCGCCAGAGGCAGGCACGTTACCACTGCGCTATGGAGGTGGTCAATACTGGCATTATTTAGAATAAAACCGGCAAATCACTTGTTTTGGATATATTGGGATTTTTAGTTCAGATTAATAAATTACAAATATTAATATTGGTATTCTTTATCCACCATTTGAAAAAATTACAATTTCATAGCTTTGTCAGTTTGATCACAAATACTGTAATACTTGAATGAAAAAAGACAATTTAAATGAAGAATTCAAACTACAAAAGTTTTACTACATTCAACTGCTGACTTGATCAAATGCGGATTAAATGTAAAAAATAGGTAGAGAAACTAAGAACAAATCACTTTAGTGATATAATCATACATGATTACATATCTAAGAACTCTGCTACAGAATAAAGTAAATTAACTAAGAAGTTCTTTCTAAACAATTTAAGATGTTTTATGCTTTTAATAGTTATAAGTGATTTATTCTAGTTTTAATCTAATAAGGAGCTTACTTTGCTTAGGTAAGTTAGTCTTGATTATGTAAATCCACTCTCTGTCGTGTATAAGGGTAATATATATTTGTATAATTGGAAATAGTAAATCACTTCTAGGTTGTACAGGGTGGGACAAATAAAAACGGCTTGGTGAACAGAGTTCCAGGTTACAGAGAAACACATGAAAGGAAAGGAGATAGTTTGCTAACCTGCTTATAGCAGATGTTGAAAATGACCACCATTCATCCCTTGGCACCTTTGGGCCCTGATCAGCAACTTCCGGAAGGCAGATCGAAGCTGGACAGCTAGAATAGCTAGAATCTCATCAGAAATGTTCTGCTGCAGTTCTTGAAGACTACAAGGGTTGTTGTGATACACCTTAGCATTGAGGGTTCCCCACAAGAAGTAATTGCACATCAAGAGTTCTGGTGACCTGGGTGCCCAGCTAGGGTTGACATCAGACTCACCTCTGCTAACAACTCAGTCAAGAGTGAAGATTGTGTGAATGTTATCCATGGTTCGATGGGATGTATGAGCAGTTGCACCATCGTTTTGGAAGTAACTGTAGGTATTTTCCTCTTCAGTTATTGCTGCCACAAATGGATTGAAGATGTTCGAAGTGTAACGCTCCAAATTATAATTAATAGAAATAATGACAAATATTAATAGCCCACAATAACATCTGAACTGGTTTCCATCATGTGCTGCATGCATTACGTAGTGTGCATGTCACATTCACATCCAATACTAGCCACTCGTCCGGGCCACTTTTATTTGCCCACCCTATATATTGTACAGACCACTGTCGTGATCTTTAGTGCATTGCAAGATACACTATTTGTCTTGCATATTATTAGAGGTAACTATTTTATGCAAAGTGTGAAATGTTCTACAACATTTACAAAATAACTTCTTGTCAAGTTACAAATTAATTGACAAAACTATATGTATCACAGTACGGGTCTAACAGTGGAACTGAGTGGATGTATAGTGAAGGAAGCTCCCGTGGCCGAGGTGAAAAAAGCAACATGGCAGCTAGAGGGCAGACAAACAAAACAGTTGTAGTAAGATATAAAGGACTGACACAGATTTAGACAGGAGTGGATGAAATAGGATAGGGGAAACAAAGAAATGGATACGTTAAAATGGGAAATTCAAAATTTAAAAAGAACACTTGAAAGAATGGAAGACAAAAGCAGAAAATACAATGTGGTGATTTCAGGAGTTGAAGAAAAACGTGGAGTGAGAGTATATCAGGATTTAGAAGATCTGCTAGTGAACAAATTGGAAATACACCTGAGAGGCTACGAGATTTGTGATGCATTTAGAATCGGCAAAATACCAGGGAAAATAAATATTCTTGTGAAGTTTACAAACACACAAATGGCTAAAGAAGTACTAAAACAGGCAAGAAAATTGAGAGGACCAACTATTTACATCAACAAGGACAACGTATGCACAAAGGGTGCAAATGAAGGAGCTAATTAATCAGAGAAGACAAGCAAGAAATGAAGGCAAGAGGGTTTACATTAAAAACTTAGAGCTGTACGCAGTCAACCAGGCAACAGAGAGGAAGAACGAACCAAGCAACGGGCAGAGGCAGGACCGGTGGGAATTGCACCAAGAAAAACAAGGAAATGACCAAACATCAGCAAAAAATATCATAGAACAGACAACTACTCAGCAAATTGCAACATGTGTGGTTTCAGTGACAAGTGCTTCAAAGTCAAGGTCAGGGGTGAGCAAAACGCAAGGTGACGAAATGGTAGTATGTGGCACGCGAAAAAAACTGAGGAAAGAGCCAAGGTGGGGGATGACAACATTGGGCATTGGAGAGCACAGAGAGGATGCGATACCAGGGAGGGTAAGGGGGAAAGGGAGAACTAGGCAGGAGAAAAAGAAAGGGGTATTTTGCCGAGAGCAACAAGGTTTAAAATGTGGTTGGGTAATCCATTAATGAGGAAGCAGAGGGTTTTTATACACAGTGAAAGTGAGGTTATAAGTGTTATGTGTAGTGAAGTACTGAAATGAAAACTAATGAAGTGTACAATGTAAGCTGATGAAAAGAAGTTATGAGTGAAGTTGATAAGAAAAAGTTGAGAAAGAGGGAAAGGAATAGGGGCGGGAGATGACAGAAAAACAGAAATAAACATTTAAGGGTGGGAGCAGGATAAGATTAATGAAAAGGTAAACATGTGTAATGTGTATGCAGAAGGCTGTTTTATTGAAGGGCTATCCTAATAGCAAAGGGACTAGGGCCCAGCTCAGGGGTAGCTCAAGGTTTATCAGATTTAGTACTCAATAAATATTCATTCATTCACATCTAAATCAATTTGAAATCACAGGGACCAATAACTGCAATTGGGTAGTTCTGTGTAAGTTGCAGCAATAAGCTGATATTGATAGTGATCTCCATGCACTGTTATGTGCACTACCTTAGGAGATGGCTAGGTAAGGAGAATGAGTAAGTAGCAGAAAGACCACCACTGGAATGTTTGGGAGAACCTGCCTATCTTCTGCATACTAGGTACAAGTAGTCTCCTGCAATCAAGTTAAAATTGTGCAAATTGCCTCTATAAAGGGATTGGCAGCAAGAGCTGTAGTGCAGTGTATAAACCAGGAGTTGCAAGCCCTGAAGTTTGTAGTGCCTAGCAAAATGAAGCAGGAGGCAGATCGTTTGAGGAAATTCCTGGTGCAACGTCAAAGAAGAGATGCTTAAACAAGTAGCGTAAAAATTGATACATACAGTGGGAAAGGGATTTTTCTTTAGATTGGGTGACGCGAGCACTTGGTCAGAATTTCGGCTAAGTCCAACTCGGCAGTGTGTATGAATTCTAACGAAAGTTGCCGAAGTTGCTGTGTTATTGCAGTGTTAATTCAGCGCTGCCAACAGCACTATTTTCCCATGAATTTGTTGCCAATTGTAAGTTTGAATGTTATAGCGGGACCCGGCAGGATGCTAGTGACCTTGTTCGAAGCAAGTTGTGAGCGTGCCATGACTCACTTCATTAGCATAGTAGATTTAGCGTCTCTGTGCCATAATGAGGAGGAGTACATGCAATTTCTTTACGACAAGGGCCTGCTGAGAACTCGAATGCTATATAATATAAAATCCCAGCGCATGGAGCTCCGTAAATGGACTTTTTCTCCACTCTAAAATAAAATAAAATAGATAAAAAAAGAATGATAAATAGTAAAAATAATATAAATATAATAATAAATATAATAATATTAAATAATATAATAAAATAATATATAAAATAAAAATAATATAAATATAATAATAAATATAATAATATTAAATAATAATATAATAAAATAATATATAAAATAAAATAAATAAATAAAAAAAGAACGAGCCAGCGTTTCGTGGACCCAGTAACAAGACAGTAACGGTAATGTTACCGTCTTGGCATAAAAATGGACTGTATCAAAATGTTTTATTTTTGCCAGCAAGAAACCAATTAACACAGGTTGTATAGTTTGATTTACTTTCACTGAATACACAACAGTCAAACAAAGCAATCAATTACCAAATAACAATACTAATGCAGCACGTAAATGAATCAAATATCTATAAGAATTTACAGCTGTTAGACTGTATCAAATTATTGATTTCCTTCTACATAGTAACATCGCCTTGGCAACCATCAGACAGGCTAGGCAACCTTTCGACCGCACAATTCAACTATCAGTCACTGAACATAGGCTAGCCAACCTTTCGATCACACAATTCAACTATCAGTCACTGAACATACCGGCCGCCAAGAAACAAGTCTTATTTCTTCTTAAACACAATTAAAAGAAAAAGAAAAAAAATACAATGAATTAATGATAAAACAATTATATCAGTGCATGCATTAAATTATGTCTGTCTCTTGAGGAAGAGGACACAGTTTAACAATAGGTCTCTTAAATACCCCAATTGCTGTGCGAATTGTTGCAACTCACACTAACCCATCTGCTCCTGGATGCAGTCCCTCAACCACTGCCAGCTTCCAGCAGAGTGGAGGAAGGTTGTCTTCTTTCACTATGACGACTGCACTCTGCTTGACATTTGCATGTGGACTGTTCCACTTAGATTGCTGCTGAAGATGATGCAAATATTCACGTGACCATCTGGACCAGAATTCCTGAAGTTGTTGCTGTAATTTCTCCCACCTAGTTAGCAAGCTAAGTTTAGCACTATCGAGATCTGGCTGGGGTTACTGGTTAAAGCTGTACCAATTAAGAAATGACCAGGAGTCAGAACTTTGAGATCATTGGGATCAGATGAGAGAGGAACTAAGGGTCTGGAATCCAGACAAGCTTCTATCTGACAGGCTAGGGTATGGAATTCTTCATAAGTAAGACATGATGCGCCCATAACACGTCTAAGGTGGTATTTAAAAGATTTTACACCTGCTTCCCACAGGCCGCCAAAATGTGGTGCCCTGGATGGTATGAAGTGCTAAGTTATACCTTCATAATTTCCAAATCTCTATTTCTTCTTTAGTCTGTTGAGAGTTAAGGAGTTCTTGTAATTCCTTCAACTCCCTTCTTGCACCTTTAAAATTTGTGCCATTGTCACAATAAATATTCTGGCATATGCCACGTCGAGATACAAATCTCTTCAATGCTGCAATAAATGCTTCTGTAGACAAGTTACTCACAACTTCTAAGTGCACTGCTCTCAGGGGCGTGTGGTGAATGTATTGGCCAGAGTAAGCAATCTCATTGTAAATGGTTAAACGAAAATATGCTGATACATAGTACATGCAATTAAAAACAATAGTATCACAGTTTTGCCACTTCACTATATGCTCTTTTCAGTTCATATCATTCCCAGATTTATGATACATGTCTCGAGAGAAGTAAGTGACAGATTGTTCAAAGACTGTCCCATAGGACTATTTTAGTGATTGAAAAGACAATTCTGGAAAAGACGATTTGTATTTGTTGATGTTCTTAAAATTTAACAATTCCAGAAAACACAGAGACTCAATATTACCAAATATTTCTCTTAGATGGAGTAGAAGCCTATCCAGAACCTCGCAATACAAACGTTTATAGTGCATTTTCCTATTCAAACCATCACTGCTGGTATGACGTTTCGTAGGCGGTGGATCACCAATGACTTCTTCAACTTTGTCCCATACTTCATCCACAGAATTACGCTTCTCTTCTAAAGCCCTCTGAAATTCCATAACTTTCAATAAGCAACATCCAGTATCAGATGACTTTGCTTGGAGAATATCATACAGAGTGTCCGTGATGGGGAACACCTATTATAGCAAACATCTCTAACAAATTTGAAGGTGAAATCCTCCATTCTGCTTATGAAACCGCATGCAGCAGTATAAGTATCTTGATTCCAGTTCTTATCTGCATTTGCAATAGTTTGAAATAGTGGAAAAAAGTTATTTTCTGAATTCATATATTCTTTCCATCAAACGAGAGCTGTAGCTCCAGCGCGTCTGTGAAACCCGCGGCAATCTTCTGTGCATCTCATTATCCAGGGCCTTAGTTCTCTTAGAAGACTTTTCCAAAAATGCTGCTATTCCATTAACAGTCATGAAGAATATTCTGCATTCTCGAATGTGTGAAACCGCCTGTGACAGAACTAAATTTAATCTATGGGCGAAACAGTGCACAAATAGAGCTTGGGGAAATGATCCTCGTACTTTTGCTTGAAGGCCATAACAGCCGCACCATCATATGTCTGAGCAACTAGCTTTTCCCCAGAGTCAAATTCACCCATGAGTTCCTTTACAGTTGTGTATAATGCACCAGCTGACCGATCATCTGAAATATTTATAAAGCGGAGAAACCTTTCTTGAACGTCACTGTCAGGTCCAACGAATCTCATTACTGCAGAAGGTTGGGATAAATTTGCAACATCTGTACTTTCATCCAAACTAATGGCAACAAAACTGGTCTCATGATTTCATTATTAGAACATTACTTATTGACTCAATTAAGTCGTTCTAGATCAGATTTGATAACCCAGTAAACACTGTTCCCTGCTCCATGAAAGTTCTTAACTTGTCGTCATACAGACAAAGCAGGTTTACAAGTTCTACATAATTCCTCTTGCTGCTGGATTCTGATGACTCATCGTGACCCCTAAATGCTAATTCCTGTTTCCCCAAAAAACAATGTCAATTAGGTGTTTCATTACTTCTATATTTTTTCTTACTAGTTCGTTGTGCTGATTTTCCCTCACTTTCTTGTGAGTATCCAGTAAATGGTCAATTCTGGATTTGCCGAATATTTCCAGTAGAATGATGGTTTGGAGATGAGTGCTAGTCAAACTGTGTTTTTTAATTGGTTTATGGATGTTTCCCAAGTCACTGAACCCGCCACTAGACCATATATTTTTTGTTAGCAAACGGGAGACAACACCAACAATAAAGGTTTTGTTTGTATTGATAACCAGTAAGCCATTCATTAGTAATATATAGCTGTGAACTGAATTTTCTTACACAGCTTTTCATTGGAGCAGTAAAGCTTAGATCAGGCATTGGTCTTCCTTCCTGCACAACTTTAATCTTTTCTTCATAATTTCTAGAAGAAAAACTTCGTGAGATAATATTGCACACAATGCAACCATCCGCGTCTGCAGTTCTGCTCTCCAAAGAAAGCGAAGATTCCATGTTTTGTACCCTCTCCAAGCTGCGAGTACTAGTGTACGCAGCATTTGAAACTGCTTACCTTGCTCTAGCACGGCACGTGGTAAACCATCTGAAAATCTATCATAAATCAACTGTTCATAAGATGTCAGTGATATCGCACTTGCCATCGAATAATAAAGCTAAACTTAGCTTTATTAGCAAAAAGTCACTCGTTACTTGTATATTCGCTTGAAATACACTTATTATACTGCGACAATGCTGGAAGGTCATTCGCCTAGTCCCGCACTGAACACATGTGCTTCTCTTGAGCCGATGCCGCGATGATGCCCGAGCTGACCCGAAAACCTACGGAAACGAATCCTCACGGACACAGTACGTTGTTGCACGCATGTTTGCATGCATGTTTGCACGTATTGAGAGTGTATCGCTGTACATAAAACGGAAATCTTAGTTCAGGTCAACTGCAATAGCAAAGCTCTTAACATAGAATCAGAACGCACTACTAGATAATGTAATATAAATAATTTTGTAGCATTGTACAGGGTAAGCACTGCTTACCTTGCGTACATGGACCAAACGCCACTGACTGCTCTGGTAGTTAAACAAACAAATAAATATACACAAAACTTTACCTTTGTTGTTCTGTGAGTGCTAGACTTTATGTTAATGGCCCTGCATAATCAATGCCACAATTCAAGAATGGTTTAGCTGCTTCCACTCGTGCACGCAGTAGTTGTCCCATTAACTGTTTTGCTGTTTCTGCCTTTAGCTTATAACATATTATGCAATTATGAATCAAATGTCTAACAGTGTTTCTGGCATTTAATATCCAATATCTTTCCCTAAGAGAAGCCAATAAAAGTTGACAACCTGCATGCAACAATTGTTTGTGTTCATGCTGTATAATCAGATTTGTTAAATGATGACGTGGCAAAATTAGAGGATGCTTTTGATTGTACATTAGGTTAGAGTGTTCTAACCGTCCACCAACTCGAAGTAATCCTCTACTGTTGAGAAAAGGATTTAAAGATCTCAATCGACTGTTACTATTAACTGCCTGTTTTATTGTTAGTTGCTGCACTTCTACGCTAAATACTGATTGCTGTGCAATTTGAATGCGTTTACTCAATGAATCTTGAATCTCTGTAAGTGTGAGAGATCCAGATATTCTTTCTGCCTTTGGTGTAACACAATTCTTACAAAACCTGTATACATATGCTACAGTGTATTGCAATCTGGATAGGCTGGAGAATCATGTGATAATTCCATCGTCACTAATAGCTGCAACATGACAAGTTGTTTTGAATCTTAACTCTGGAGCTTCCTGAGGGTTTTAAATGGTACCCAGTACAGGCCACACCTTTGTTTCTTCATGTAACCAAGTTGGTCCTTCCCACCATAATTTGTCATTTATAAGTAGAGCCCGGGTTTTTATGTAATATCAAGGTGCAAAATATGTACATATTTATGTAACAAAAAACATCAAAATATGTAATGATATATGTAATATCAACAAAATATGTAAAATTATGTAATAATATAAATCCTAAGATTACAACCTCAAATCTAAATGCAGACTGCAAATTATCCAGAATTTTGCAATTTGATGGGTCTGTAAGTACATAAATTAATTACAAGGAGTTAAAATGTACTAAATATAGAATTAATTATGGGAATCTTTTTTTTTTTTGTATGCAGAATTTACCTAAAATTTATTTTCAAGTAGGTAATCACGAAATAAAAATATGTGTTTTGGATTATGTTTATTAAACTTACCCATTTCACATAATTATTTTACTTAAATAATGTTGAAGCAATGTTGAAATACTGAACCAATTTATCAGTGAGTAAAATTGAGGAATTTGAAGTTAATGCCACGGAATATTAGATGCAACCATTGCACTACACAGTTCTTTAAAAAAAATAATTTCCGGACAGTTCCTGTTGCATTTGTGTCAACAGAACTTGCTTTCTAGAAGACTAGGTGTTTGTCGCGTATGTGAAGAACACTTTTGATATGTTGTTCCAATTGAGATTTCTTGGAACAGCCAATTCTTTTGCCTCATGCTTGAGAGACTATTACTTTTCCGTTTGTTGTAAAGGCGCTATCTAATTTCACCCATGAATTCAACTTGCAGGATAGCGAGTACGCAACTGGTGCCATTTTACTAAGACTTGCAAGAAACTAACTGCAGTATTATCGCCTCGCTATATTGATGGTTGTCCAGCAGCTCACTGTTTCCTCGCAGCTATTATATTACAAATGCTGACTACTGCGACAATGGTAACAATGGTAACAGTCAATTTCTCCAGCCCTTGTAAATGCCCAAAGTGCTACGAGAAACATGACACTGGAGGTCAACATTGTCGAGCGGCACCTACTTTGATATAAACGGACAACAATCAGAACGAGGCGAGGCGGTTATTATCGCATTCTTATTTTAATTTGCATCCTATTTCGCAGATTGATTTTTGTTGCTTTCAGCAAAACTTGTGAAAACAGTAGCTTATGTGACTAAAATATTTTTTAAAATATAACAAAATTGTAACGAAACCCAGAAAATATGTACGTTTTATGTAACATCGTTAAAATATGTAGAAACGTGCAAAATATGTAAAATAAAAATTTGTAAGGGAGTCCCAAATGACATAATTTGCCAACATTTTTACTTCTCATTGAAATATTATGTAGGATTTAAAATATGTAATTACATAAAAATCCGGGCTCTATTTATAAGATTCTCGGGAAACACACCCCTTGATATCAAATCTGCTGGGTTGTGTTGTGAAGGAACATGTCTCCATACTGCATTTTCAGAAGTATCTTGAATCTCAGAAACTCTATTAGCTACAAAAGTGTTCCATTGTGTTGAAGGTGCTGACAACCATGACAGTACCACAGTAGAATCTGTCCACAAGTATATGTGCTTAAATGATAAGTTCAGTGCTTTTTTGACTTTTTCCAATAGACGAGCAAGAAGCAATGCACCACAGAATTCTAAATGTGGAAGTGATAATTTCTTTAGTGGTGCAACTCGAGACTTGGCACAAAGAAGTTTTACCCATGTAACTCCTTTCTTATTTGATGAATGGACATATATGCATCCACCATATGCCTTTTCTGAAGCATCACAAAAACCATGTAACTCTATATTGCCTACAGAATCATAACCATCTACTTTGCGATCTATGCAAATGTTATCAATCAGATGAAATTGGTTGTGGAGCTTGTTCCAATCTGTAGCCAATTCCTCTGCTATGGGTTGGTCCCACATTAATCTCTCTTGCCATAACCTCTGTAGAAGCATCCTGCATATAATAACAATAGGGCTTATGAGGCCTAAGGATCAAATATACCAGAAACTATTGACAATACTACTCTTTTTGTAAATGCTTGTGTGTAGCAGTTAATTTTAAGACTTCTTGCAATCTGAAACCTATCCTCAGTAGAATGCCATAGTAGTCCAAGTATTTTCACTTCATTTTTGTCGAGCTGTAATAGTAAACTAGTTTCTCTTAGGTCTGGTGTAATGTTAGTTAAAAATTCAGAATAACTGCTGGACCACTTACACAACAAAAATCCACCCTTTGATAACATGGCTACCAATTCCTTCTGAAGTTTTTGTGCCTCATGTAAGGTTGCACATCCTGAAATACAATCAACATAAAAATCATTCAATGCAATTGCAGCAGCCTTTGGAACCTTATGTGCTTCATCATGAGCCAATTGCTGCAGGCAACGAATAGCTAGAAATGGAGAACAAGCCATACCATACGTTACAGTCTTCAGCTTATACTCTTGTATTGGAGCTGTAGGGTCGTTTCTCCACAGTATTCTTTGATATACTTGATGTAACCAAATTTTTCTATACATTTTGGCAACATCAGCAGTAAATGCTACTTCATGTATCCTAAATCTTAGGATGATAGAACAAATGTCCTGTTGAATATTGGGACCAACATGCGATAAATCATTCAATGAAATTCCATTCTTGGAAGCTGCAGAAGTCAAAAACTACTCTTGTCTTCGTAGTTGAGCTGTCTGTCTTAAGTACTGCATGATGAGGCATATAATAACAAAGTGTTGTAGTGGGTCTTGCCACTTGCATGTGACCCAGTGCTTCATATTCTTGTAAAAAGTGCACATAATCTTCCTTCAATGTTTGGTTCTTGATTAGTTTTCTTTCTAACTGATGTAATCTTCTTGTGGCCATCATCTTAGACTCATCTAACTTCTTGGGATCTTCTTTAAATGGAAGTCGAACCACAAATCTTCCTGACGAATCTCTTGTTGTATTCTGAGTGAAATGAGCCTCGCATGCTTTATCATCCATTGTTTTTGGAGTGTGATTCAACTCCTCAGTCTCCCAGAATTTCTGCAATTGGTGCTGTATACTGACTTCAGTCTTAGCGAAACATGATACTACCGGCCGCCGTGGAATATTACAGGATCTTCCATAGACTGAATATTTTCCTGCAAGTACCCAACCAAACTCTGTTTCCATTAAAACAGGATGATTATTATCACGATGTAATTTACCTTGGCACTGAATATATTGTGACTTTGGTGGGTGTAAAGTAAAGAAGACAGACGTAGTCGAGATAAAGAAACACTTTTATTTCCGTAAACAGTAACTTTGTACACTCGTTGCAACAGCAAGAAAGTCTTTGCCGATTCACCAACAACACGGCTCCGAATTCGTAACACAAAAACTGTCCCTTCGCACACTTTACCGTTATTTATATCTCCCAGGCACTATTCTGGAAACTTCAGGAAAGTTCAGTTATTATTGCGGTGAAAGACAAAGCAGAAAATTCTAGAAGTCTCTATCCCTTTCTTTCGGCAAGCACCCCAACAATGCGGCCATTCTCTGCCTCTTCCATTCGGCTCCTTTGCGGTAGTGCCGACAATAATGCGATGGGCGACAATATGAACAGACTTCTGCTCCCAACAGAATATCTATTCAAGATGCTCTCGGGCTTCGAGCAAGGTGTAGTGATGAAAAGACATCAACGTTTCGGGAGTGTACATCTCTCCCATCTTCAGGATGAATGACTAGCACAAGTGAAGGGACCAGTACTGTCAGCCAGTACGTACCGAGTAGAAAACACCCAGTCTAGTGTGGAGGTGGTTCACCGCTCCGTTGGAATCTGTGTTTTCTGAGTCGGTCGATTTCCAATTTTAAGGCTGGTTTCCAAGATGGACTAAACTGCAATCCAGCGTCCCAGTTTAGTGTACTCTTCTCGGAGGAGATGGCCAGAGCCTCCTTAACCCTCCGTTCCCATAAACCGCTACATTTTGCCACAATGGTCGTTTCATTGAAGTTAGCTATGTGGTCTTTTTCAAAGCAGTGCTCCGCCTGCCCTGACTTTTCAGGCTGCATTAATCGTATGGACCGTTCGTGCTCCTTGACTCTGGTGGAAATGGTCCTGCCGGTTTGCCCTATGTACGGCGTCCCGTATTCACAGGGGATACGGTATACCCCTGGTACATTAAGGTGCAGTTTGTCCTTTACCGGCCTCACTAGGTGTTGGATCTTCAAAGGTGGCTTGTGGATGGTTCTGATGTTGTGTTTAGCGAGAATTCTACTGATTCTGCCAGAAATATTGCCAGTGTATGGGATGCAGGCAGTGGCGGTCGGCTGGTCTGGTGTTTGCTGAGTTTGTGGTTTTCCTCTCTTGGCTTTAATATCCTCTATGGAGTAGCCGTTTTGGCGGAGTGTGTGCCTCAGGTGCTGCAGCTCTTGTTTTAGGTGGCTGGGATCGGAGATCGACAGAGCTCTGTGGAACAGAGAGTTGAGAACTCCGACCCGTTGTGACTTATGATGGAAACTGCGAGCAATCAAATAGAGGTCAGTATGTGTTGGTTTGCGGCATATTGCATGCCCCAGAGTACCGTTGTTTCTGGAGACCAGAATGTCCAAAAATGGCAGATTTCCATCCTTCTCAACTTCCATGGTGAACTTAATTTGGGGTCGGTGGCTGTTGAGGTGTGTGAGAAAGCTCGGCAAAGTTTCTCGTCCATGTGGCCATATAATGAATGTGTCGTCAACATACCGGTAGAAATGAGTTGGCTTAAGTGGGGCTGTGGCCAGTATTTCGTGTTCCAGGTGTTCCATGTAGAAATTTGCTATTACTGGTGACAACGGAGAGCCCATTGCCACACCGTCAACCTGTTCATAGAATCTGGCACCAAACAGGAAGAAAGTGGACGTTAGAGTGTGCCGGAAGAGCTTGATGATGTCAGCCGGAAAGTGTTCCTTCAGAAGCTGGATGGTTTCTTGTAGCGGTACCCTTGTCAAAAGAGATACCGCGTCGAAGCTGATGAGAAGATCAGAAGGGCCAGTAGTGATGTTGTCCAAGGACTGTATGAACTGTGGGGAGTTCGTCACGTGGTGTGGGCAATCCCCTACCAGAGTTTGCAACAGATGCGCTAAGTGGCGTGCCAGCAGGTATGTAGGGCTGCCCGTGGCGTCAACAATGGGGCGTAAAGGGACGTCCATTTTGTTGATCTTGGGGAGTCCATACATTCTAGGAGCCCTGGATCCCGACGGTGATATAAAGTGCTTGGTTTCTGGAGAAAGACTGGATCTTCTAATTAGTCGAGTGGTCCGTCGCTCAATGGAGGTGGTAGGATCCTTCCCGAGGACTCTGTAGGCTGGATCGTCTAAGAGCTCCTCCATTTTCTCTGTGTACTGGGCTGTGAGGAGGACCACAGTTGCATTCCCCTTATCTCACGGTAAGACAACCAAGTTCTCGTCATTCCGCAGTCTCTTAAGCACAAAGCTTTCGTCTCGGTTGATATTCGGCTTAGAAAGCGAGGTTCGCGTGATGGCAGCGGCCACCGCCGTGCGTATTTCTTCTGCACTATCTACCGTGAGCTCCTGTATAGCCGATTCCACCCTGCTGACAATATCAGCCACTGGAAGACTTCTGGGTGTTGGCGCAAAGTTTAGGCCTTTAGACAGCACGGAGGTAGTGGCTTCGTCTAAATCCAAGTTCGTGAGGTTGACAATGATCCGGTTGGACGGTAGAGGAGGCACGGCCTCCTTGGAATGCACCAACGAGTCGAACTTCCTTGTCTGTTTCTTGGTGCTCCGGAGAAGCGTGGCATGACCTTGTGCAAAGGTACAGAGGTCCACCCTATCCCAATTCGTTGGTGAGAGTCTCGAAGATAACTGCCAGTAGGAATCCAGCAGTCGGCGGTCAATTGAGTCGAGAGTGTAACGTGTGTTGTGAATGCGCTCTCTAACCAGCACAGAGCTGGCGCGTCTTAGGATCTTGTGGGTCTAGAAAACCTAGGAAAGCTTCAAATCATATTTTACGTTCCTTTACTGGAAGGAAACCTACCAGAAAATCAAGAGTTTTCAAGATCTTCGAGAGAAGAAAGGCAAACTGCTGAGCTCCCTGGCATTTCTCCTAAGGTGCAGAGATGAGCATGCTACGCCTAGGTTTGCAACATCACTACTGGCCCTTCTGATCTTCTCATCAGCTTCGGTGTGGTATCTCTTTTGACAAGGGTACCGCTACAAGAAACCATCCAGCTTCTGAAGGAACACTTTCCGGCTGACATCATCAAGCTCTTCCGGCACACTCTAACGTCCACTTTCTTCCTGTTTGGTGGCAGATCCTACGAACAGGTAGACAGTGTGGCAATGGGCTCTCCGTTGTCACCAGTAATAGCAAATTTCTACATGGAACACCTGGAACACGAAATACTGGCCACAGCCCCACTTAAGCCATCTCATTTCTACCGGTATGTTGACGACACATTCATTATATGGCCACATGGACGAGAAACTTTGCCGAGCTTTCTCACACACCTCTACAGCCTCCGATCCCAAATTCAGTTCACCATGGAAGTTGAGAAGGACGGAAATCTGCCATTTTTGGACATCCTGGTCTCCAGAAACAACAACGGTACTCTGGGGCATGGAGTATACCGCAAACCAACACATACTGACCTCTATTTGAATGCTCGCAGTTTCCATCATAAGTCACAACGGGTCGGAGTTCTCAACACTCTTTTTATTTAATTTCAACACTCTGTTCCACAGAGCTCTGTCGATCTCCGATCCCAGTCACCTAAAACAAGAGCTGCAGCACCTGAGGCGCATATTCCGCCAAAACGGTTACTCCGTAGAGGATATTGAAGCCAAGAGAGGAAAACCACAAACTCAGCAAACACCAGACCAGCCGACCGCCACTGCCTGCATCCCATACACTGGCAATATTTCCGGCAGAATCAGTAGAATTCTCGCTAAACACAACATCAGAACCATCCACAAGCTGCCTTTGAAGATCCAACACCTAGTGAGGCCGGTAAAGGACAAACTGCACCTTAATGTACCAGGGGTATACCGTATCCCCTGTGAATGCAGGACGCCGTACATAGGGCAAACCGGCAGGACCATTTTCACCAGAGTCAAGGAGCACGAACGGTCCATACGATTAATGCAGCGTGAAAAGTCAGGGCTGGCGGAGCACTGCTTTGAAAAAGACCACATAGCTAACTTCAATGAAACGACCATTGTGGCAAAATGTAGCGGTTTATGGGAATGGAGGGTTAAGGAGGCTCTGGCCATCTCCTCCGAGAAGAGCACACTGAACCGGGATGCTGGATTGCAGTTTAGTCCCTCTTGGAAACCAGCCTTAAAATTGGAAATCGACCGACTCAGAAAACGCAGATTCCAACGGAGCGGTGAACCACCTCCACACTAGACTGAGTGTTTTCTACTCTGTACGCACTGGCTGACAGTACTGGTCCCTTCACTCTTGCTAGTCATTCATCCTGAAGATGCGAGAGATGTACACTCCCGAAACGTTGATGTCTTTTCATCACTACACCTGGCTCGAAGCCCGAGAGCATCTTGAATATGTTCGTCGCCAGGAAAGCTTCAAATCATATAGAATATCTATCTTTCCAGGCTCATGAAATTTAGGATCAGCAAATGAAATATTCCTAGGTAATTTCCAATTACTGCAGTCAATTTTGTCTGCAGGCAGATTTTCTGTCACCTTGGGTAAAATTAAGCAATCTACTGACATAACAAAGTCAGTTACAAATGATCCAATTTTGATACAAATTCTATGTTTGGTTTCTGAAACTGTATTGCCAATTCCTTGAACAGGTTTAGGATCATGATGTCGTCTAAGTCTTAACCTCTGAGCACAGGCCTCTGATAAGAAACATGACTGAGAACCGGTATCTAGCAAAGCTCTACACGTCTGCCAAATACCCTTGACATTTTTAACCTTAATCAATGCTGTAGACAAAATGTGTTTACGAGGTTCAAATTTCAATGCACAGTAGCTATTGACACCATTATCTGTGTACAAGGGATCATGACTTGAATAACCTTCATTGTTGCTGGAACTGTATTGCTGTTTGGAAGCATCAAGATGTACTAAAGTGTGGTGCCTTTTATCACAGGTGCGACAATCCGATGATTTGCAATTTCTGACTATATGACCAAATCGTAAGCAGTTAAAACACAGATTAGCATCCTTAACAAAAGCTCTGCGTTCTAATACAGGAGCCTGAACAAATGCCTTACATTTTGATAAGGCATGTGAAGAATTACAATATGCACAGTTTAAGGCTGTAACAGCATAAGCCTGTTGAAAACTGGATTTGTGTTTGTGATTTACAACTTTCTGTGTGTTAACATTTGACATGCTTGAGCAAGTTGTATTCCATTTTGGATAGATTATTTCTAGCGATTTACATTTTCTTTCTAGAAATGTAATAATATTCTTAAATGCAGGAAAGTTATTTGAATCTAATGTGTCTTCAAATCCTTTCTTTATAGTTACATCCAACTTATCTAGCACTAGTTGAGATACTATCAATTCTTCCAATGGAATTTCTATGTTTAACGCCTTGATTGCATTTAAATTACTCATGGTTTGATTTATTAAGGCCCTAAGTTCCTTTGCAGACGATTTGTGAGCAGCGGATAAACTCAACAAACGTGCAAGATGAGCAGAAGCAATAAGTCTTAAATTCTCATAACAATTGCTAATAGTTTCCAAAGCAACCTTGAAATTACAACTTGTGACAGGAATATTAGCTATTAAATTATGTGCTTCTCCTGTTAGTGAAGAGAGAAGCTAGTGAAACCTCTGAATATCAACTAAGTTTTCATTAATAACAACTAGACTCTTAAAGGTATCAATAAAATGCTTCAAGTTGGTTATATCACCATTAAATTAAGGTATTTTAAGAGTTGGCAGTTTTATTGCTTCCATAGTGCTCCTTGTATGTGACAAGGGAGGGTTAACAGAACTGTTGCTAACATTTCCATCTGAACTTTGAGCTAATAATTTAGCCATTGTTGCTTCTAGGCTAAAGTACAGTAATTCAAAACTTTCTCTGTCAGCAGAATGACTCTCGAGGTCTTCAAACAATTCTATTTGAGATTGTGCATCTTCAAATTTATCTCTTATTTTAGGTAGTTCCTTAACCCTTACCTCTATTAAATAAATATCTGAGCCAGCTTGAAATTCATTAACAAATTTGGCAAGGCGAGTAAGACTTGCTTTCGCCACGGCTCATTTTGAAATTAATAGCTTCTTATTTTGCTCTTCCATAATATTAGTTGCACAGCAATAGATATGATCCAGTTTGTACCACCAACGTATTATAATAAAATATCTAGTGAGGAGCAGCAATGAAAAGTGAGCAAAGGAATGGTATGGAAACTAATTATAGTAGATATACGGCAATGTGTCAATGTTACTAATATAGGAAGCCAGTCAAGGTAGGCTAATATCTAGTAACTAGATAATGGCTAACCTTCATAGAATCACTCTTGCCTGGTGCTGATGCTGCATTAGTAAATACTCCGGCCGCTTCGGTTTCCCTCTTGATGCCAGCGTGAAGAAGATAAGATGGTTTCCATTGTGTGCATTACAAGTGCGTATCAATATTTCATTTACTATACGGTTTGCTGGCAATCTATAGCTATATCCGGCCCGGAAGACCAAATGTTACCGTCTTGGCATAAAAATGGACTGTATCAAAATGTTTTATTTTTGCCAGCAAGAAACCAATTAGCACAGGTTTTATAATTTGATTTACTTTCACTGAATACACAACAGTCAAACAAAGCAATCAATTACCAAATAACAATACTAATGCAGCACGTAAATGAATCAAATACCTATAAGATTTTACAGCTGTTAGTCTTTTTTTTCTAATTCCTAGCTAGCAACTTTTCAGAAATAGAATTGTTCGTAATGTCATTCAAGCATAAATGCTTGATTAGTGTGTGTTTTATCCTTTACCAATTAATGTCAAACTTGAACAGTTGAAGTTGTGAAAACTGTGGTTTGTAGGAGACTTCTTTAGTTCATTCTAAGATGGATATTGCTGTTCTCCATAGAGAAAAGGCACTTTCTTCCAAAGGCTGATACATGTTCAATGAAATTAAATAATATTAATCTACTAGTATTGTAGTGTGTGAATTGAGTAACAGAGAAGAGACAGGTGCTGGAAGCACATTAACTACAATGTTTCACACAAAAAGAATAAAGAAAAAATGCAAGAAGTAGGGGTGAAAAGTCAAACTACCCTAGCAGAAATCGACACTGCTATGAAACAAATGAAAAATTACAAAGTAGAATAAGATTCATTTTATCCACAGCACAGGCTTTTTAGGAACCAATTTTCCTTAAAAAATAAACTGTCATCTGAAGCTGAGGGAGTAAATGAACAAATGCATACCAGGTTTGTATGTAACTATTTTTTCCCCTTGTGAAACACATGTACGATTCTAATTCTGGCGAAAGGATGTTCTATAATCCAGAACATATGCTTTAGAGATTTGGGGACCCAGAGTTGCAAAGGGTGTACCTTTTATGACAGTCACAGTACCAAATTAAATATTAGTGATACCAAAGCCATACCAATACAGGAAACTCAGTTTTCAGAGCACAAGAAACTCAGATGACTTAATATGGCCACAGACAGTAACATGGTATTTATCAATTTAGCTGTTAAGATTTTGTCAGGCTTTACGTTGGTAAGACCAAACGTCATTTGGAAGCCATAATAAAAGGACATTTTAGAAATAGTAAATATAAACAGATTGATAAATCAGTTCTGGCAGATCATTTGTGATCATGTAATCATGATATAAATCCAGCAATTAGCAATTAAATGGATCCATAGATTTGATAGTTTGGGAAAGAATATTTATTTTTAATATGAATTTTGAAATACTGCGAATTGATTCCATCAATAAATTTATTTTACTTTCAGTAGTTGGCAATGTCGCCTAGTAGCTGTAACTGTAACAATGAAACATTCAACAAGCTGATAATGCAAATTATTGATTTGTGAAACTAGTCATGTTGAAAAATACAGTAAACTGTTGGTTTAGCGGACCTAAAGGGGCCAGGAATTGTCTGGAAAATTGAAAATCTGTTAAATCACAAAATGAATGAAAATAAAGTAAAAACCATTGAAGCTGTTTTAATGGTAGATACCATTTACTTTAAATGATTTACTCTTGGTTAGAAGTTGTTCCCTATGAAGTTGTGGGTTTGAAAAAAGTGTCAACACCAATTTGCTTTCCACTTGAATATTGCTTCTTTATAATATCTGAAATGTTCATAATAGGCTAGCACTTGTGGGTCTGAAGATCTTTCCACGTAAGAAATCACATCATCCATATGGTCTCTTGTTATAGATAATTGATGCACACACTTCAAAGGTTGGTGCTCTCTAAAAAGCGGTTACATTTACTGCTAAGTCTCTTCAATATTTGTGAAAAATATTGGAGAGCAAGAGGATTAATGACTTCATTGTCAGAAATCCAGCATTAGCTAACAACAGCAACAACACTTCAAAGGTTCATCATCACAGTCGTCTTCATCTTCATCCTCTTGCAGAACACTTACAGCAATCTCTTTATGACTCAAAATCTGGTAACCTGGTAACCTGCACCCTCATCCATGTCCAGCCACTCTTCTAAGTCATATTCACTTAATTTATTCCCTGCCTTCAGTGTATCACAAAAGTCGGATATTTCGAAGCCACTGAAATCATATTCAGCTTCAATTCCTTTCAAAACTGTGTCCACCCATTAGCTAATGTTGTTGTCTTCATCTCTTCCTGTCGGTCTGGGTGGCTCAGTTGGTTAGACGCTACGGATCCCAAGGTCGCGGGTTCAAACCCGGCCCAGGCCGATGGTTTTTAAGTGTGCTTAAAAACGACAGCTCCATGTCAGTAGATTTACTGGCATGTAAAAGAACTCCTACGGGACAAAATTCCGGCACATCGGCGACGCTGATGTGATCCTGGCAATTGACAGCGTCGTTAAACAACAAAATAATTTAATTCATCTCTTCCCTAGCTGCAGCAAAGTTAAATATGGTGGATTTGATATTATAAGACCGTAAGTTTTCCAGTGTGCTAGTTCCTCGCGTGTTATTTTCATTGTCATTTTCTTGCTACAAGATGACCATAACCTCTTCAAGAAACTTCTTGTACAATCTTTTACAAGCAGCAATGATGCTTTGGTCCATTGTTTGTAACACTGATGTCGTATTTGGGGGGAGAAAAATACATTTTCTCTTCCATCCCTAGAAGCCATCTTCTCAGCATTAGGGTGTGCTGGTGCATTGTCCAAAAGTAGAATGGCTTTACCATCGTTGCTTGGGATTTTAAGGACCTCTTCTTGATAGGATCACACTTCCAGTACAAAGTGGTTAAAAAACCAATTAAATATTAAATAAATATTAAATATCAGAAGTAAACCATGAATTCCTTGAGTTGGAATAAGTGGTTGGCAATTAATTAAGAACATTCTTTAAACATCTAGACTTTCTTGCTGTGCCAACCACCATTGACGTTAGACGATGTGAACCATCAGCAAACTAGTGCAGAAATCCGTTCTTTGTTTAATTTTTGCCCAGATGTGCTTTCATATGTATTCACCAGAGTATTTACGGGGAAGTTTCTCTGTTAGTAATGCCATGTTGCTTTCGAAAATGCCATAACTACCCATCACTCACCTTAAATTGTGCACCAATGTGCTTAGCCAAATTATAAGCCGCAGCCTGCAACTCCATGCCACATAAGATGACACCACTGAAACGCTGTTGAACGAACCACTTACACACAGCCTCCTCTAATTGTTGGTGTTTCACTGATTTCACATGTTTCCTCTCTGCCAATCCACTCTTTGAACTATCCACAATATATTTCAGCGAAAACTGAAGAAGTGTTTCTTTGTTTTTGCGTATGTCAGTTGTCTCTGTACAACTTGCAAACATGTGTAACAGATGCTCCACTTTCTAGTTTATTAACTCCAGCTTCTGAATTATGCTCAAGTTCACACATTTTCTTTTAACACCAGATATTTCACACTGTAACAAAACTAAAGTAGACCTGTAATGAACACCAGAGTATTACATGCACCAGAAAATGCCCAATTCAGACAGAAGCTAATAGTCATGTGAGCCCTTGAGCCCGTGACGCATACACTAACTTTCACGAATGTAGCCAAAGACGTGTGAACTACCCTTCTTGATTAGACAAGCAGCAGAATGCCACAATTTAATCATCGCAGATCTTCTAAATTTCATTAAAATTTATTTTATAACCAATGCCAAATTTAGTCTGTTAAATTGGAAATCTGTTGAACAGGGGTCCGTTAAATTGAGATTTTACTGCAATTATAAAGGATAAGCAAAGTTTAGTGACTAATATTTATTATAATTTGTTCAGTTATATTGCTTCACTGTCAATACTTTTTTTTACGAGTAATATTGATGTTGAAGAGTTCTTCAGTTCATCATTAATTTCCATTTTACAAATTGCTGTGATGTCTGTTGTTTTTATTTTTTCCCCAGTGATACACAGGCATCTTGAGAGCACCAGTGGATGTCCATGGTAAAACTATACAACTACCATTAGAAAAGAGTTCCTATTACTAATCTGAATTTTTTAATGCTTTCATTGTTTGATTTACTTTTTATGAAATGTCTCCATGTGATGTTATATTAACTCCTGTTTTCTGGTTCCAACAGTTTGTCCAGTTCCACAGTATCTTTAAGTGACGTGCCTGATAAAGAATGGGAACATGCTGGAACTATTGAATCTTGGTTGCTTCTACTGTAATTTCTCGTATGAGCCTTAAGGCATTCTTTTGCTATGCTTTTAACCCATTGACGTCCTATTTAAAGATCTTAAATGGCTACCTCAGAAATATGAATTAAACCCCTGAAAGTGTATTGTAAAGTTTAAAAATCCTATAAAATCAACCAAATAATATACATATTTCCTGAAGTTCTGCACACGCTGGAAGCATTGACTGACATTTTGATGGCCTAAGGTGATAATTGGGTGTGGTACATCTTAAACCAGTTCTCCAAATGCAGGACATGTGGTGAAGGTGAATCTATAACATTGAACTCTTGGAGTGTTTTGAAGCAATTGATAACCAACATAGTTTTTTAAAGTATTTGTAATAGGGCATTTTGATAAGTTTGTGACTTTGAGGAGAAATCACACATGAATCACAGGTTTCTTGTTGGCACCATCTATTCTGCATATACCATATTTTATCGCGTTATTCCCCCCCCCCCCTTTTTTTTTCTCGAAAAATTTACTTGAAAACACTGGGGAGGGAATTATGCGAATGGTGCTTCTAGGAATTCAGAAAGGAAGGGAAACCATGTACAGGGCTTTCGAATCGGTTCTTCACCGCTACACTGCCTTTTGCCTGTGCGAGTTTGAAGCTGCCGCAGCCTGTTTGTCACTACTAACAAGCCGCACGTAAAACATGTATAAAAATCTTACCTTACAGAAAATGCTGGAAATGTCATTAACAATGGATTAATTGATCCACAGCTTAAGTTCTTTTCAGATGAAGCATGGTTTCATCTAAATGGTCGCGTGAACACTCATAACAGTATTGGGCATCTCAAAATTCACATCGCGTCCAAGAAATGCCTCATTATGATCAGAGAGTTGGAGTTTGGTGTGCTGTTAGTGCTAGACACATAATTGGTCCAATATTTTAGGACCAGACTGAATAAAGAGATACTGAAATGATATTTTGACCCCATTTTTTGGTGAACTGACAGAAGAAGAGAAATCACATGGGTGGTTTCAACAAGATTCTGCTACTGCCCATACAGTCCATGAATAAAATTAAGGAAGTGTTTGAAGATAGAGTGATTAGTGCTGGTGTATGGCCCTCTCGCTTCCCCAATCTAATAGTGTGTGATTTTTATTTGTGGGGTAACCTGAAAGACAAAGTTTACGAGAAAAATCCTCACACACTGAAAGAACTAAAACAAAATATTAGAAATGAAATCACAGACATTACAGTTGCCCAACTTAATCATGTGAATCAGAATGTGTTTTCCCGATATAATGCCTGTATAGCGAAGGAGGGACGACATTTCCAGCATTTTCTATAAGGTAAGATTTTTATACATGTTTTACGTGCGACTTGTTAGTAGCGGCAAACCCAGTCGTGGCAGCTTCAAACTCACTCAGGCAAAAGGCTGAGCAGCGGTGAAGAACCGGTTCGAAAGCCCTGTAGTATTATGTAAAATTATATAGGTATACAGTAATTTGTGAATGAACTGGTTACATACCACGGTTTCATTGGCCTACAATGTATTGTTTCATTGTTTCTTTTCTGCAGTCTCACTTTCGTCACTATCATCACTATTTTCATTTATATCTGGCTCAGATAACACATTTTCATTTTCACTATTCCACAATATGTCATCAGAACCATAAATACACAAGAAATACAATTTTTTTTAAAACTCTTCATAACAATATGACGACTTGTAACAAACTTACTTAGAAACATGCCTGCAACTTCACATTTAAATTTTACGATACGTTGTGACAATGGCAATATGAGTATTTTTGTGGCAAGCACTGCATCCATTGTTGTCCGTGAGGCACTGCTGTGTCGATTGTTGCTCATTATCAAGTCATTTGAAGGCCGCTCCAATAAGAACGAACCAGGAGAGGGAATTATGCGATGTTTAATAGGTAAATAGTTTTAGTGATGAAAAATCATAGGAGAGGAAAATATTCTAGGGGGAGCCTTATGTGATAAAATATGGTAATCCCAGAAATTCATTATTATTTAAGGAAAAATTGAAGTCAATAACAGTAAGCAACAGAATCTAAATTAAGAACAAATTAGAAACTAAAAGCTCCACTTATCGTATTAATATTACAGGGTGGTATACTGCTGACTGTAGTTTCAAGTTGCATCCAACTTATTCTCAAAGCTATCCAAACAAGTTGCCATAGTTACCAATATAACCCCTGAGGCAATGGCTTTATTTTATAAACAAATATCACTCATCTAATGGAAGGAACTCTTATATGAATTAGCATTGGGTGTGGATGAGGCAATTAATTTGGTTTCTGATACTTTCTTTAGTATCTTTAATCTGTGTTTTCCCAACAAGATTGTTAGAGCTAACTTTCATAAAAAGGAAAATAAATCTTTGTATACTTCTGAACTCAATCATTTAAAAAACGAAGTGTTGTTATTACACTCAGTGTATAAAAGATGTAATTCTAATGAATTAAAAACAAGATTGCAAGCAATAAGGAAGAAGTATAAAGCTGCTTGGTGTCTGATACATAATTTTTCAAAAAATGCTAACTTAAATGAAAAAGTGAATATATCTCCACAAGTGTTTTGCGACTATTTTATAGGTTCTACTAAGTCCATCAAAGATAAGGTTGTTAAACTTCACCTGTGCCCAATGGCTCTTTTAAAAAGGCATTCTGTTGTAAATAACTTGTTTTATTGGAAGGTGGTAAGTTATGAAGAGGGATTACAGACTCGAAAATGAAGAACTCCTTTAGCAGAGACATGTCTAATAGTTTTTTGAAGTCCATCATACATGGCATTTTATTGCTGTTAACATACGTCATAAATCTATGCCTACTGTATCGCATATTTCCCAAACTTTTTAAATTGGCTAAGGTATGCCCAATCTATAAAAAATGTGAAAGATCCAACCCTGCTAGCTTTAGGCCCATTTCACCTGATTTTGCAAAACTTTTGCATTATTTCCAAACTTGAGCATTATGGTATTAGGGGTAACACTTAGAAAATGTTTCAATCTTATCTCTGTAACAGGAAACAGGTTGTTATAATAAATGACTCACGCTCTGAAGAAGCATGTATGAACTATGTAGTACCTCAGGGCTCAGTTTTGGGCCCATTACTTTTTCTAATAACAATCAATGATCTAAAGTAAGAACAAATTAGAAACTAAAAACTTCACTTATCTTAGTAATGTTGCAAGTTATTTTTTCAAACACTGACTCCAACTCATTCTCAACTTGAAACTCGAGTCAGTGTTTGAAAAAATAACTTGCAACATTACTAAGATAAGTGAAGTTTTTAGTTTCTAAGTTCTTACTTTAGAATCTTGTTGCTTCACTGTTAATAGCTTCAATTTCCTTAATTAATCAATGATCTACCTACATATGTTAATGAACTATCAATTACATATGCAGATGACACATCTTTTGTAATGAAAGAAAAAAATACTAATGCCTTACAGAAACTTACTTGTACTGCAGACACATTGAATAGTATTTCACAGTGATTTATTGCCAATGGTTTTGTTTTAAATAATGAAAAGGCTGAAACTTTGAAAATTTGACCATGTGCCTGAATCCTAACATTCATAATAAACCAAATTAATGAGTATAAAAGTATAGATTTATCCTAGACTCTACGTTAACATGGTCCAAACTTATTGAATTCATTTCAGCATTGACTTCACGTTGGAAGTCATCAATTGCAGCATCTGTTGTGATTCAGGTAACACTAATGTAAGTTAGTACAGTAGTTAGTGTTCCATATCCATGCTATGTCGGTCATTTACATGCAACTCTAGCAGAAGGTGCGTGGATCCTTGGCTGGTCTGGTGCCACCACTGGGTATTCCAGCCAATCTACAAATGCTCTGTATTTACTCAGCTATAGGACCCTATCGGCGGCGCCGTGGCCGAGCGGTTAGCGCGCTCGCCTACCACCTAGGCGGCCCGGGTTCGATCCCAGGGACCCGCATGTGGTATTCGTGGTGGACGAAGCGGCGTCAAGGCGGGTTTTTTCCGGGTGCTCCGGTTTCCCCTGCCATCTCATTCCACCGGTGCTCCATCTTCATTCCATGTATCATCAGTGTCACCGCCTGCGGTGCCGTAGTAGTAAAAGAGGGCGTTAAACACTACAACAACAACTATAGGACCCTATCACCTGTAGTACCCACCTTAATTTTTTTAAGGTCAAAATTAAAAATTCTTTGAAATTGACAAATTCTTCAGCTACCATCAATCTAATGTGATAACATTCCTTATTGGCTTCTGTGGCAAAAAACTAGTGCAGAATTAATGGTAAAACCCATTGACCATAAAGTCCTTTAGGCTACGACCAACCACAGAAGAAAATAGTGAAACCAACCTCTTCCTGATTCCCACCCATTTCACACGCCTGTGTGGTTTGTACATTTATTCATAAATCTAGTCTTTGATGCATACTATAACTGAAAACGCATGAAATGGTACCGGGAATAGAAGAATGAGTTTTACTGCGTCTTTCAAATTAAGTGATGTGTAGTTTACAGTGAAAAGTGCCATATGAACAGCAGCTCATGAATTCATTATACAGCCTAAAATAATTCAGTTTTGGTCTTTTAAAAGTATCAAATAATGCTAGTGAAGAAAGGCCAATGTTTTTCTGGATGTCAAAATTCTGGAAAGTACAAAGAACTAAAAGTATTAAATAATGGATTATTGAAACAAGAAACATGATCATGCAGTATTTTGTGACACATGAAATACTGCAGTTCAAAGCACTTGCGTATGTGAAATACTAAGGATTTTAGGTTCAGAGTTTAGAGCCAGTGCAGGGCAGTGCAATTCATGTATTGAAACATTTTGAGGAAAAGAACTTCACTATGTCAATGGCTTCCAGTTGACTGCATAGAGCAAACAATTGAATATCATTATTTCTTGATAAGACTTTGGCAGCTAATAACTTTCTTGTATTGCAAATTGGAAACACTGAACCACAACCCAGCTTTCTTCAACCTGCCAACAAGCACAATGAAAAACAGGAGTTGAAAATATATGCTCTACTGTGATGCTAAGTATGAGAGCACATGGCATAAAACTGTATTTGTAAATGATGAAAAACTCGCCATAAAGGAGACTTCATGAAGGTAATTCATGTCCTACAGCAGGTGGATAAAGCTGGATCTGGAACAAGATTGCCCAAGTACTGCATGGGAATGATATTCTGGAGCTCTCCTAGCTTTTGCAGTCACTTAGCTGTCAGCATTAAAGCACAATTGACACTAACCCAAATCTATCTAGTGATTGTGCCAAGAGAAATTAGATCCATTTCACAGCCTTTAGACGTCTCCATAAACAGGGCTTTTAGGGACCACAAGACGTTTTTACACTAACTGGAAGTGCAATATGCACAAGACAACGAAAACTGGGAGAATCAAATACTACAATGTATTTGTGAGCAGATTTTACATGCTTGTCTTGAGGAATGATCGTCTCTGAAATTGTTTAAAAGAGTTTTTTAGACTTGAATGATATGTGCATTAGAGGGCTCTTAAGATAGTGAAGAGGATAACTTTGGTGCCAGCAACAATAGGTATCTCATTTTTTGTTTGTTTTTGTGAACCAAAAACATAATTATAACAGTATTAAATACGAGGATTTGTTGTTTTATAGAGAGTCATTTTGCATTAAAGTTTCAGTCTGCACAATATATACCTTGATCTACGGCCACGCCCATCCACCACGTTACACATCTTTGTAGAAGTTATTACTGCATAGAATGATTCTTAGTATGATTTGAGTGAATTGTTGATTACACTTTATTTTAATTAAATATCTCATATTATGTAACATTAAATTTTGTGCCTTTAAGAACCTCCTCTAGCTTCGGCAGTAAAAATATGGAAAATTAGTCCAATAGTTGAGTAAAATATATTGCAGTTATTTTTATATCAGATTGTGCTGTGTCAAAGTTAATCTTTTATGAAGCATTGTATGTATATTTCTCTCAATTATTTATAAGAAAGAGTGTTAATTTCTGCTTATTTTCAGATGAAGCACCATACACTTGGGAAGCAAAGCCAAATAAATTTTATTTCAATGTGGAAAGTGCTGGAGCATTGCGTCCTGAAAATATAGTGATGATGGGTATTGCTGTTTTGAAGAACAAGCTGTCTAACTTGCAAACTCAGCTTAGTCATGAACTGCAGAATGATGCTCTTGCTATTAGCTAAATATGTATATTACCTATAGGAGAATGTGAGCAGGAAGCAATACTGCTGCAAAATTTACTTAATGGATATAAGCAAATAAGGTTCTTAAATTTTTCAGAATGTAAGTTCTGTCTGTTGTTGTTCATCCTAAGTATTTTTATGACATGTGTGACACCATAGTATTTCAATTCTCCTGAATACTTCCTTTTCTTAAAAAGACAGTAATAAAGCTGAGAGCAAATTACTACACTGCTGTGTTTTAACTTTGCATAGAAGATGGTAAGAAATGTAATAAAACCAATTGAAAATGTGTTCAAGCTTATAGTTGGCTTCACTGCTATATTTGAGAATTGGTTTTATATAGATTTTTTTTTGTTGAATGGAGAGTATTTTTTGAACATCCCCATTTAGTTCCAGCTAGTCTTTTTAATATTTTAAAATGATTGGTGGCTTTATACATTTTCAATGTTAGTTTTTTGTCAAAAAGTATACCAAGGTATTGTACATTTTCAGTTCTAGGTAAGAGGATATCATATGATAAGGAGATATGACTGGTTTATTTCTTAATGAAAAGATTTGAAAGTTGCTTTTATCAGTATTAACTTGCATAAAGTTGTTATTGCACCAATATTTAAATTTGAATAAGGACTTTTGAAGTGATCTAAGTTACAGCTTCAGTTTCTTGTAAATTTTGAGAATTCCAGAGAGACCCTCCAAAGGAGTGTCACCTTGAGGGGCTCAGTACCTGAACCAGACGGCCTACTAAGTGTAATTTTGACCCCTGGTAGGCAAGAGGTCAGGGGAAGCAAAGAGCATTCCAAAACGGGTAGATGAGGCTTGGTAGTCTTGGTCGACGACTCATATAGGAGAATAGGACTCCGAAATCAAACTCCCCCAGGGGGACTTACTATGGTAGGTCCAGGTTTGGCGCACCCGGGGCCCCGAGCCGCTCACCCTCATTTCGCCCCTTCCGTGTTCATCAACAGTGCCACGTTTAGCTGTTTTTGACCGCTACTTTTCATCAGCCTCTTCCTCTTCTAGGTTTATTCTGATTATTAGTTTATAAGTTCGTAGATGTATAACTCCTGTCTCACCAGCAGGGATCTTTCCTATCTCCGTGGTCCTGACCCACGGTTTTCGGCGCGGCCCCAGACTTGTGTGTTCTTCGGAGGTCTCAGGCGCGAAGGTTGTGCGGACCTTCACACTGCCCCCATGTGCAGCCATAAGCGTCGGCAGACTTTTTTCCAGGGGGGGCACATGTTGGAAGTTTGCAATCGGATATTATCAATTCATCATTTTATTGTCGAAATTTATATTTGTTGCAGTTAACCGTATTGATTTGTGCTAAATAACAATTGTCCTAAATTAAAATACTAGTTTAATAGTCAATAATTGATTGCACATTAAGTTCATCAACTTCCAAGGGGGGGCCGCGGCCCCCTTTGTCCCCCCCCCCCTGTTCGCGACGCCCATGTGTAGCCTTAGGTGCGGAGCCCGTCCACACGTCATGTACACCCACGTAGCTCCTTGAGGGCACGGCCTGTGTTAATTTCCCGACGGCCGAGTGCCGTCGTGTTAGTATCACCGGCCGGTGGTGTTACCGCTGACGGAACCCCGGTGTAATCGACCCGAAGTCCCCTGAATCCACGCTGACTCCGTTGAGGCAGCGTGGCCTAAAGCGGGGAGCCACAGGTGGTTATCCCTTTGGTGGGGGCATAAAGCCGGGGTGTCGCGTGGCGAACAGTTTACCCATGCGGACAAGCAGTGGAGATCGGAGGGTAGCTCCTCTGAAGTACGCCTTGAGGTCAGTCATGGAGGCGGCACAGACCGTGGAGATTTTGGTGTCTTTCTTTCCTTTGACCCCCGGATGGCAGGCTGACACCAACGGTTCCGGATGGGGGTCCAATTTCAATATGCATCCGCGCAAACCCTCCCATTTTGACAGTTTTTTTTAGATATGACCTTGGCAAGTGAACGGAAAACGAAAGATATTAGCCCTTTTTGCATAAAGCGAGAAATCGACAGGATCTGTGGCCCCTTGGCCAAGAGAGGAAAACCACAATCTCCGCTAACACCAGACAAGCCGACCGCCACTGCCTGCATCTCATATACTGGCAATCTATCCGGCAGAATTAAGTAGAATTCTGGCAAAACATAACATCAGAACCATCCACAAGCCGCCTTTGAAGATTAAACACATTGTGAAGCCGGTAAAGGACAAACTGGACCTTAATGTACCAGGGATATACCGTATATCCTTTGAATGTGGGGAGCCGTTCATAGGGGTAACCGGCAGGGCCAGAGTGAAGGAGCACGAACGGTGCATACGCTTAATGCAGCCTGACAAGTCAGGGCTGGCGGAGCACTGCTTTGAAGAAGACCACAGAGCTAACTTCAAAGAAACGACCATTGTGGCAAAATGTAGCGGTTTATGGGAACGGAGGGTTAAGGAGGCTCTGTCCACCTCCTCCGAGAACACATTGAACCGGGACGCTGAATTACAGTTTAGTCCCTCCTGGAAACCAGCCTTAAAGTTGGAAATCGACCGACTCAGAAAACGCAGATTCCAACGGAGCGGTGAACCACCTCCACATTAGACTGGGTGTATTCTACTCGGTGCGTACTAGCGGAGGCGTAGAAACTTTCCGTTTATTCTTTAACCACCCTCTTAACCAGTTGGCACAATTTCTACAAACCACATGGGGAGCCCAACTGCGGTTTTGATCACCAAGTGTAAGATCAAAATATAATTGATAAGCCTTTTCTATTAGTGGTGTTATTTTCTGTGTGTTAGATTTAATTTTTTGTTCACCGCACACGTAATATAAATTATCAGGATGATTAATACATATTCGCGACATATTTGCTGCTATATTAGTATTTTATATGAATCACACACAACTTTTCACTAATAAAACTTAGAAATGACTAATTCTGCTATGGATGAAACTTCACATAGACATAAGATAAGGCAGGAAGAAGATTACTAACATACGTGATACGAGTAGGGATTGAAAAATATAAACGCACGATTCTGCTAATGCATGAAATTGGGGATTCACCTTCAAGTAAACATAAGATAACCCTTAGTGTAGGGATTAAAAAATAAACAGATGAGACATTTGGAAATGTAAACAGGAAATAAATTCTTAACGGCAAAATTACCAACACCGCGGTCCTTACTAAGCAAAGCAGTAAAATAATACAAAATAAATGTTATCACGATTAGATCTTGTTTACTATGTCAATCACTATAACAGAAATTTAAGCATTTACAGTCAGTGCTAATTCAGAAAATACTTTTTAAACTGTGGGTGCCAGAGCAAAACTGTTTGCACCATTGAATTCAGCGCTGAAATCTAGATAATAAACATCCAATTTAATCTGAAAATTTTTTGGCTGTTGTCCAGTGCTATCGCTCAAAACCTACTGTATTCTAATATGCCCCTTGTACCTACAAGGAAATAACCAATAAGATAATTTGTACAAATGTTTGTCTCAACTAACAAGAAGAATACATTGGAATAAAAGTATGGTTAGTACAAGAGTAAAGGGAGTCATGTGAGTGCAACACGTGAGATTTTTCACAATGGCTTACAAAAAGGACGAAAACGATCTTTTATTTATAACTGGGTAGAACATGAATAATGCAAATCTTGTCTGGCATACTCTGCACACGTACGAGGAGCTATCTGCTGACACTGTGCTATTTAGATCAGTTGTACGGAGTAGTGTTCAGGGTTAATTCATAGTCGAGCCATTTACCAAATTCGAAGATATGCAGTCTTCGTGTGAAAACCATGTAAGTTAGAATGGCATGGGGAAGATGTTGAATGTTCAAAATGCTTTATGGAAACGAACCACAAAATTAACTGTAAGGGAAGAAATACATAGTGTATATCACGAGAGAATCAAAATTAATCACGAAAAATTGACGTCTATATTGCCCTGTACAATATTTTGTGCCACACATGACCTCCCATTGCAAGGAAATTTGTCTAATTCTGGAGTTTTTAATGATTCCCTTCATTTTCGTGCGGAAGCTGGTGGTTCTATTCTGAAAGAGCATATTTAAACCTCTTCGGAAGATGAAAAATATACGTCTGTTCAAGCTCAAAATGCATTAATCCAGTAATTGGATTAACTATTATGTTCTGAAAAACTGAAGGAACAAATTGTGAGGGACGTTAATGCTTCTTACGCATTTCCTGTAATAGACGAAACAGCTGATACCTACAGTCTTGCAGGTGCTGTCGCAGAGTGTAACCTGAAGAATCCCAACATAGGGGGGCGAAACGTCGACATTCGCCATAAGCAAGACGCAGACTGCCCCGGAAGACTTAGATACGATCGACACCGGCCGCCGAAGCCTACGAAATAAATTGTCTCTTGGCTTAGCATTTGTTAGTAATAAATTTGAAGGCAAAACGACACTGTGTGAAGAAGTTTTAGGTTTTGTGCGGCTTAATGAGTTTAATGCTGAAGCAGTTTCTGAAAATAACCTATATTTGACAAAGATCGGTCTTGACATGCCAAATCTCATAGGCCAGGGATACGATGGATGTTCCGTGATGTCAGGGAAAGTAGGAGTGGCTATACTTATTCAGGAAAAGTACCCTAAAGCAATATACGTTCATTGTTCTTGACATAAATCAAACCTTGTTGTAAATGATCTCAACCAAGTAGAAGACGTCAGGAATGTGTGTGGAACCATAAAGAAAATAATACTCTTTCAGAGAGAGCTCACTAAGAAGGCCACTTATTCCTAATATTCCATTATTAGGAATGTGAAACGAGATGGTCAGCAAAATATAAAAGCATCAGGATTTTTCAGAAAAATATAAAGAAGTTATTTTCGTGCTAGAGGAACCAGAAATAAATGGTAATGGTACATCAAAACAACGCGCTTCTCAGCTTCTCTTTCTGCAACAAATTCTACTTTCATCGTTGCTTTAATGTGAGAGCATTATACAGCGGCGTGATGGAACCGGTCACTAATATTCTACAGGGAGCTACACTAGATATGCATTATGTCCGTGGTCATATACGCTTGTTTACAAAGTAGAGGCACGAGGCAGAAACACAGTTCAAGGAAATAATGCAAATTATGCGTGAAGTGGTCTCCTTTGTAAACATTGAAATAACTGTAGTCGGAAGCTTTGACGGCCGGAGTCAGCATTATAGCTAGAGATTTCTTCCGGGCTTAAAAGCCGTGGTCTGCTGGAGTTTAGAGGTCCAGACGTTTCGTCTACACCTGCGTTGGACATCATCGGTGGCGTGGTCTTAATCTTCTCGGTGAAAGTTCAGTTACAACAGAATCGCTGTCTGGAGATGCCGTATTTATGGCCGGTCCGCTCACTGGGGATTGCCCGGCTTGAGCGGGAGGTGTGTGCTAGGTGGGCGGGGCTTCTTCTCTCTGATTGCTGAATGGTTTACGGGAGTTCTCTGCATTTATACTTCTTTTTTATGCTCAAGCATCGAATGCTAGGTTTTGTTCAGTTTCAGAGCTTTTTCTCTTCTGTTAAAATTATTGGAGTGTTTGTAAATTTCTATGGCTTCGCGTTGTAGCCTGGCGTGGTAGTACGGCATAGACGTACTGTTCTTACAGTGGTCTCCTTATACTGAATTATGTGTTCACTGTCGGCCTCTGTTGCATGTTCCATGACCGCTGACTTGTCTGTCTGTCCCAGAGGGCAGCACCTCTTCTGCTCTGTGAGTCGGATGTTGACGCTGCGTTGAGTTGTACCTATGTACTCCGGTAAACTCCGGACGAAGCGAGCGGGTCGCTGGGATCTTTGGCCGACCGAAACAAGGTATTAAGGTGTGAAATTTCGCCAAAGATCACTAATATCCAAAATTTTGTTTTTTGCCTCATAAAATACTTCAAACCTTCTACTTTAATAAAACAATAATGTTTTTACTCTAGTGCAAATATAGTTGACGTCACGTGGCTATTAAATAAGCTTTCACACATGGCTTACTTGCTACGCCACCTTACCTGGAGACATGATGGTATACAATGCTTAGAAATTACAAAACCAAAGTCTCTGGATTCAAAATTAGCGCCCATTCTGAAGAGTAAGGAAACTTGATGTGTTGGCAAGCCTGTTAACATGCAATAAAGCCGGGAGTTTGTATGTATCCTGTTATTTTCTTGTATGTGCACATTTTGTTCTTGGGCAAAGTCTGAGTTTTGCTGCAGTTTTGGCGTGTTTTTTGGTGTTTCCCAGTGCATTGTAGAAGATTCATTAGTTAGAAAATAGTTTTAGTTTAATAGAAGAGCCCTTAATCTGCGTTATTTATGTTATAATAGAGCTAGTTTAGTTCACTTTGTGCAATATGAGCAGATTAGTTGATAAGCGTAACAGAGGCAGGAAAAACTCAAAAAGGCATTCTCAGGGATAGAATTTAGTAGCAAAAAGATGGAAGAAAGATACTATACTACATGAAACTGTGTTTATACCCATCAACCCTGGAAGGTGATAAGCCTCGGTGTTCTTCCATGCAATATCAAGCCTATAGCACCACATCTCAAGGTAATGACCATCTATGTTTTGTAATGAAAATGCTGAGAATAATTAAGGCGAAGATGTTTCATCAGAATGTTTTAGTTCACAATAGTTTCTGGGATCAAATACATAAAGGGACAGTATGTGCTACTTGTGGAGCAAATAATTTGAAAACTTCACTTTCAAAGTATATGGGTTTTGCTGCAAGGGTGACAGTGACTTGTAACTCTTGCAATGAGAATTGCACTGGTCGAAGGATGACAGTAGCAGATTCAAATCGTCCTCTCTTTGAAGTCAATCGAAGAGCAATTGAAACGTTTCTTGGTCTAAGAAAAGGTCAAGCAGGATTAGAGCATTTTTGTATGTTCATGGGTATGCCACTTATTAGTGTCCTCTTACTTGATAGAAAGAGCCAAAGAAAATCAGATTATTTGTAACAATGTATTACAAGAAGCTGCAGCTGCTGTTCGCCAGAGTTATGCTGCCACCGATCCAAAAATTGATGCAAATGGAATTATTAAGATCTCTGTCTCATGATGGATCATGGCAGAAGAGAGTTTTCTTCATTGCATGGTAGGTATTGGAATAGTAATTGATGTTATGACAAGGCTCGTGATAGATTTTGAAGATCTATCAAAATATTGCAACATATGCCCACAACAAGGTAAAAAATCTTATGTGTTGCACTCACATGGCTTTCTCTACTCTTGTACTAACCATTCTTACAAACTCTTATTCCCATATCTCCTTCGTGTTAAGATAAACATTTGTACAAATTATCTTATTGCTAATTTCCTTGTAGGTGCAAGGGGAATATGGAATACAGTAGGCTTTGAGCGATAGTCAAATCTTTTAAAGCTTTGAGATCACGTTCTCCTTGCACACTTAACATATAAAAAATGAACGACGTTCCATTGCAGAAAGTTTTCAAGTTTTCCGAAACTCACACACATAACAAGGAATATTTCCGAAGTGGTTCACCTTAAAAGAAAATTTATTTGGACATAAGTTGTGTATTTTAGCAAGACCTACATTTTTATATAGTATGATTTGGTCTATCTGTAACAGTTTACCAGTTATGCAAAAGTCGTCCAGAGTAAATGAGACTATGGTCAGAAAATTCAAGATATACATTTCATTTGTCAAAAGATATCTCAAACATATGACATTTTAATCAAAATCGTTAGAGCCATTTTCAAGAAAATCAAAATTTTCCATGTAAAGGGTAGTTTAGGATGAGGCTATATTCTTCAAAATCTTCGTGTCGCATCCTTGAACATTAAACTTAAATGCTAACTTTGGTTTTTAACCTACTTTTTCTTTTTGAGTTATGCTGTCCAGACACACACACGGACCTTTTTCTAAAAATGTCTTTTTAGGATTCGGGGGGTCTCAAAACATATTTCCGGTGAAATCTCGACATCTAATTTTTGGTTGGAATACAATACTTCCCCTACTTATCAGAACAGAAAGTAAAAATGGAATCGTACAAGTCAAGAATACAAACATTGGCTTGCAGATCATATGCAGAATGGCAAATGGGTTCTTCTAGTGCTATGGTGATGACTAGAGCCCGGATTTTTATGTAATATCGAGGTGCAAAATATGTACATATTTATGTAACATAAAACATCAAAATATGTAATGAAATATGTAATATCGACAAAATATGTAAAATTATGTAATAATATAAATCCTAAGATTACAACCTCAAATCTAAATGCAGACTGCAAATTATCCAGAATTTTGTAATTTGATGGGTCTGTAAGTACATAAATTAATTACAAGGAGTTAAAATGTACTAAATATAGAATTAATTATAGGAATTTTTTTTTGTATGCAGAATTTACTTAAAATTTATTTTCAAGTAGGTAATCACGAAATAAAAATATGTGTTTTGGATTATGTTTATTAAACTTACTCATTTCACATACTTATTTTACTTGAATAGTGTTGAAGCAATGTAGAAATACTGAACCAATTTATCAGTGAGTAAAACAATAAATTCAAAATAATTCAATTTTATAATGAAGATGCATTTTCAGTTTTATATCTCTTAACATACAATAAACAACCAGAAATTTTCATTTTGAGTCTTTTGCTTCTTTCAACGCACAGTGACTAACCATATACTTCTCCATATTTTCAGGGGTCATTGTCTCCTATCGGATAAAATGTTCTTTTAAGCAGGGAAGCTTCTCCCCAAGTAATAATAGGAGCATAGGAATCTGATTTGCAGAGAAATATTTGGATAAATCGACATTGTCACCAATTAGCAGTTTAGACACGGACACAAGCGTATAGTACCCTGGATTCCTGCTTAGCACAGCTTTGAATTTTTCACCTACCTTCCTTCCTGCAACTACACTAAGCTTCTGTGATGCACGTTCCATTAAATCCATACATTCGTGAAGAAGGGAACCTGATGTCTTGATGGTGCTAGGCAACCAGCCGAAGTTACTCTTGATGTAAGCACAGGAGATTGCCACTTTCGGATCTTTAAAGATGTTCTCAGATTCACGTATGGAAACAGCTACTTCTAAAGAGAACATGTTCACCACTGACTGGACTCCTTCAAAATGTTTACAATAAAAGTTCACAGCTTCTCACCACGTACCCTATCTTGTAAGTACTGGTTCAGGAGGCAAATGGACATGTTGGAGATGATTTTTATAGCACTGAATTCTGTGCACTGCTTTCACGAAGACCTTTTTTGTTGCTGATATCAACTTAGTCATACAGGGAAAATTACTTCTTGCTACTTTAGCAACACGTTGCAATGCATGGGCCAAGCAGGTACATTCGGGTAGAAAACCTTAAGGGCAGCTATAATCATGTACGCTGCGGCATCTGAACCTTTTCCTCACGCACAGAATCTTCATTCCATCATTTACGAATCTTGCAATTGTAGAATGATTTGTGTGTTCCAACATCTTGCAGCAGATTAGAAGGACCTTCAGGATCTAATTTTCCTACTGCTAAATTTGCTATGTACCGAGCGACCCATGTCATCTGTAGTTTCATCGACGGCAAACCAAATACAGGAGTCTCCAATTTCATTCCGTATATAAGCAACTGCTTCTCCATATCACACATGAAATACTTTTTCCTCAGAGTAGATTTGTCTGGAATAACTTTCTTGCAATACTTTTTTAGAAAGGAGAGAAATTGAGGAATTTGAAGTTAATGCCACGGAATATTAGATGCAACCATTGCACTGCACAGTTCTTAAAAAATATCATTTCCGGACAGTTCCTGTTGCATTTGTGTCAACAGAACTTGCTTTCTAGAAGACTAGGTGTTTGTCGCGTATGCAAAGAACACTTTTGATATGTTGTTCCAATTGAGATTTCATGGAACAGCCAATTCTTTTACCTCATGCTTGAGAGACTATTACTTTTCCGTTTGTTGTAAAGGCGCTATCTAATTTCACCCATGAATTCAACTTGCAGGATAGCGAGTACGCAACTGGTGCCATTTTACTAAGACTTGCAAGAAACTAACTGCAGTATTATCGCCTCGCTATATTGATGGTTGTCCAGCAGCTCACTGTTTCCTCGCAGCTATTATATTACAAATGCCGACTACTGCGACAATGGTAACAGTCAATTTCTCCAGCCCTTGTAAATGCCCAAAGCGCTACGAGAAACGTGACACTGGAGGTCAACATTGTCGAGCGGCACCTACTTTGATATAAACGGACAACAATCAGAATGAGGCGAGGTGGTTATTATCGCATTCTTATTTTAATTTGCATCCTATTTCGCAGATTGATTTTTGTTGCTTTCAGCAAAACTTGTGAAAACAGCAGCTTATGTGACTAAAATATTTTTTAAAATATAACAAAATTGTAACGAAACCCAGAAAATATGTACGTTTTATGTAACATCGTTAAAATATGTAGAAACGTGCAAAATATGTAAAAATATGTAAAATAAAAATTTGTAAGGGAGTCCCAAATGACGTATTTCGCCAACATTTTTACTTCTCATTGAAATATTATGCAGGATTTAAAATATGTAATTACATAAAAATCCGGACTCTAGTGATGACTATAGCAGAGACATTGTGGCAAACATCCGTGGAAAATATGAATTACGATATACCAATATTGTGTCAGACGGTGATGCCAAAATACATAAACATTTACAGTATCTGGGCGTATATGGTGATATAACAATAAAAAATCTGATGTGTTGCACTCACATGGCTTTCTCTATTCTTGTACTAACCATTTTTACAAACTCTTATTCCTATATCTTCTTCATGTTAAGATTAACTTTGTAGAAATTATCTTATTCCTATTTCCTTGTAGCTGCAAGGGGAATGTCAGAATTCAATAGGCTTCGTGAGATAGTCAAATCTTTTAAAGCTTTGAGATTCCGTTCTCTTTGTGCACACTTAACGTATAAAAAATGAACAACTATGTCCCATTTCATGAAAGTTTTAAGTTTTCCGAAACTCGCACACATAACAAGGAATATCTCCGAAATGGTTCACCTTAAAAGAAAATTTATTTGGATATAAGTTGTGTATTTTAGCAGGATCTACGTTTTTTGTGCAGTATGATTTGGTCTGTCTCTAACGGTTTACCAGTTATGCAAAAGTCGTCTAGAGTAAATACAGCTACAGGGGCTATAGCCAGAAAATTCAAGATATACATTTCATTTGTCATGAAAATATCTCAAACATATGACATTTTAATCAAAATCGTTTCAAGAAAATCAAAATTTTCGGAAAATCTTCCATGTAAAGGGTAGTTTAAGGTGGGGCTATTTTCTTCAAAATCTTCGTGTCGCATCCTTGAAAGACATTAAACTTAAATACCAACTTTGGTTTTTAACCGACTTTTCGTTTTTGAGTTATGCTGTCCACAGACTGACAGATACACAGACACACGGACCTTTTTCTAAAAATGCTTTTTTTTATTCAGGGGGCCTCAAAACATATATTTCCGATGAAATCTCGATATCGAATTTTTGGGTGGAATACAATACCTCCCCTACTTACCAGTAGAGAAAGTAAAAAGTATTCGTACGACGCAGACGAGGGAAACCAGTCAACGGTCAACGTGGCATTTTCAGAGAAAATACAAGTGGCAGACTTTATACAGTGCATCCTAATCAAGATCAATGTTTCTATCTTTTCATGCTGTTGGTTAATGTGCCTGGTTCTAGATCTTTCCAGGAATTGAAAATTGTTGACAGCGTCACATATACCACCTTTTGCAGTGCGTGTCAAACTCTAAACTTATTAGAAAGTGACCAACAATGGTAGGTATGTATTAATGACGCCTGCCACACTGCACATCCAAACCAAATTCCTGCACTGTTCGCAATTATACTGACCTCTTGCTTCCATTCATTTCCCACAGAGTTATGGGAAATATACCGATTATGGCCGAGGATATGTTGCACAGAAGATGACAAAATGATAATAGAAAATAGAAAATAGAATGAAAATAGAAAATGATAATATGGTCATGGCATTTACAGAAGGCATTTACGACGAAACATTGATAACTGTTGGAGATGAAGTGCTTAACTATTGCAAATAAAGTTCTTATTCAATTGGGAATGCTAGCACCCAAACGAGCTGCGATTACTTTATTTGATGTGGATTTGCGTCGTGAACAAGGTTACAACGCCAGTGATCTCCAGTCGTATGTCCAATCAAACATTCCCAAATTAACGCATGAACAGAAGGACATTTATGAATGCATAATGCAAATCATAAATGACGGAGTAGGGGGATCTTCTTGGATGCGCCCGGAGGAAACATTTATCAGATTGATTTTGGGAACGTTTCAAAGAATGACATAGGCTCTCGCTTCGTCTGGAATAGATGCGACATTGTTACCAGGTGGAACGACTGCTCATTCAGCTCTGAAGTTGCCATTGAACATACAAACCATCGCGACTTCCACGTGCAATATTCTAGCATGGGTAAAGTATTACAAAAATGTAAAGTCATGTTTGGAATGAATGAATGGGATGAATGTTTGGAATGAATGCACGATGATACATAAAATATCTTGAAGCTATGGATTGATCGTTACAAGATTTGCGTAGAAACGTTCAACCATTCGGGAATGCATTGATACTGCTCGAGGAGATTTTAGACAAACACTGCCTGTGATTTCTCGATCGACACCAGTGGACAAAATAAATGCTCACATAAAATATTCAATATTGTGGCGACACGTACGTACATTGCAGTTAACTACGAATATGCGTGTCCAGCTTCAAAACGATAAATCAGCCGAGGTATTCTCACTACAGTTACAAGACTTTGGAAACGGACAGCTGTCAATAGATGAGACAAACGAATTTCGCTTCCTAATAATTTTTGTAACTTAGTAAAATCGAAAGAAAAACTTATCGAAAAAGTATTTCCTAATATTCAAATTAATTATAGGAATTACGACTGGATCAGTGAACGAGCTGTCATTGCCGCGAAGAATAAAGATGTCTAACGACTTAATAGTTTTATGCAGTCCAGCATTTCAAGTGAGGAAATTGTATATAAATCGATAGACACCGTTGTAGAAGCAGTTGAAGTAATTATCCATCGGAGTTTTTGAACTCCCTTGATCTGCAAGGAATTCTACCATACACATTAAAATTGGAAATAGGTGTGCCAATTATCATGTTTATTTGTTTGTTTGTTTCTTTCTTTCTTTCTTTCTTGATTTATTTCTTTCTTAATTTATTTATTTATTTACTTACTTACATACTTACTTACTTACTTACTGACTGACTGACTGACTGACTGAGTGAGTGACTGAGTGACTGACTGACTGAGTGACTGACTGACTTGTTTGTTTGTTTACTTACTTACTTTCTTAGTTACTTACTTACTTACTTATTTATTTATTTATTTATTCATTTGTTTGCTTGTTTGTTTGTTTGTTTCTTTGTTTATTTATTTATTTATTTATTTATTTATTTATTTATATATATTTATTTATTTATTTTATTTATTTGTTTGTTTGTTTATTTGTTTATTTACTTATTTATTTATTTATTTAATTTATTTAATTAATTAATTAATTAATTTATTTATTTATTTAGTTAGTTAGTTAGTTTAGTTAGTTTAGCTAGTTTAGTTAGTTTAGTTAGTTTAGTTAGTTTAGTTAGTTTAGTTAGTTTAGTTAGTTTAGTTAGTTTAGTTAGTTTAGTTAGTTTAGTTAGTTTAGTTAGTTTAGTTAGTTTAGTTAGTTAGTTAGTTAGTTAGTTAGTTAGTTAGTTAGTTATTAATTTATTTATTTGGATGCAGATCCACGAACAATCACATACAATTGGAAAGGGTAGAGTGAGGCTGAAAAATTGAATGCCATGACCGGGATGTGAACTACTAAGCTATTATGGCCAATGTGCCGATATGTCATTAAATTCCCCAACTCTTATTATTCCCGATAAAACACAAAAGGAGTTTTCAGTTTACTCTGAGATAACATATCTTAATGGCGACTTAAAACGTGTGAGTACTTAAGTCCCGGGCTTCTAGATTAACCAACTATAAGGTCAATTAATGTAATTAATGTTTTTCCACACAAGGGCCGTGTATAGGACATGATCGGAAAGGGTAGAGTGACACTGAAAAATTGACTTCCATGACCGGGATTTGAACCATGGATCTACTGGTTATCGTCCGGCTGCTCTAACCACTAAGCTATCATGACATTAAATTCTCCAACTGGTCTCTTTCCAATCATGTCCTACACATTATTATTATTATTATTATTATTATTATTATTATTATTATTATTATTATTATTATTATTATTATTATTATTATTATTATTATTATTATTATTATTGTTATTGTTATTGTTATTGTTATTGTTATTATTATTATTATTATTATTATTATTATTATTATTATTATTATTATTATTATTACTATTACTATTACTATTACTATTATTATTATTATTATTATTATTATTATTATTATTATTATTATTATTATTATTATTATTATCATCATCATCATCGTTATCGTTATCGTTATCGTTGTTGTTGTTATTATTATTATTATTATTATTATTATTATTATTATTATTATTATTATTATTATTATTATTATTATTATTATTATTCATTATCACTAATACTATCATTATTATTTTCTTTTTCACTCTACCCTTTCCAATTATTACATTAAGTCACATACAATATTTTGGCAGTGATATGAAACTAAAAAAATCTGATGTGTTGCACTCACATGACTTTCTCTACTCTTGTACTAACCATTCTTAGAAACTCTTATTCCTATATCTTCTTCGTGTTAGTTAAAATAAAGATTTGTACAAATTATCTTATTGCTTATTTCCTTGTAGGTGCAAGGGGAATATTGGAATACAGTAGGCTTTGTGCGATAGTCAAATCTTTTAAAGCTTTGAGATTCCGTTCTCTTTGTACACGTAACATATAAAAAAATGAACAACGATGACCCATTTCACGAAAGTTTCAAGTTTTCCGAAACTCACACACATAACAAGGTATATCTCCGAAATGGTTCACCCTACAAGAAAATTTATTGAGACATAAATTGTGTATTTTAGCAAGATCTACATTTTTTGTATAGTATAATTTGGTCTATCTCTAACGGTTTACCAGTTATGCAAAAGTCGTCCAGAGTAAATACGACTACAGGGGCTATAGCCAGAAAATTCAAGATATACATTTCATTTGTCATAAAAATATCTCAAACATGAAATTTTAATCAAAATCGTTAGAGCCATTTTCAAGAAAATCAAAATTTTCGAAAAATTTTCCATGTAAAGGGTAGTTTAGGGTGGGGCTATTTTCTTCAAAATCTTCGTGTCACATCCTTGAACGACATTAAACTTAAATACCAACTTTGGTTTTTAACCGACTTTTCGTTTTTGAGCTATGCTGTCCACAGACTGACAGACTGACAGACACATAGACACACACACAGACACACAGACACACACACGGACCTTTTTCTAAAAATGCTTTTTTTGGATTCAGGGGGCCTCAAAGCATGTATTTCCGGTGAAATCTCGACTTCGAATTTTTGGGTGGAATACAATACTTCCCCTACTTACTAGTAGAGAAAGTAAAAATCACAGTGCAAAACTATCAAATATAGGATAACAAAATCTATATCTTATGTTGCATAATACTAAGAGAAACTAGAAAATAATAAGGAAAACGTATTAGAAAGTTATCATTAAAGCCATCATTTTTAGTACTGCATCGTGTTTAGGAATGTAGTTATGTCGTGAGTGTGTTCGCCCAGACACTCTGGCCAGCCATCAGCACTGAACGAAACAGCCCCATGCACACGGTAAGGTGACTAAGAATTGTGGCTTTAGTTATCACTTATCATATACAAGATAAGACACTATTGCACATTAGAATATCACATAGTAGCAAAAGTTTTATTCCACCTGAGTATTAACAATTGGATCTGTATTCTGTAGATAGGTGATCTTGTTCCTAAAAAGGGTGAATTTTCTTAGTGCTTTAATGTTAATCGGGAGATCGTTAAAAGCTATGCTAATTAGGTGAATTATACCTTTTAATCCAGTTTTAGATGTTCCAGAGCGATAAAACACTATATTATTCACACATCTCGTATAATGCTGGGGTATAGGATTTGGCTTCATTATATGGTATAGGTTGCGCGTTTGTTCTTGACGAATGACCTTGAACAGAAATTCAGTGAGTAGGCCTACCCTTAATAAACAGGTCAGCAAATGTTTATGCTACGATAACAGACACCTCTGTTTTCCTCTGTCGCGTTTGTGTATACAGTCGACTGCAAAAGTTTTGTGCGGTACGGATGTATGCATGCAACGAAAATAACAGCAATTCAGACGAGGAAGAAGACGATGGAGAAATGTCGGGAATAGAAGAAATGCAATAAAGTTAAGGGGAAACAGTTGTAGAGGTATAGTGTATAATACGTGTGGCTGATATTACTGGAAGTGCGATAAATTGATTTGTAGTATTGTACTACTTCAGCTCAGAAGCAAGTGCATCATCTCACTGCAGACTGTACCTCCGCTCTCTTTCGATGCTAACGTTCCCGCAAAAGCTGAGCAGTGACTCGCATCCAACCTTTCATATAAAATTTTCATTCGTCAAGAAGTAACGCGCGACCTGTATAAGCCCATTGAGGACTTTGATGGCAAATAAAATAACGGACTACTTGAGACTTATGGACAGTGGAGTGATTCCTGTATACCGGTATACATGCTCAGTAGGAGTATAAAAATCAAGATTATAAATTATTTTGATCACCCGGCTTTGTAGAATTTCAAGTTGATGTAGCGGAGTTTTTGTTCACGATTGTCAAACTACGTGCATGAAGGCAAGGTGGGAACGAACAAGTGCATAATACACATTTTTTAAAACACCTAGATAACCCTGTATTTCTCATTTGGAGAATAACGCCAATTATTGAAGTAATTTTAGTTTTAATTTATCAATGTGATAATTGCAGTTAAGGTGAGAGTCCAACTTAAGCCCAAGAAAGGTAGAATATCGCACATTTTCTATAATTTCATTATAGAGCACCAAGTGTGGATCTTGACCAATTGTGTAGGATGATTGAGTAAAGAACATGTATTTCGTTTTGGAAGTGTTAAGGATAAATTTATTAGATGATATCCATTGATTAAGAAAATTCATATCCGTTTGCATATGCTTAATAAGTGATGCTTCATTTTTACCACTGTAAAAAAGAAAAGCGTAAGATTTCCTTTTAAGTTAATATTTGTAATATCAGTAATAAATGTTAGAAACAGCATGGGCCCTGGCTAAGATCCTTGATAAGGGCGCTCAACTTTGAGGTCATCGGCGCGCTTAAAAGACTCGTGGCAATAGCCAGATATAAATTTCACTCAAAAGTATAAATACTAGCAACAAGGAAAATATACACAATAAGTAGTTAAAAAAACTGTGGCAGTAGCCAGATATGAAACAAGGTGATAAATATGTCAAAAAGCATAAAACGAGATATCTAAAATTTTAAATTCTCAAATTGATATTACACTCCGCTAAAAACTTAAAAACTCTATCAACCGCTGTTTTGTCGTCTGCTAAGATCTCTGCAAGTCTGGCAGGCAGCTGCAGAGAATCCCGAAAGTGCGCTAGAGAGCAACACTCTAGCAGTACGTGACGAACTGACAAAAGGCTGTCACACAAAGGACATAGAGGGGCAGGGTCCCTTTTAAATAGGTAACCATGCGAAACATTGCAGTGCCCTATTCTTAATCGAGCCAAACTAACCTTCTCGCGGCGAGATATGCGACAGGAAGTTACCTAGTTTATCGGAAGTTCTTTCACTTCTCTAAGCTTATTACTGCGGAGAGCTGACCACTCTTCGTGCCAGGACGACAGCACGGCTCTCCGCACTTCAAGCCTAAAGCCTTCCGAAGTAACACATAAGATGGTAATACTGGGTTCTGTAGTTGCCGTCTTTGCTGCCAAGTCTGCCATTTCATTCCCCGGCAAACCTACGTGACCAGGAATGCATGCACACATCACGTCAACGCCAAAAGCGTGTAAAACATGGAGGGCATCCTGGATACGTTGTACAATAGGGGGGGGGGGAGTTGTACAGCTCACAAAGGCTCTGAAGTGCACTAAGGGAATCGCTCAAAATCAGGCAGTCACCTAATTTACGACGGCGCACATACAAAACGGCTCGGTAAATTGCATAAAGCTTTGCAGTAAAAATGGAAGTGCTATTTGGAAAACCAAATGTATGTGGTTCGGTTCCATAAACATAAGCACATCCAACACTATTGATGCTCTTTGACCCATTGGTGTAAATACATGGACGGTCAGTGTAGCCTGACAAAAATTAAAAAAAAAAAAAAAAAAAAAAAAAAAAAAAAAAAAAAAAAAAAAAAAACCACGTGCGGATACTTGAAATAGGCATCGTGGACGGTCATCCCAAGATCTAAATGGGGCGTGCCAGATAGCCAAGAGGGGTAAAGCTTCTCGCCCTTAGCGAACATCCTAGGCAATTCCACTCCGAGCTTCACTAGAAGATCTTGGAAACGAACTATTCCTATACCATTCTCTTAGAGTGGTTGTGAAGAGAGAAACGAACGTTGGGTGCTTAGGCATACATCTAAGCGCACAACCATAATTTGCCAAGAGAAACTAACGCTGATATTGCAGAGGAGGTTCTGCGGACTCGGTGTAAAAGCTCACCACTAGGCTTGTCGGAAAAGCTCCTATTGCAATGTGGTTGCCCCTATTGTGGTCCACGTCTAATCTTATCAGCACAGATGGTCGTGCTGACGAATAAACAATATATCCATAGTCTAGTTCGGATCGGATGAGTGCGCGATACATTGCAACAAAATTGTCCGATCCGCTCCCCACGATTTGCCATTTAGTACTCGCATGATATTTAGGGAACGGTCACATCGTGCTCTTAACTGTGCAATATGCGACGACCAACTAAGCTTCCTGTCCAAGATCAAACCCATGAGGCGCGTCTCATCTGCAAAGGGAAGTAAATCTGGACCGAGACGGAGCGAAGGTGGTAATCGTCTCCTACGACGCCAGAAATTAACGCAGATTGACTTCTCAGTTGGGAAATGGAATCCGTTTTTGAGCTCCATTCCCTAAGGTTGTCCAAACATTGCTGCAGGGGCCGTTGTAAGAACGTGCGCTGAGAAGTGCAATAGACAGCGAAGTCGTCTACGAATAGGTATGACGAAACTCCAGGTGGAACACACTTCCAGATGGAGTTAATTGCTATAGCAAAGAGCGTGACACTTAGCACCGAAGCCTGAGATACTCCCTCCTCCTGTACGAAAGAATTAGAAGAAACCGAGCCGACCCTTACTCTGAAAAAGCGGTCCTTTATAAACTCCTGAATTAACAGCGGCAGATGTCCATGTATGTTCCAGGCATACAGGGAACGTAGAATCCCTGCTCGCCAGCACGTATCATAAGGCTTCTTGAGATCGAAAAATATGCCAACGGTTTGACAGTTCTTCATAAATCCGTCCATTATCTGTGTCGAAATTGACACAAGATGGTCAACAGTTGAACGGCGTCGTCGAAAACCACACTGGATGCCGGTCAGTAGGTTACGACTTTCTAACCACCATACCAATCGTCCATTGATCATGCGTTCCATCAACTGGTGAGGGAAATAGGACGATAGCTGGAGGGAAGATGACGGTCCTTTCCAGATGGGAATAACGGTGGCGTCCCGCCAATTTTCTGGGAATATACTGTCAACCCAAATACGATTATAGACCTCGAGCGGGAATGCTTTACGTTCAGGAGAAAGCTGTTGTAACATTGTACATGAATGTCGTCCGGTCCTGGTGCTGATAATCAGGAAGATTTAAGAGAATATTCTAGCTCCGCCATGGTGAAAGGTGATCGTATTCTTCTACGTTTCTAGACCGAAACGCAAAGCCTTGACATTCCACCTGGGTTTTAATTGGAAGGAACTCAGGGGAGTAGTTTTTCGAGCTAGACACTTAAGTGAAAGCACTGCCAAACGTGTTCGCGACTTCGAATGGATGAACAACAGCTCCTGTGTCTGTTTTCAGTCCCGCAATTGGTATATGGGTCGATCGACTAGAAACACGCCTTAACCTATCCCAAACAACCAAGGAAGGTATGTGTCGGCTAAATTAAGCTACAGATTTGCTCCATGATGATTTTTTGCCATTCTTAATTACTTGTCTGGACCTGGCGCGCATTTTCTTGCATTGGATTAGGTTATCCAAAGTAGGGTGACATTGGAAAACCCGAAGAGCACCCCTTCGAGCACGAATGACATTCCGACATTCTTCCGTCCACCAGGGGATAGGAAATCGACGGGGGTAAGCGGTCGACCGCGGAATGGATTGTTCAGCAGCAGAAAGAATCGTCTCCTTGAGATGCTGCGCCAACTCGTTTACTGAGTCGTGCTCATTGTACGTAAAGACAGCCAATTGTGTGTAAAGAATCCAGTTGGCATGGTCCAAACGACATCTGGGCATACGTGTGGAACATGTATCTTGCGAAGAGACTAATAAGACATGAGAAGTGGTCACTAGAGTGTAAATCAGAGAGGACATTCTATTGTAAGGAGACTGCCAACAGAGGTGAACAAACTGCAAGATCAAGGTGTGAGATGCTATTGAAGGAGTCAGAAAGAAATGTAGGCTCTCCAGTGTTGTAACTGTAACATGTTGTAACTGTCCAGGAAATCAGCCAGGAGCTTGCCTTTCGCACAAGCGCGACTTGAACTCCAAAGTGGGTGGTGCGCATTGAAGTCTCTCACCAACAGAAAAAGTGGTGGTAACTGGGAAACTAGATCTTAATTCAATGAGCGAGAAGTCATGGTACGGAGGTAAATATAAGGTACAAATGTTGATCTGGATGTTAGGCTGTATAATCCTTACAGCAACTGATTGTATATCAGAGCGTAAGGGTACATATTGCATATATACGTCATCTCTGACAAGCATCGTAGCGTCGCCATACGCCGGAGCACTCTCTTCTGGCGTAACATCACACCGTACTGGGGTGTATTGCCTTAGGTGAAAGCGTCTTGAGGACAAAGCTTGGTCTCTTGCAAACATGCGACCAAAGGTTCGTTCTCTTTGAGCAGAAGCTCAAGTTTTGGTCCTTGTGTTCTAATACCACGTATGTTCTATTGTACGATAGCCATATTAATATCTGTGTGGGATAAGTATTTCAAGGTAACTGTGCATTACCTTGTAGCAGACGGTGGTCGATTCAATTTAGCCCTTTTGTAATCTTTTGGGCTTACACTCTTTTCAGCTTTATCCTGCCTCTTTTTCACTGGGTTTCTCCCAACATAGGTAGGATCTTCTTGTATCTCCTCTACCGAGGAGGTGCGTCTCCCCATAGTAAACTTCGGTTCGAGAGCCTCGAACCGATTGTTAATGGATACCGGCGAAGATGAAGGCCGCCAGCCTGTGTCCATCCCAGAGAAATCCTCAAAAGAGGATCTTCGAAGGGATGAACGCTGGCTCTTCTTTCCCTTTGGTTTACTGGGAACAGACACGTTTTCTTCCTTGAGGAAATCAGATCTTACACACTGTTTCTTGAATTTATTCTGTGAAGCAACATAATTAACGGGCTCATTGTGGCCATTGTTGTATACTGGCAATTTAGACGGTGACCTTGTAGATGTGGTATTTTCCTTTACAGGCTTGGTAGCAGACGTAGTTTTACCTGTAGATATTGAAGGCTTTGGAACTGTTGTTGGTATGATAATTTTTTGTAAATTGTGGCCCCGGTTTGATCGCTGGTTTGTGTAGCGATTTCCCGTTTCTGTATCTGTCTAGCTGAAACTGAGCTATAGGCACCGGACTTTGGAAGGGGGCTGTCGGATATGCCGGAGGTTCCGAGCTTCTGAGAAGGACACCTTGTCTTTGACTCGGATTTCCTGGATCGCCCTTTCCTCTATAAGACGGGGGCATTCTCGGGAATTAGCTGGATGTTCGCCATTGCATTTCACACAACTGGGAGGCAATGAACATGGAGCGTCGTGAATGACGCCTCCACAGTTGACGCAGTTAGCTGCTCTGTTGCACAGTTCGCTTGTGTGTCCAAAGGGGTTACACTTAAAGCACCCGATCGGGTTGGGGAAGTATGGCCTTACGTCTATTGCGTCATATCCTGCCTTAATCCTTTGAGGGAGATCTATCCGATTGAAGTTCAGGAACAGGGTACGAGTAGGCTTCAATTCACTGCTTTCTTTGCGATGAACCGATAAACGCTGGTAACACCTTGTTCTTGTAGGTTTTCTTTAATCAACGCTTAATCCGTCTAATGCGCGGGTATTAACCACACCGCGTGACGAGTTCAATGTCTTGTGAAGGTCAACACGTATTGGTTAGCTGGCTAACAGGTTTGCTTTTTGTATTTTAGCTGCCCGGTCAGCTGAATGCGCTACTACTAGGAGCGTGCCATTACGGGATCTAGTGCATGACTTCACTGGACCAGCAATCTTAGCCAGGCCCTTCGGGATTACAAATGGGCTCACCGATAAAATGTTTTACCTTTCTCAGTTCTAGAAATAGCCAAGTATTGAGGACCACAATACTCGTCTTCTTCCTTTACCCTTACTTTGCTGTTTTTGTTGTTTTGAGTTTTTGTACTCATGGCGATGATATCCTCCACCATTGCAAATGTCTCCGATGACATGCTCACATCCTGGGCGCCACCCCGGCTTAGGTGAGAGTCCTGACCTGGACGTTGCTCACCCTAGGGCCTCACCTCCCAATGTATAGACAGAGGGACCCACTCGCCTTCAGGAGTGCATCAGCTCATGTAATGACCCCTCCCCGGTCCTGATCTTTATCAGCGGATAAGAACACAGATCCTACATGATAACCAGGGGTTTGGACTTACGCGGTTACCCAGTCACCCCTTGCGTCTCCCCATCCACCTACAACCCGCGCTTATCCATCAGACTGTGTACAGGGAGGTATCAGGCGCGAGGTCAAACATACAGGTGCACCAAAGTTGCTTGGCCGTTTGGCATATGCCCTCTCACCCCTGAGAGGAACCCAATCGAGAGTATGGCTCGGGACCCGGGGTACGCCAAACCTGTACCTACCGTAGTAGGATCCCCTGGGGGAGTTTGATTTCGGAGTCCTCTTCTCCTAGATGAGTTGTCGACCAAGACTACCGAGCTTCATCTACCCGTTATGGAATGTTCTTTGTTTCCCCTTATCTCTTGCTTACCAGTATTAAAAAATGACTCACTTAGTAGACTGTCTGGATTATCGAGTACTGAGCCCCTCCACCCCATCAAGGTGACAATCCTTCAGAGGGGTGTGTCATTGGTTATAACTATGTCCAGCCAGTAGAATAAAAGTGCTGTCATTTCAGAGGGGTAAAGAAAGGGAAAGGAGGGGAAGCTAGGAAGACCTTGTTGATACCCTTGCATTTTCTTAAAGTCGTTTTCCGTGCACAATTTTACTTTATCTACTAGTGAGTGGAGGAAGTATAACATTCCACCCAAAAAAATGCGATATCGATATTTCACCGGAAATATATGTTTTGAGACCCCCTGAATAAAAACAAAAGCATTTTAGAAAAAGGTCCGTGTGTGTGTCTGTCAATCTATGGATAGGATAACTCAAAAACGAAAAGTCGGTTAAAAATCAAAGTTGGTGTTTGAGTTTGATGTCTCTCAAGGATGCCACACGAAGATTTTGAAGAAAATAGGTCCATGCTAAACTGCGCTTTACATGACTTTTTTCCGACAATTTTTATTCTCTTGAAAATGGCTAGGCGAATTTGATTACAATGGCATATGTTTAAGATAGTTTTATGACAAATGAAATGTATATTTTTTGTCTGTAGCCTGTGTATTCACGTTTACTCTGGGTGACTTGAATAACTCGTAAACCGTAAGAGATAGACAAAATCCCACTATACAAAAATTGTAGATTTTGCTAAAACACACAATTTATGTCTAAATAAATTTTTTGTAGAGTGAACCATTTAGGAGACATTCCTTGTTATTTGTGTCAGTTTCGGAAAACTTAAAACTTTCTTGAAATGCTCCATTGTTGTTCAGTTTTTTATATGTTAAGCATGCAAAGACAACGTGATCTCAAAGCTTTAAAAGATTTGACTATAGCCTAAGGCTTACTGTATTGTAATAATCCCCTTGCACCTACAAGGAATAAGCAACAAGATAATTTGTGTAAATGTTTAGCTCAACTAACACGAAGAAGATATAGGAATAAGAGTTTCTAAGAATGAATACAAGAGGTCATGTGATTGCAATACGTCATATTTTTTGATACGTTAGGCATGCAAAGAATAAGAGCTTGTAAGAATGGTTAGTACAAGAGTAGAGAGGGTCATGTGAATGGAATATATCACATTTTTTTATACGTTAGGTGTGCAATGTTGGTAAGTTGTGCAAGAGTTTGTAAGAAAATCAAAAGCTCCCCAATCGCTGGGTAGTATGGCGTCTTTCTCCAGTTACCTTGGTATGGCGTATAATCTGTGGTATGGCGTAATAGCCCCTCAGGCCTCCAAGGAAAGAAGAAGAAGAAGTGGTAGTTTGTTGTTATTTGATGTTCGAAATGGTGTCGTAGTTATATAGTATCAGCAAGTGTCAACATTATTTTTAGTTCTTCGGGTGTGGAAATGGCGGAGTGTGTGGTAGTGAAATTTTCGGATGAAAATGTGAAACCACGGGTTGATGACATGCGTAGTAATGCAGCACAAGAATCTCAACCATCAAATAACAGTTTTGGTGTATATTATATAGTGTGTCTTTTACTGTCAATCACAACCTACGCACTGGATATTGGATTCGTCAGTTGGTTGGCATATTATTACTATCGCGAAGGCCAGGGAGCTTATTTTGCATTGACATTGACATTTCTTATATTCCCTGCCATAATTACTACAGCATTCAGCTTACGATGGTACGTTGGAATAACCTATTTATGTGTTTAGTAAGAGCCACTGAACCTGTCTACGCATAGGAATTTAGTGGCGATAATTATGAAATTATTTTTACTTTTCTTGTATTTTTCATTATGGAATAAAAATCTCTTTAACACAAGTTGATTGGTGTGGTATTTAGTTGCTTGGTGAGAGTGTATCATGTTATAGATAGGGCATGCACTATGTTTCCGAGCGCTGCTCACTGTGGGTCTTAGCGTTACCTAATAAATAAATCATTAACCCTTAACTGGTGACGTGCTTAAGTTGTCACACTACTGGTGACATGACGTCTGGGAGACACATTATATTTATGTTATTCCAGAATTAACATTTATTGGTTTTTCAAGATTGCAAGCTTTTTATTGAATCAGGGCATATTAAGAATTATTTTGATGTATGGCAAGTTTAACTATTATTTTAAACGTTACAATAATAAAGAGTCCTGTTGTGTAAATATTAGGAAATAAAATGTTCAGTTGGCATTTAGTTTTTCCTAGGAATCATGTATCTCAAAACGAGGTATTTTCAGATTCAGCAATATAAGCCGATTATGAAATATGTAATATTGAATTACTGTCTTCAAAATGTGAATACACTTCTGATTGTGCTTTTTTCCAACAGTTTATACAGCTTTTTAGACGTCTTTGTAATCTGACATTAGGATTAGTAAACTGCAATCATACCATAAGGTTGGAACATCTCTTTTACGGTATGATGAGATAACATTTCTCTGCATTTGCATTTGTTGTAGATGTATCATTTGATTTGAAAGTAGCAGAGTTTGGAAATCTTCCAGCTCAAAATGATCAATATCTTGAGTGTGGGAATGACCACTGCATTGAAACTTTTGCCCCACGCTATTTCATTTCACATTTATCCGTTTTATAATTATTTGTACCATCTCAGGGAAAAAAATAAAATCCAAAGCGGTCCTGTAATTCACTTTATTCCTCAGTCGTCTGCTCGGAGAGTGAACATATCTTCTCACAGATTCCTTTTTACACATTTATGGGTTCTAAAATACAAATAGCCTATCCTGACTTCAGTTTGTCTTTATTTGCAGCATTTTCATCTTCAGTGCAAGAGTTTTCAGGCACTTCAACAAAACTAGGTTTACAATTTCTCTTTCAGGTTCATTTTCAATTAAAATTTACTATCCATGTTGCTTTCATCATCACTGGTATCTTCATTCGGTCTTTTAAGCACTTGAATTTCAAAATTAGGATATCTGAGCTTTACTCCACAAATGGAACAGCACAATTTGCCGTTGTAAACAATACTGATGATGGCAGAAAAAAATCATGTAACTGGTGACATGACATCTGTCAGTTGTTGCTATTCTCTTGGACAGTAAACAACCAAGACCTGAGAGCTAGAATTGGAACTGAAAAATTCAATGCTACAGCCGGAATTTGAACCACAGACCTTCTGCTTTACGTCCAGCTGCTCTAACTGCAGTTTATTTCATGCAAAGCGGAGTGGAATCGACTTTTTACTTTCTCAGCTACTTATAGTAAGTAGAGCAAGTATTGTATTCCATCCAAAAATTTGAAGCTGAAATTCCACCGGAAATATGTTTTGAGGCCCCCTGAATCAAAAAAAAAAGAAAAAATTTTAGAAAAAGGCCCATGTGTGCGTATGTCTTTCAGTCTGTGGGCAGCATAACTCAAAAGCGAAAAGTCGGTTAAAAACTTGGTATTTAGGTTTGATGTCTTTCAAGGGTGTGGCATAATGATTTTGAAGAAAATTTCTCCATCCTAAACTACCCTTTACATGGAAATTTTTTGGGAAATTTTGATTTTCTTGAAAATGTCTTTAACAATTGTGATTAAAATGACATATGTTTAAGATATTTTTATGAGAAATGAAATGTATATTTTAAATTTTCTGGCTATAGCCTATGTAGTCCTGTTTACTCTTGATGACTTTTGAATAACTCGTAAACCGTAAGAGATAGACCAAATCTTACTGTACAAAAAATGTAGATCTTGCTAAAACACACAATCTATGTCCAGATAAATTTTTTGTAAATTGAACCATTTCAGAGATATTCCTCATTTGTGTCAGTTTCGGAAAACTTAAACTTTTGCCGAATGCAACATCGTTGTCAATTACTTTCTCTACTAGTAAGTAGAGGGAAGTATTGTATTCCACCCAAAAATTCGATATCGAGATTTCACCGGAAATACATGTTTTGAGACCCCCTGCATTTGCAGAAAAAGGTCTGTGTGTGTGTGTGTGTGTGTGTGTGTCTGCCAGTCTGTGGACAGCATAACTCAAAAACAAAAAGTCGGTTAAAAACCAAAGTTAGTATTTAAGTATGCGACACTAAGATTTTGAAGAAAATAGCCCTACGTCCCCTTTACATGTAAAATTTTTCGAAAATTTTGATTCTCTTGAAAATGGCTCTAACGATTTTGATTAAAATGTCATGTTTGAGATATTTGTCCGACAAATGAAATGTATATTTTAAATTTTCTGGCTAGCTATAGCCAGAATATAGCTGTTTACTCTGGATGACTTGGAATAACTTGTAAACCGTAAAAGTGTAGATCTCACTAAAACACACAATATATGTCCAAATAAATTTTTTTTTGTAGAGTGAACCATTTCAGAGATATTCCTTGTTATTTGTATCAGTTTTGGAAAACTTCAAAACTTCCATGAAATGGAACATTGTTAATTTTTTTTTATGAGCATGCAAAGAGAACGGCATCTCAGAGCGTTAAAAGACTTGACTATTGCTCAAAGCCTAGTGTGTTCTAATATTCCCCTTCCACCTACAAGGAAATAAGGAATAAGGTAACTTGTAGTAATGTTTATCTCAACTAACACGAAGAAGATATAGGAATAAGAGTTTGTAAGAATGGTTAGTACAAAATTAGAGAAAGTCATGTGAGTGCAACATGTCAGAATTTTTATATGTTAGCCATGCAAAGAGAACGGAATCTCAAAGCTGCAAAGGATTTGACCATCGGTCAATGCCTACTGTATTCCCATATTCCCCTTGCACCTACAAGGAAATAAGCAACAAGATAATTTCTGCAATGTTTATCTCAACCTACACAAAGAAGATATAGGAATAAGAGTTTGTAAAAATGACCAATACAAGAGTAGAGAAAGTTATGTGGTTGCAACATATGAGATTTTTCATTTCCGATTGTGTCTCTCACACATTGTCCACACATGGCTTGTGTGTTTGAAAACACCAGCAGTAAGTTTGTTGGCATAAATGAATATTTTGAGGGGTGTCTCATAAGTAAGTTACATTATTTTTTAAAAAAAATTAAAACATTTAAATACTTTAAAAAGCGTATATTTGGAAAGCTGCATTCAGTTACAACTTTCCTACATAATCTCCTGGAATCCCAATGCATTTTTGGTACCATGATAACAGTTTTTTTATCCAGTATCAAACCACTCTTTCACCAAACTGGCTAGCCATCTTTACACTTCTTGTTTTAACTCGTCATTTATGAAGCAAGCAGCTTCCCCTAAGATGTTCTGCAGCTGCAGAAAAATATAGTAATTACTCAGTGCAAGGTCAGGTGAGTAAGGTGGATGACTGAAAACATCCAATTGAAACTTCTTAGGGCTTGAGTTTCATGAGCACTGTGCGGGCGAGCATTATTGTGGAACAGAAGAACTGTTTTGCTCAACTTTCCCCACCTTTTGTTTTGAATAGCCCTTCTGAATTTTCTCTGCACTTCACAATAGCGAGCAGCTGTCATTGCAGTCCCATGGGGCAGATAATTGATCACTCCCTTCAAATCCCAGAATATCATTGCCATGACCTTGCCAGTCAGTGCAACAACTTTTGCCGTTTTTGGTGTTGGTTCATCCTTTTGCTTCCAAACCTTTAATGTACGATAGACGCCGAGAAATTATTAGTCCTTACCGTACACATTGCACAACTCGTGAGGAATTTCAGCCACACATTTATTTTTTGTCATAAAAAGAATATATTACAGCGTGAACTTTGCAATCTGTGGTAGGAGCTAGTGGAGTCTCCATGCTACTGCCGTTTTAATTTCCAAATGGTAAAGGTAAACACCTAGAAATTTTACAGTGCTGCCAATACATCCAGACCAAAGTTTCCTGCGACTCATGTGTCTACCACAAGGATTTTAAAAAATAATGTAACTTCCTTTTGCAACATCCCTCGTAATAACCAAGACTATTTACTGAAACTTGCTGGAATATCTAGAGTAAGCAAAGATAAGGCGGTTTGTTAGCATCAGATGTAAACTTCTCATAAAGTATACAGGATACTGTTTCTTAACTTGCATAGCGTCTGAGAGACATCACATCTCAAGTTGAAGGTTAATAATTGGTAAGAGTTCGGCTATTGAGTCAAGCTCCCTTCTATTTATATCACATGTTAAAACAAATCAAAGCATTGCCTATTCTGCAGGTTTTGCTTTTCATTTATATTGGCAGTACCCATTGTGCATTGACAATTGTGGGAAAATGGCATGTTCATTGTCCTTACATCATCATTTTCCCACTTGTAGTGCCCACTACTTACAGTTTGTTTATTCTTTTTCTAATTTGGATGAGGGAATGGATCGTTGTCATCTTCTACATTGTCTGACTTTTACAGAAGATTACAACCTCCTAACTAAATATTGAAGTGCAAGAAAATCAATGATTTCATTAGCAAGTGTTTAACATTAGAGACCAACCAACCAACTTTTCACTTTATTCACTTTTAATTCAGACCCAAGGAATAATCATTAGAACCTAGGGAACCAAACTGTCACTGCTGTATCACAAATCATCTGTACTGCACTCTGTGCTGCTCACCGTCACTGTCCACTCAAGACTTTGTGCCACTTTGCACTATGGCAAGGGTTCAAGAGCCCTTTACTTAGGCCCTGCACACAAAGAGAGATGTTTATGAAAAGAGGAAGCTTCTCGAATTGGAATAGCTAAGTGGCACAAAATGAAGAGTCTAGAGCCAAGAATGGCACACTATAATGATGTCTTGTACAGCTAATGTACCATCAAGAGGGCCGGTCATTAACACTGGTATGCACTCAGATCTGTACTCTGGTGTTGATAATCAACCGCGGCTGCAGTAATGCAGGATATTGAGGAACCTGATCCTTAAACCATCTGTGGAAATGGTCATGGTTAGTGTCTTGTTGGTAATCTCCAATTCTCAAATTGGAGAGCAGTAGGTGGCCATAAATATGAGGTGTTCCAACAGGGCAATAATAAAGTTCTGAAATGACTTCATGAACCTTTCAATTCTGTCATTATTCCATCCCTTTAATATAGTAGGGCCAGCTTTTCAACCATACTATTTCCCTCAAACTCTTATATTCTTGAACTCAAATATAAGATCATGGAGAACCTAGTTCAGCGAGCTAAGGCTTCTCTGCAATAGTGCTGATTCTTTAAGTACAGAAATAAACTTGCAGGTGTAGGAAATAACCTACTGGAATGCCCAGAATTGAGGAAAGCTGTGCCAAATGGGAAGATACATAATTTATATTGGCTGGTTAGGGAAAAATTGATGGATCAAAATCCTGTACGTTAGATCAACAACAACATGTGTAGGATATTCATTTTGGATGCAGTAACTTGTGCTTTCTTATTGCATTTAATTAAAAGTTGTCCAACTGAGTTTCTTTGGAATTAAAGGCAGTAGTTAATAACAAAGTAGGCTAACAACACAAGAAGTAACTGAGCAAACAAACAAGCTGGAGTTCTAGGATATCACACCCAATTTCCCATCAGTTTCATAACAAAAGATCTCCAGAAAGTTGCTAGAATTTAAGCACATGTAATTCCCTGTTATTTTCAAATATTTTGTTCATATTTTAACATTGTCCACTGTAGGCAGTGGCACGCCTCAATCCTGCCTAGAGCTAGCCCTGACAATAATATCCTGAATAATGTTCCTGTATCAGGACTTCAGTGAGTTTGCAGGATTGCAGGACTACCTCTTCATCATTCAAATTTCATGCGATTCTCAATACTGCCAAATATTGTTGTAGGTGTGCAAAGAGAAATCTTGCAAACTTTTTCATTTGGCCAAATGCTTCTTCAGTGGCCATGACGTCCTCTTTTGTACCTTATTTTTGAGAGACCCCCTGCAAAAATGTGATGTTTTCAGAAACATCAGCTTTAGAAAAATAATTGTCCAGTGTATTTACGGTGTTGGCAGTCGTTGCACACTGGGATCCAAACGTTTTCAGATAGGCTAGAAGTGTTCAGAGGAAAGAGAAGAACTCTTTTTGAGTAGTCATGTCTGTCCTGGAGGCATTAATACTGCAAGTATTACCTTTGCATGTATCAGTTTAGGTGAGGCAAATGAGCTAATTCTTTTGTGAGAAAACAAGATATGTTTTAATTTAAAAGGTGAGTTAATTAATAACACTGAACAACACTTACAACAGTTATGTAAGTTACTTATGTTGTAAGTGTTGTTCAGTGTTATTAATTAACTCACCTTTTAAATTAAATTAATTACAACAACACTGTTTTCAAACTTCTATGAAAGGAAGAAGAAATGTTTTGTTCTATACTTCATTATTCTGCCCAAATGAAAGAAATTTTTGTTTTCGCATGCATTTAAACAAATTAATATTGCATACTTTGTAGTAGTGCTAATGTTGTTTTAGAGAAAAATCGGATTGATACACTCACATAGCTTTCTCTACTCTTGTACTGACTATTCCTTCAAACACTTATTCCTCTATCTTTTTCATGTCAGTTGAGATAAATATTTATGGAAATTATTGTTAGTATACTTGTAGATGCAAGGGGAATATGAGAGAAAATCCAATAGTTGGATAGCTGTCCTATTTTAGAGTTGTAATAAAGACATGCCTGCTAATAGATATCTGTAGAAAAAGACAATTTTAAATATGAATGATAAAGGTTAAAAAATTGTATTGTAACACAGATGGCAAAACTCGAAATCCTGTTTCTTTTCTATCTCTTTATTGTCCTCCAGATTTTACTGCAAAAGCTCAATTTCCTTCTCGTTGCTAACACAGTTTAGTCTTCTCTGCTATTACAATTCACAAACGTTCTTCTGTTAATCTTTCTCAGTCTTTCAATGTCTTTCTCCACTTTCACTGTCTCTTATGTCTTTACTGTTATGATACAATCACTCGACGACACATACATACTTGCTGACAGGCTCGCCGACTCACTCTCGTAACTAAAACTAAATGTACACAACGACTTAAATGACTCAACTCTCATCACTAACGAAAACTACTATTACTCTATCACTCACTCAACTGACCTTAAATCTGACTGCACCTGCTCTGCTGTGTCTGTCCTATTTATACTGGAGCTGCCATCATGTGACCTCCTTTGAGTTCTTTCTATGCGCATGACAGCAGAATTAGCTAGGAGCTTCTGGACACTACAGTGTTAATGCACTGTTTGATCATATGACACAGTCAATAGTTGCCCTGTAGTCTTGGACCTTTCCTTTGTGTTTTACTGCCAATATGACGTTCATGTATGCACACAGCCACTTGCCGTATCTAAGGTCACCCAGCCCCTTCTCATCCGTATATTGTTGAACGATCCAATGTCACAGTATGATGTAAAAATAATTGATAGATAAAGTGTGATAATGTGCAAAATTATTATGAAATTTGGAAGTAGGACAACTAACCATTTTAGAATTATTTATTTACTTAATTTAGTGTAGTATATAAGTGATTGTGCAAAATGTACAAAGAATCACATATAATTAGTAAACCAATAATTCTAAACATCGGAACAAAGTAGATTTGGTAATTACACCATAAGCACCAAAAAGTAGACCAATCACTTCCCAATTTGAAATTTTCTATGTGTCTCTTAAATAACGAATGCAAGGGTCATAATTTATAAGAGAGCGTAGGCTTTTAGTTTTTTCCCTTATAAACCTCATTAATTTGGTCTACATTTTTTTCAAATCAGATTGTAGGGTCATGAATTAATCCCCTTTATTTTTTTGCTTGTCAATGACAATTAAGTCTATCGACTCGCAAAAATAAGGTTGGAAAATGTGTTGTCAACGTAAATATAGACATTTCGAAACCATCTAATGAATATATTTCAATAAATTGTAATTAGTCATTCCTGGATATAAAAATCTTCTTACTAAGATTTCCACAAATTAGTATGTATCTTCTAAACTTAAGCAAACAAGAAATATTTATGTATGTCACCAAGTAAGAGGTATAATTACCACTTCCTTATAGCAGTATCGTGAAAATCAAATCCCTTGTCCTGGCCTACAGTAGGCTTTGAGTGATAGTCAAATCTTTTAAAGCTGGTCGCTATATGAAGGCTTTGAAATTGCATTCTCTTTGCACAGTTAAGATATAAACATATGAATAATGAGCTTCCATTTGAGAAAAGTTTAAGTTTAAGGCACACAAATAAGGAACATCTCCGAAATGGTTCACTTTCCAAAAAAATTCATTTGGACATAAATTGTGTTTTAATGAGACATTACATTTTTTGTACAGTCCCCTCAGGGATCCCTGACTAGGGAATATGTGAATGATGACCAGAAGGTACCCAAGCTGAGCAGAACATTACTTCCACTTGCGTTTTGCTCCTCACTGTAAACTTTTCTCACCTACCTTGGTCATCTCTTGTTCACTTTCGACCCCGATGCTATTAGGGTATCCGAGGGCTAGGGAGTCATTATTTTTCCAATGTTTCCTCTTTTCTCATATCTGAATCTTCTGGAGAAGGCCACGTTTTCTTTATAATGAATGTCGGCATTTTGCCCCCCTATGTTGGGCTTCTTCAGGTTTCACTCCTTGACGACACCTACAAAACTGCTGACCAGAGAGAGAGAGACCAAGCGGGCGCTTCCTTAGTTTCTGGAAGCATTTGAAACCACAGCACTAGAGACAGCAGACAAAAAACTGTCCTGTGGTTAAGATATGTAGATGACACGTTGGTCACATGGTAGAAACACAATCCCTGATTTTTTTCACCATTTGAACAGTTTGCACCCTAATATCCAGTTTACAGTGGAAATGGAAGAAGAAGGGAAACTGCCTTACCTGGATGTCCTAATGGAACGCTGCAGTAATGACAACAAACTCAAGTTCTCAGTATACCGGAAATCTATGCACATAGATATTTAGATGTATCACACCATCTGACAGCTATCAAACTATCTGTAGCCAACACACTGGTAAACAGAGCAGTTCACATTTGTGACCCTGAGAAACTACAGGAAGAATTAGATTTAGTTCAGCGCATTCTGACAACAAATGGATACTCCAAAAGACTCATTAAGAATCTACACGGAAAAGAAAAAGCAGTTATAGAATCTAGCTCATCTGGAAAAGACAAAAATAAGACCACAGTATGGCTATGATATATAAAAGAAACCACCAATAGAATAGCAAAAATACTTCTAAAGCACAACATCCAAACGAGATACAAGTCTACCAGGAAATTAAAAGAATTTTTACGTCCAGTTAAAGACAAACACGACCCACTATACAATATGGGAGTGTACAAGATAGACTGTGAATGTGGAGCTTCATACATCAGATAAACAGGTAGATCAGTGACAGACGACAAGAACACATTAGAAGCAATATGCCCCTGAAACCATCAATTTAAGATTTCCGGAGGATGAATGGATTCATATCTATACTGATGGCTCTATTTACAGTGTCCCGAGAAGTTATGGTCTCAACCATATTCTCTAAACCATAATCCTCTGCTTCCAGAACCAGGTTTGTCACATTGCATAATATTGACATGCACACTGAGCTACCTCATTCGTCCCCTGTGAACTGACGCATGCGCAGGCGAGCATGTGCTTTGTCCACCAATGAGAGGTGATTCATTGGCATCATACAACATTGTTTCCACAATGTGCCTTTGTTGTGCGCAGTGAAAACAAATAACTCAGTCTTTATTGACTCACCCTCATATTTTATATCATTTATCAGTTTCATTTTTACCTTCTCTATCATATACTTATGATATATAAGTTTGCTCTCCACCCACTGCCAAGGTTTCACTGGAAATACATGTTTTGAGCTCTTTGAGTCTGAAAAAAGGATTTTAAAAAAAGATGTGTGCACATTAGTCTGTGGGTGTTTGTGCGCATAACTCAATGAATGAAAAATTGGTTTAATACCACACCTAGTTAACCTATGCATATCCAAGAATATATGTATACAAATTTTCAAACTTCCTTTTACAAGGAAAAAATATTTTTTATTTTCTCAAAAATGAAACAATATTAAAGTATCATGCACTTAAGATATCTGAATGACAAAATGTACATTGTCACCATGGCACAAAACTATGTGTAGGCTGCAGAGAATTGGCAGATACCTGCCTGGCATCTTGGTCTCTAGTTGCAGCTAATGGCCTTTCTCTTCTGCTGACCATTAGTTGTAGGTGGCAATGATGGCAAATTGTCTGCTGAAAACTTCAAAATGTTTCATTCTGTTGTATTTGGGTGGCTTGATGTGCACAGATGTGTTGGGCCTCAGTGTCTCGACCTAAAGCTTTTGAGTCTCCAATCTGTATTTCTTTCACTATGATGTTCAGCTTCTACATGCTGCTGATTGACTCATCCCTCCAGAACACTAACTGTCCCTCAAAGTCATCCAGGACAACGTTTTTCACCTTTCCACCTAGCTCTTCTATTGTCTTTCTTCATGCCAGCCAATTGTGTGTCAATTTTGCTTGATAGCTTCATCTTTATCTTGGACACTTCTTCTTAATTTCTTCCTTTACACCCTTAATTTCTGTCCACATCTTCTCCATCTCAGATCCCACTTTTGTTTTCATCCTTTCTTGCGGAATTCATTGTCATTATTTCATTCCCCATTTTGTCCACTTTAAAATTGACATACTTCATTTCACTCTCCTTCCCAATTGATTTCATGGCCTTCACTTAGCTTAATAATTGAAGTACTTACTGCATCATGGTGTTTATATCCCACTCCTGACACCATTGTAACAAATGAGAATACCCGTTGTTACAAAATGCATTTTGTTTATTCATTTAGATGCTTAGTGTAGTACAAACGTTAACCTTGAGACACATTTGCATACACTTGGAACAAAACACAAGTGATCCATTGAATTGAATCACAACTGAATTGCACTCGGCACTGTTCACTTCATTCAACTGATCTCTCACTGTCAACTGAAAACTTTCTGGTGAACAGTAGCCAGCTCCTTATGTAAGGCCTGAACCAGAGCAATTGTTTTGGTAAGGGATCTATTTGAAACGGCCCAAGTGAATTTTCTGAAATGGGTAAGTGGCATACAGTGGCTATTGTTCTGCGTGAAACTGGCCATTGTCTTCATCAGGTAGCCAGGAAGGTATGTGTCAGTCCCCAATGACCTGAAGGTAGCTTTGTGCTGTGGTAACAATAACTTGAATTTTCTGGGAATAGGCTGTGAAGTCCTCTTCATTCTGAATACTTCTACATAACTGATTATTCTAAGAGATAAACATCTTCCTGTATACAAAATGTAGATCATGTTAAAGCATGCACTTTATGTGAATGACAATTTTTGTGTGCAGTTAACTATTTCTAAGATATTGGTTTTTATTGATTTTAATTGGGAAGTTGCTTTTCTTTTTTTTATCTGGTCTTGCAAAGAACATGGAATTTCAAAGGTATCACATAGTGACATGCTCCTTAAAAATCTGACTTGCTTTACCTGCTATATCTAACAACAAAATGTTTAAATATGAATTGAAAGTTTGTTGGAATTAAAATAAATATATCGAGTAATAAGCCCGCTGTTAGAGGGATCCGAAGGTCAGTAAAAGATAGTTTATCCTTCCACAGTTTGCACCAAGTTGTCAGAAACATGTGGCAAATATAAGTGATGAAATGACAGGGAAGAATCACAATTTTCTTGTAAATAACTTATCAAGATGTTAACTTGCACATTGTTGAAAACAGATAGGAAATGGAATTTAAATATTTGTAGTATAGCAAATAAGACAAGAAGTGTGTTGTAAGATAACCTGCAGTTTGTTATTCCAATCCTGTAAACGGTTCTGCCCCTCCATGTTCTGAGTCATCAGGATCAGTGCTACTGTTGCTGCTGCTGCTGCTTTATTTATCAATGGTGATAGTAAATCTGTCAACAAGAGAGTCATTCAGGCTATCCAAAACAAGGCCTCTTTTTTCCAATGTGCCTCATGCATATTTTGCAGGATTCAGTGGTCACATGCTCTTCTCTACAGTAAGATGTCACAGTGATGAACAATTGCACACTTGTCTTCCATTTATAAAGTTGAAACCAAGTTTATGCACAGTTTTATAAAATATTGTGCTTCTGAAGTTAATAAATTGAAGCAGCAGTTTATCTATTGTAAGCAGTTTATTTTTGAAAAAGGCGTTTTGCACTATTATACAAGTTCTGATTTCACAAGTTCATCACACTCTTCCATAGCATACTTCATACGTTTCTTTTTTCTTTGGGTGTTGTTTCTTTCCCCATCAATACTTTTTTCTTTCAAGCACTATTTATCTCTAGCTCAAACACAGCCGTACTACGTCCTTAATTGCAAGTGTTAGATCATTTTCAAAAACATTTAAAATGATTGTTTCCTCTCTGCTAGTTAAAGGCTTGCTTAACTTATGTCTTCTTAGAAATAGAAGCACAAGGTTTGTTAATTGCAACCAGGATAACAGCGCAACTGCTTGTTATGTTTAAACAACACCTCAATCAAGCAAACTGTATCTTGGAAATCAGAGTGCATCAATTTGCAACTTCAAAATTAAATTTCATTAAGTCAGCAGTACGTAAATTCAAGTTGTACTGTTCATTGTATAGTAGATGTTATTTATTACTGACCTCAAATTTACACTACTAACATGGAACTACTTTCTTTGCTTGCATTATTATTATGTGTACTTGAGCACACAGTTGTGATTGTGACATCACGTCACGCAACATTCTTTTCGTTCAGCTCACACTAACAGTGAATGTGCTTTAGTAATATTTCTTACAAATGCCAGTAGAATAAGTTGTGAGAAAAGAACACATCAAATTTTTTTCTATTATTATGATTTAATAAAATTCAGGTTTGTTTTCTCAAAATGAATGAGTTGTGGAAAATAGTTTATGTAATACAAAGTATTAGCCTGTAGGTATAAAAGCAGTAAAAATGTGTATCACCTTGCAAATCTAATAAATTTTCTGTTTATTCTGTGTGATCTTTATAGGTATATTCTAGATGGTGATGAACCATCTCTTTCTAAACCACCACTCTGGAAATGGATATTGAGGATAATTATGTTATTACTGCAGTTAGCACCAATACTGAGGTAAGCTTTTTTTTATTAGAATACTAAGTAAACCGACAGACATCCTTCTGTCAAAAGCCATTGCACTGTGGCAGTCCCACAAACTTATATTCTTTGGTCAAATGCTGGTGATGGTACATATAGTGTTGACATCTTTAGTTTTCAGTAATGGTCACCAGAATACATAACATACAGTCACAAATATGTAATTTAAACAAAAAATTGATTATAAATGTATTTCAGAGTATCACTTTGTTTATTGAGTATCAAATAATTACTGTAATATCAACAATACATTTGCATAACATTAATATACTTTTCTATGTATTTTTAATGTCATAATCATAACTACTTACAAAATTCTGTTATATATTTCACACACTGCAATACTTTAGTAATATCTTAAATATTTTCATTTTAATGCTTTAAGGTACATAATATTTTTGATGATCTGGCACGAAAACAAACAACTCTAATGGTTTTCCAACACGGGAACAGGCAACATACAATTGGCCATGCGAGAAACATTGGTTTTCAAGATTAATGCTGCAAACATTCAATGACTGTCCCTGGGATTTATTTATGGTCATGGCAAAAGCAAGCCACACTGAAAACTGCAGTCATTTAAATTCAAATGGTATGTGAGTCGGAATCATTGGAATGCGTGGTATCAAAATATCTTCTCCGTTATACTTTCCCTTTAGATTGGTTGCTTCAATGAAGTTGTTCAATAAGTTTTTCACTGCTAGCCGTGTGCCATTACAAAGACGTGGTTGGTTGATATTTCACATTATGATCACTGAGCCGACCTTTAATTGAAGATTGTGAGGCCTCAATCCTGGCAAATCCAGTGAGTTAAAAAATTCGGGTGGATAGTTGATGGCATCATCTTGGTTTGTAGTGGAATCAACTGATTTGTATGTCCTCAATTCACCCGCAATTTCATTTTGAATTTTGAAATTTAATTCATTTACATCCATGTTCTTGGCAGCCAGTATAGCTCATTCACTTAACCAAATATGATCTTTGTAATTCTGAGCAACGTTTGGGAACACCTTTTGAATGAGTTTGGTTTTTGATTCAGTAAACTGGCAAAAATTGTCAGGAAAGGTAACGCAGCCAGTGAAAACATCTAAAGGGAGTTTGTCATTACCCAAGTCAATGAGCTGTCTTGAAAATATTTTTCCGGATGGATCATTCTGCAACTTGACATGCATATTCTTGCTTAAATTTAGTATCTTGATGTGTTTCCACAAAACGGAGGACTGTAAACATGCATTAAGTTCATCAGCTGGCGTTGACCATGGAATCACTGGCAATGTTTGACGAAAATCTCCTGCTAACAAAATCATTGCACCACCAAATTGGTTTCGATTGTTCCGCAGGTTGTGCATGGTTCGGTCTAATGCCTCCAAAGACTTTTCTGTGTGCCATCGTGCATTCATCCCACACTATCAGTTTACATTGCTGCAAAACCTTTGCCATTGCTGAGTTCTTCGAAATGTTGCAGATCGGAGTTTCGGTGAATGCTGAACGGGCTGTTTGACCACCTTCCAACAATATAGCTGCAATGCCTGATGAAGCAAGTGCGATTGCAATTTCATTATGTGAACGAATTGTTGCTAAAATCAATGAAATCACAAAAGTTTTACCTGCACCATCGGGAGCGTCCCTCCATTTCCATCATTTCCAACTTTCATAAGAGTATAAAATACACACTTTTGTTGCTGGTTCAATAGCGGAATATGTATGCAAAATGATTCTCTTAAAGCGTCAAGATTGTACAGTTTTTCGCATTGTAACTCTTGATTAAAAGCGTCGTTTATCAGGCGATTGGGCGCAGCCATGCCTAATTGAGATAGTACTTTGACATCAAGTACATATCCTTAATTGATGTAAATTTCTTCAGTAACTTGTTAATTTGGATTTCGTGTTTTAATGCGCATTTGATGCAAGATATCGTCACACATATCATCCTTGTATTTGATCCATAAATCATTGGTTTTGATGGGAAGCATGTTGATATAATTATAGAAAACAATGTTCGTATTTGATGAGCTTGTGAAGAAATTACAGCATCATTGAAAGTTTGTTCCCAATGAGCGTCATTTTCAAAGCCGATTTTAGTGTGCCTGAGAGCGATTCATTTAATCGATTCATTGCTCAAATCGATCTTAGATTAATCTATCTCACAATGCTACTCTAGAATGGACATCTAGGAACGATTTGAATGGGAAAAAGATAAATGCAGTTTTATGTTTTTCTGTGCAATTTTTCCAAACGTTCTCTTCATAAGAACCTTCTTCGGACTGCATATCAATTTCAAGCATATAGAAAATTGCACTAATTGAGAAAGAAATGTGATTAAGTTCCATAAAAGAAATGTGTGTAGAGAAAACCATGTAAATGTAATATGGTGCATTTCTACTTTAATCATAGAAAAGTGGATGAGTATTGTGTTGAAGGGTGAGTGGAGAAGGATAGTGAATGTGTTACGTAACAGAAAATCTATCGGAGAAAACCACGTGAACTTTGCAAAATGGATCACATAAAAGCCTCCATGAAAAAAACAAATGTGCCAGTTTTAATGGTGATCTGTCAACCGTGTTGAGTGTATCAGCTTCATACATACCAGCATCCATTTAAGTGTATGTTGAAGAGTGAGTAGAGAAAAATATGTGAATATGTCATGTAAAGTAATCGTGAGAAGAGAAACCCAAATGCATCTAATACATTGTATTTCTATTTCAATCATAGAAAAGTGGATGAGTATTATGTTGAAGGGCGAGTAGAGAAGGATATGTGAATGTGTTACGTAGCAGAAAAGCTATCAGGATAAACTATGTGAACGTAATGTGTTGCAAAGTAAAATGGGCCACATAAAAGCCTCCAGGAAGAAACACTTAAATGTGCCAATTTTAATGGTAATCTGTCAACCGTGTTAAGCTTATCAACTTCATACATACCAGCATCCATTTAACTGTATGTTGAAGAGCGAGCAGAGAAAAATATGTGAATGTGCTACTTGAAAGGAAAGTGAGTAGAGAAACCCATATGAATGTAATACGTTGCATTTATATTTAATCATAGAAAATTGTATGAATTCTATACTGAAGGGCGAGCAGAGAAAGAAATGTGATTGTGTTTCACAAAAGAAAAGTGAGCAGAGAAAACTGCACGACTGTAAAACGTTACATTTCTATTTCAATCATAGTATGGTGTATTAATTGTATGTTGAAGGGCAAACAGAGAAGGATTTGTGAATGTGTTACGCATAAGAAAAGCGAATAGAGAAAACTACGCGAATGTATAGCATAAAAACCTTCTCCATGAAAAATGCTTAGATGTGCCAATTTTCATTGTGATCTGTCAACCATGTTGGAATTTATCAACTTCATACATATATGTTGCATGAATTGTCTGTTGAGCGAGTAGAGAAGAAGATGTGAATGTGTTACATAAAAGAAAAGAGTGTAGATAAAATCGTGTGCAGGTAAAACGTTGCATTTCTTTTACATCATAGAAAATTGTATGTTTTAAAGCGCGAATAGGGAAAGAAATGTGATCGCGTTTTGCAAAAGAAAAGTTAATAGAGAAAACTGTGTGAATGTAATATGCTGCATTTCTACTACAATCATAGAAAATTGTATGAATTGTATGTTAAAGGGCAAGTATGTAGGGAAGGATATTTGAATGTCTCACGTAAAAGAAAAGTGAGTAGAGAAAAACATGTGAATGTTACATTGTATAGTAAAATGAATAGCATAAGAATCTTCTCTATGAAAAAATACATATACATGCCGTATTTCGCAGTGATCGGTCAAGTGGTTTAGGAGATTGGCAGTTATATACGTACATACACAACCGTTTTTCTCCGTTTGAATGGGAAAAAGAAAAATGTGGTTTTCCATTTTTCTGGGCAACTTTTCCAATTTTTCTCTTCATAAGAACCTTCCTCGCACTTAAACGAGTATTTGAAAAAAGAATTAGCCAAATTGGTCCAGCCGTTTCGAAGTGTTCTGGTTACGAAGATTTACAAATTCATTTTTATTATATAGATAAAACTAAGTTTACTAGTTCATCAGTTCACTATGTGCTCTAGACAGCTGAAGTTTAAGGCCTGTATACGAGCACATTGGAATGTTCTATCACCACTGCCACCGCCACCTTCACCATCATCATCAAATTTCCCTGTTCTACCACTATCGCAGTGTCAGGGGATTACCTTGGATACATTTTCTAAACTCATTTCTATCCTCTGCCGGTCTATTGAACTGGTTGCAAGTCTTTCCTTTATTAGTCACCACTCTTTTAATCCCTTCTTCCCAGGTTATCCTTGATCTTCCTATCGGGTTCCTTCTCAATGGTCTTAATTTTAAAACGTCATGTACCGTCCGATCTGTACCCATCCTCTTTATATGTCCATAACATGTCAGCTGTCTTTCTTCTATCCTCTTACTTATAGCTACACTTGAAGTTAGTCTCATATCCTTTCATTCTGTATTCTACGAGTCTCTTCATGTCTTCCTTACTATTCTTCTTAAGCTTTTCATTTGCATTGCATTCACCATGCTTAATCCCTTTTTGTAACTGTTCAGCTTTCACTTCCGTAAGTATTGGTTCCTTAGCTGTTTTGTACACTTTAATTTTTGTCCTTTTCTTCTTTCCCAAAAATGCACTTTCTTGACACATAATGCGCTTTGGTAACTTTCTCTACACGCTTTCTTATTTCTTCTTGTATTTGGTGTACTACTGTTCCCAGATACTCATAACTTTCAACTTGCTCTAACTGCCTTCCACCCTTTTCTATCTTAATCTCTAGATGCTCTTCCGTCCTGGCTACCATCATTACTTTACTCTTATTAAAATTTACTGTCATCCCACTTTCCTGCTATGTTTTTATCCATTCTATTATAGCTTGTCGTAACTTACTTTCTGAATATACTATCAATATGATATCATAAGCTGGGGTCTGGCTAGGGTCTTAAATTCCACATTCCCGCTACTGGCTTGTTTTCATTTTATAAGTCTTAAGTACTTCACCCATAAATATGTATTGTAAATAGTAATGTACTTAAGATTATCCCCTTGCTTAACGCCCTTTTCCAATGGGAAAAGTTCTGAGGTTGTGCCCTTTAACCGTACTATGCCTTCTACATTCTTAAATTTAGATTTGATTGCCCGTATTAATTTTAAAGGTACCTTCTTCTTATATAGTGTACTCCATATCTCCGCTCTGTACGCTACTTGCAGATCTAGAAATGCAAGGTATGCTGATTTAGCTTTCCTTATCCATTTATCTGTGATGACTCTTAGTGCAAATATCTGGTCCTTGAGTCTGTCTTCTGGTCTAAATCCTACTTGTTCGTCTTCTAAAACATTTTCAATATACCTCCTCAGTTCTCTTTCCAGAATCCTTCATGACCATATTTATTAGGCAGATTGTTCTATAGTTCTCACATTTAGATGATTCTCCCTTTTTGTAGGTATATGGGTGTCACTATGTGTTGATTCCATTCATCCGGGATATATTCTTCTCTCCTACTAATTTAAATAGCTCCTTCAACTGTTGATCAGAGTTTTACCTCCTGCTTTCATCATCTCAGGAACTATTCCATCTGCCTTGCCAATTTTCATTTGTCCCGCAGCTATCTGTACATATCAATAGTCAATTTTCAAATCCAAGTCCATATCCATATCCTGCCCCTTCTTCTTCCTGGTTAGTTTCAATTTCCTAAATTTCTGTTCATAATAGCTCCTCTATACCTCAGGTACCTCCTGTGTTTGTTTTCAGTTTCTTTTCCTTGTCCTTTATACTATAGAGCAGCAGCCACCATCTCAATGCACAGTGTGCACAGCAGGTCGTGCAAGTTTACCCGTTGCACGCCGGAATAGTACCGTGTACTATGTAACCTTCTGCGCAGTGGCAGAATGCCGGTCTTGCAATTTAAATGCACAATTGACTGTGCAACAATAATAATGGAATTGTAATTTGAGGGATATAATTGTTATATAAATTGTTTTAATATAACATTTCTTTCATTATCATTTAATTATGTACTTTTCTTTTAATGAAGAAACAAATGAACAATTAATTGATAGTTCAAACAAAATGAAAATCTACAATCTACTTACAATGCAGCGGTATTAAATAGCAGGTCGAAGAAAAACAATAAGCACAACATATTACTCAGAAGTGGAACCTAAATTTCTAGATTTTTGTTGTCTCTTTTGATGCACTAGTTTTTCAAAATTAGGTATCAATGTTTGTGCAGCAGCTAGTCTAAGTTGACATTTTAAGTTCTGATCCGACAATTGACTTCTGCAACGGTTTTTGTTTAATTTCATTAGCAAAAAAAATTGTTCGTATACATATGTGGATCCGAACATACACAGAACACGAGCGGCATTTCTATGTAGTCGAGGAAATGTATTTCTTGGAAAATGTGAATAGAAATCACTCAAACTAATTCTATTTTGGAATTTATTTTTCAGTTGACGATTGCATTGCAAATCGATAAGTTCAAGTTGCAACTCAGATGGAACATTATCAACGTCTGTGGAGTAAGGCCCAGCAAATATTTGGAAAATTGGCTCTAATTGCACCACGTCTTGAAATCTTTTCTGAAATTCTTGGTTCAACTCTCTTAATATTTGAACATATTCTTGCAAATTCATGACCTGATCAAACTGCTGAACTGTTGAGAGCTTTGGGAAATGTGTCAAGTTCTTTGAAGTTAACTGCCTTTCCCATAAGGATAGTTTCATTTTAAATGCTCTGATACTATCACACAAGTCTGTGATGAGTTGATGCTTTCCTTGCAGCGATTTATTCAGTATATTGATATGTTCTGTCACGTCTGCCAGGAACGCCAAGTCGGAAACCCATTTCTCCTCATTTAATTCCTGTACAGGTGTTCCTTTTTGCTCCATAAAATACGATATTTCACTGCGCAGTTCGAAGAATCGATCTAGTAACTTTCCACGACTTAGCCATCGAACTTCACAATAGTATGGTAAAGTACCATACTCACTATTGCACTCTTCTAGGAAGCTTTGAACCTGACGGTGACTGAGCCCTTTCGACCTAATTGCATTAGTTGTTTTGGTCACAACATTCATCACATTACTCATTTTAATGCTTTTGGCGCAGAGACTCTGTTGATGTACAATACAACATTATTTATGTTCAGACTCTTAATCTTTTCTTTCAAAAGTTCAACCACACCAACTCGACTCCCAACCATACAAGGAGCACCGTCGGTAGACAGAGATACCAATTTATACCAAGGCAGACCAAAATTTTCAGTAACCTCTTCAAGACACAAAAAAATATCTGATCCTTTTGTAGTATCCTTCATTGCAACAAGATCTAACAGTTCTTGTTTAATCTGAAGCTCTGAATCTACACCCCTTATAAACATTGCAAGTTGGGCTGTATCAGATATATCACCACTCTCATCAATAGCCAGGGAATAATGCGTAAATGATTTACATAAGTCCAGAAGTTGCAATTGAACATCGTCTCCTAAATCTTGCACATGACGGGCCACTGTCGAAGGTGACAAACGTATGGCCTCGAATTCCTGGACTTGTTGCGGACACAGTTCCTCTGCTGCTATGGTGATACACTCCTTTATAAATTCACCATCTGTAAAGGGTTTTAGTTTTCTTGCTATTTGGAAGCAGATTTTGAAACTGAGGCGAACAGCCGACTCACTGATGTTATGGTCGTCACTATTTTCCAGCAGCTTTTCCTTCAGTTTTCCTACTAATAACGCACGTTCCTCTCCTTGGTAACTGTCATATTCACTCGCGTGAGTTGAGTAATGTCTTCGCAAATTCAACTTTCTTATTGCATGCAAAACCTTACCACAAACTGAACATTTTGCCATTCCCCCACTTTCTATAAAAAAGGAACACTCTTCCCATGAAGACATAAATGTAGGAGTAGATGCCCTACATGTCAAATTACATTCTACAGCCGACATGATGTTTACGAAAACAAACCACAAGGGAAGAGACGACACTGCTGTCCACTTCCACGTCTTGCCTCGAACTGAAATCACATGGCACTCGTGGCAGTGCACAGTGCTGCGTCATTTGCTCTAGCACAAAGTCGATCCACTTGGTGGCTGCTGCTATAGAGCAATTCCGCGAATATGTCATACCGAGTGTTAAAATTTGAAATTAATGTTTCATTTTCTTTACTGAGGAAAGATGATGCTAGATATTCCAAAGTATCTTATGAAGTGAAAAATAAATGTTTTTAACGTGAATATGGGCTCAAATTTCACTTCTTACCCATATATTTCCAAAACACTAAAAATAAGCGCGAATAACGGTGATTTTCATGTCAATATTTCAGGAGCTATGTACAACTGTTTTAATTTTTTTGTTCTGTACATCACACAATGACACTTCGTCTTCAAAACTTGTATATGGCTAATAATTTTCGACATTTATAAACAATCCTTAGAGCCTCTTCAATTATTACTGTGTGTCAATGTCAGATAGTCACAGTAAATAAGGATAAAGTCCTCTGGAGGGGAAAGCAATAGACTGAAATAAATAACCTATTTGATTCTGCGTCATTACAATATAACCAATAAAAAAGTATCAGAAAGTTTTCCTCTATACTCATTCGTTTTCCCACAAAACACGTGACTAACGGACAATTAGTGCTGGCGCCCTGTGGTCGTCATATGCATACAGTGCTTGTGAGACTTCAGTCAGGATAGACGTATCAGTCTGTTTCTGACTCCATGGCTAAAACACCAGCCCAAAGACAACGTGAATACAAACAACGTCTGAAGGAGCAAGGCAGTTATGCACAATGGAAGGAAAAAATAAAAGTGACTATGAGGAAAGGAAGAGAACACCTCAAAGCTGAATATAGGAGATATAAGCAAGCACAGCGGGCAAGACAGAAGATAAGAAACCAAGAAGCGATTGATAAGGATACTCCATCAACATCAACCGCTTTCAAAAGCAAACGGTATTTCGGAAAGTGCAGAAAACGTGTTGAGGAAGCATTGCCGCAATCTCCACTTAAAAGGAAAGAAATGATTCCCAAGTTAGCTGTTGAAGAGGGATTACATGTAAAACCAAAGCATTCTGTCCCGGTATTAGGAAAACAACTATCAGAGGAACTTAAAAGTGCAATCCTCAAGCTATATCAGGATGATTCAATATCTTACCAAGCTCCTGGAAGAGATGATTTTATTGAAATCCATGTTCAGGTAGAAACAAAAGAAGTTCGCATTAGGTATCTAGTGGTTACATTAAAAGAAGCACATGCACTCTTTCTACAACACCGAGTAGAAATGTCCGTGGGGTTGACAAAATTCGCTGAATTACGCCCTGCTCACGTGCGTCTTCAAAGTCAGATCCCACATAATGTGTGCACGTGCATTATACATGAAAATACGAAGTTTCTTCTCAAAGCATTGTGTAAAAATCACATACTCACTGAGACTGAATTTCGTAAGTTCATAGCACAAGTGGTTTGTGATCAGAAATCGAGTGAATGTGTGCAGGGAGGATGCTCCAAGTGCCCGGGATTGAGTGGAGCAGACATTTCGGATAAACTTGTTAATTCTCCATGCGAATGGAAGCTGCGGAGTTCACGTAATGGAAGAATGGAAATAGAAGTTAAAAATGGGTCTGTAAAAGATTGCATTGAAGAACTGACCAATTGCCTGCCATGTTTCCTAAATCACGTTTATGTAAAAAGACCGCAATCCGAGGCCTTTAAGAAGGCTCGGGAAAATGTTGCAATTAGTGAAGCTGTGATACAGATCGACTTCTTTGAGAACTACACATGCAAGGAGCTGCCCACTGGAATAATACACATATCTCAATATTTACTGCTGTTGCCTGGTATAGGAAAGAAGATATTGGTGAAATTCAGAAACAATCTTTTGCTTTGGTCTCTGATTATGTATCGCATGACAAATATGCAGTTGATATTTGCTTAAGGAATATATTTTCGGAAATATTGGATATTGTTCCGAATCTTGAACTTGTGAAAGGGTTTTCTGATGGAGCTGCTTGTCATTTTAAGCAGAAATACACATTGAGCCATGTGACATATCTTTCTGAAGTATTTGGAATCCAAATTGAATGGCACTTCTTCGAATCCTATCACGGAAAGGGGGAGTAGATGCGATTGGAGGACAAGTGAAGAGGATGGCATGGACAGCTGCGAAAGCAGGAAGCAGGATTCAGAGTGCTGAAGAATTTGTTAATACTGTTAGAAAGAAAACCAAAATATGTGTTCTTGAAGTTTCTCTGCCTGAAATTGAAGAAGCAAAAGAATTTCTTGACAAAAGATTTGAATGTATTTCACCTATGCCGTCCACTCAGTGGGTTCATTATGTGAAAGTATTAGGTTTAAATGTTGTGGAATATGCTTTTCTTTCATGTGCAGAAGTGTCAGAATGATGCACAACTTTCGGAAATAAAAACAGAGTAGTGATACACGCGTGTACTACGGGGCTACTGCATCTAGCGTTCCTGCGCTATAAGGAGTCCAATCCAGTAACTTGTGTGTTACAGGTATGTGATGTGTGCTGTATGCTTTCATGTGTCGTCTTTGTTATGGTTTTGAGTCAGCTTTTTATACTTGTAATGATGTAACTGTGATAAGAAATGAGAGCTGTCAACATCTGTTTATTCTGTTTATGTTGCCTGACTTTAATGCTTCTCCAAAGGATATGATTCTTCTCAAAATGATAAATGCAATTACACACCTGTATGTATTGCATGTATGTAACGTATAATACATATCACTATGATTTACCATATGTTATGCCATGTAAAACAAAGACAAGGTATTACAATTTTCGAAAATGTCAGTTAGTCACAAACTCATGTCAGTCACGCTGACCTTTTGAATAAATATCTCCAGATGAGAATAATATGCCAAACCTTTTTTCAGGTCATTTGAAAGCTTAGAAATTCCTCTCTCAAGTGATTTCTCAGAACAAATCAAATAAGAAAACTTTCAGAGAAAACGGAGGACAAACGTTTGAAGTTGGTCCTACAGTTGACAAAAATGTCAGTTAGTCACGAAAAGTTTAGCGCTCATTATTAAATCATTGTTTCACTTTTTAAGGTTTTTATATTTCCTATCACAACCGCCAATGTATTTTCTGTCATCGTATGTCGTGAAAATAACATTTTTACACCTATATTGACCATTAGACAGACATTTTAAGAAGAAAATGTAGTGTAAATGTCAGTCACACGCGGAATTGCTCTATATGCTTTCTCTCTTAGGTATCTCAGTCTTCCAAAATTTCTTATGCAGATAATTATCTACTATACTCTCTCCAAATTCTTTCCAAATTGGTCCTTCTGCTCTTTTCACCTCTATTTTGCACTCCTTTTTCCTCTTTATGTCTAGGATCCTTAGTGTACAAATGCTGTTCCCAAGCCTTTTTCTTCCCCTTTATGACTTTTCATACTTCTTCATTCCACTATTTTGTTGCCTTTACCCCTTCTGTCACTTTTTTCATATTGCATACTTCTTCACTAGCTGTCAGAGTATCTTTCTTGAGGGATTTCCATTTAGCCTCCACTACATTCTCTGCAAAAACACCTAGTCTTCCAATGGATACCAGCTCACTGTGGACTGAGTGGCAATGAGAAAATGGTACCGGCAATGTTCAGAAATCAATAGTTAATCTAACATTTTATGCAGCTAAAAGATTAGTCAACTCTGAATTCAAAAAAATTATTGAAAAATATTACTATGAAAAATCAAAAAATAAAAGATGGGAACTACCAAACATTCAAACAGTAATTCCTGAGTATCCTTGAAAAACAGCAGTTGCAACCTTCAGGTTGATTATAGGGCATGATTGTCTGGCAAAACATTTAAACAGAATTGGGATATATTCTTCACCACTCTGTCCTCTATGTGATCTGCAAGAGGAAATGGATCGAGACCACCTTCAAATATGCCCGGCCACTTCTAATGCCCCATCCATCAGTGAAAAATATTGGAGAGCAAGAGGATTAATGACTTCATTGTCAGAAATCCAGCATTAGGTAACAATCTCTGCATCCTCTGCGATACTTCTCTCCCCTATTTTTTGCTCCAGCTTCTTACAAAATTCTTCTCTTTTAGTTTTTTCTTGCAGCCCTTCCCATCTTATCCTCCGGTGGCCTATCCATCTCGTGCATCTCTTATCTGCTTCCAGAAGGAAGTGATCTACAGATAGTTTCGTTCCTCTTATTAGTTTTATATCCGTGCAGGAATTTAATTCTTTTGGGAGTGAAAAATAGTCTATTATACTTTCATATTGGGTGGACTTAAATGTAATTTGATGTATGCGCTTATGTTTGTAGTATGAATTGGCTACAATTAATCTGTTACTAATACATAAATCTATTATTCTATTTCCATTTCCATTTAATGTAGTTTTTCCGCCACATGGGCCAAGGACCTTTCTACTATTCTTCCGGTCATTTCCTACCCATCCATTTAAATCTTCCATTACAATTACTTTCCTCTTTCTTTCTTTCTTCCTTCCTTCCTTCCTTCCTTCCCTTCCCTTCCCTTCCCTTCCCTTCCTTCCTTCCTTCCTTCCTGCCTTCCTTCCTGCCTTCCTTCCTGCCTGCCTGCCTGCCTGCCTGCCTGCCTGCCTGCCTGCCTGCCTGCCTGCCTGCCTGCCTGCCTGCCTGCCTGCCTGCCTGCCTGCCTGCCTGCCTGCCTGCCTGCCTGCCTGCCTGCCTGCCTGCCTGCCTGCCTGCCTGCCTGCCTGCCTGCCTGCCTGCCTGCCTGCCTGCCTGCCTGCCTGCCTGCCTGCCTGCCTGCCTGCCTGCCTGCCTGCCTGCCTGCCTGCCTGCCTGCCTGCCTGCCTGCCTGCCTGCCTGCCTGCCTGCCTGCCTGCCTGCCTGCCTGCCTGCCTGCCTGCCTGCCTGCCTGCCTGCCTGCCTGCCTGCCTGCCTGCCTGCCTGCCTGCCTGCCTGCCTGCCTGCCTGCCTGCCTGCCTGCCTGCCTGCCTGCCTGCCTGCCTGCCTGCCTGCCTGCCTGCCTGCCTGCCTGCCTGCCTGCCTGCCTGCCTGCCTGCCTGCCTGCCTGCCTGCCTGCCTGCCTGCCTGCCTGCCTGCCTGCCTGCCTGCCTGCCTGCCTGCCTGCCTGCCTGCCTGCCTGCCTGCCTGCCTGCCTGCCTGCCTGCCTGCCTGCCTGCCTGCCTGCCTGCCTGCCTGCCTGCCTGCCTGCCTGCCTGCCTGCCTGCCTGCCTGCCTGCCTGCCTGCCTGCCTGCCTGCCTGCCTGCCTGCCTGCCTGCCTGCCTGCCTGCCTGCCTGCCTGCCTGCCTGCCTGCCTGCCTGCCTGCCTGCCTGCCTGCCTGCCTGCCTGCCTGCCTGCCTGCCTGCCTGCCTGCCTGCCTGCCTGCCTGCCTGCCTGCCTGCCTGCCTGCCTGCCTGCCTGCCTGCCTGCCTGCCTGCCTGCCTGCCTGCCTGCCTGCCTGCCTGCCTGCCTGCCTGCCTGCCTGCCTGCCTGCCTGCCTGCCTGCCTGCCTGCCTGCCTGCCTCCCTCCCTCCCTCCCTCCCTCCCTCCCTCCCTCCCTCCTTACTTTCTGCCTTGTTTATTAAATTTTGCAAATCTTCGTCACTCTGGGTGGCTCAGTTGGTTAGAGACTGGCTTATTGATCCCAAATCCAGCCCAGACTGATGGTTTCCAAGTGCACTTAAAAATGACAGCTCCATGTCACTAGATTTGTTGCCATGTAAAAGAACCCTTGCAGGACAAAATTCCGGCTACACTGACAAAGCTGTTGTAATCCTGGCAATTGACAGCACCGTTAAACCACAATCAAAATTTTTTGTTTGTTACAAATCTTCAAAAAATATTTTCTTTTCTTCTATTCCAGAATCTTAATTGGGGGTGTTTATGCCTGAATGAGAGTTAGGGGAGTTTTCCAGTTCTATATCCATTCACATCAGTCTCGAGCTAAATGCTCCTCATGATGTCACTTCCTGGTCTAATTCTTCAGTTACAATTATTGCCACTCCTTCCTTTGCCCTTATTTTCCATGGGACTCATACATATCTCATTTTATAATTACCTTATAATGTTTGAGTGCCATGTCCTTTTTTTTTTTACCTCACTGTCCCCTAATATTCCAATCTTGTATTTCTGCACATGCTCTATCATTTCTTCTTTACCAGCTAATGATTTTATATTCCATGTTCCAATTCATAATCCATATTTCGAGTGCAGTCTTAGTCTCTTTATCCCTCCCTTTCCGAGGCTCACATTTTCCTTTTGAATCTGACTTAACTTAAGGTGGGGAATTAGTTCAATGCTTAATGTCCCTGTTTTATCTTCAGTGTACTCGGGTAGATCCTCAATTCTTGAAGTAGGAATTGGGCATTTCCTCCCAACCCTGAAAGGTTTTGGTTTTCCTGCCAGTAATGTGGAGCCTGTTTACAGTGGTTTCCTACTGGGCGATGGTGTCGCCACTTCCGTATGCCACACGTTGCAATGACAAGAAATAAAACCTTGTAAACACCACTAATTTTTTCCATTATTACCAGGACAGCAAAAGAGTTTAAAATGGGCTGCTTATCTACATTCTGGGCACTCATTGCTGTCTGCCACGATCATATAAAGATGCGGATGAAACCATGCAATATTTGTTAAACTATTTTTAAAGGCTTTGCTTACCAACTGTATGAAAGGAGGTGCTGAAACCAGCCACTGTAGTTGTCCATACTTGTTTGGCACCTCTTTAGGAAACTATCCATCGCTTGCCATAGTTCACATTGAGAAATACTGACAATTTTCTGGTGGATATTTTGTTTGAATTCTGTAGCGGTTTCTCTGCCTGCCCTTACCTCTGGTAGACCTGGTGGCTCGACGTCCTTCGTCTCGTCGAGGCAGCTGAGGAGGTCTCAGGGTCTCAGCCTCGACGAGAGATGTTGGTCTTTGGGAGAGGAACAGTGTGTTGGACGGTGATGAGAGGGAATGGGTTTTACACTGGGTTCCTCGGAAGAAAAACACGAGATGCACTTTCCCTATTGGCACTTCGGGTTACAGGAAACTCTGCAAGTCCTATCTTCCACCCCTTTAGTGTAATATGCTCACCTACTGTACCGAATGAATCGCAATTCCTTTATACGTAGTTTACTGTCACTAGGCATGTCGCGGCTTAGTGGCACTTGGCAAGGTACTTCCTAGTAACGTGGCATCCATTGTGCGGCTCATGACACAATCTCACCGTACACCTGATGGCGACGAACTGTGTTTAGTTTTTCACCAACACTTGGCTCAAAAGTGGTGGGGAAAGATTTCAAATTTTGCAGCATAAACAGCATTTCTCTCCCCTGATTGGCTAGTTTCATTGGGCTTTTAGGTTAATTGGTTCCCCCGTTGAACCTTTGAATTTTAGCGACGGTTTATGGTGACGCGGGGTACTTAGGCAGATGGTTAAACATTTGTTGTAACATAATAGAATGCTAAGTTTTATTGCCCTAGCCAAAAAGCCTTGCCAACGGCCTGCAAAACTGATCTCGCTTTCTTGAATGGGAAACTTGCAGATTTCCCTGTATAACTGTGCGTGTGTTTATTTATTAATCTTTGTGAAACTCGAAACATATATATAATTCAAGGTCTTTTGTTTGGTATAGTTTTCAAGGAAATTACTTCAAAAACAAGGATAATTAATAAGCTGGGTGTTGATTAACTATCCATATTTCCTTAATTATGACAGATTAAGGTTCCATTTCTGGACACCCATTGTCAGGCAGAAATACCGTTACAATTCTACCAGGATGTGTGGGTTTGTCTTGTACACTTATTAAATTAATTAAATTATTTTGTTGTTTAACAATGCTGTCAATTGCCAGGATCACATCAGCACTGCAGGAGTTCTTTTAGGGTGGTGCCATGGCTGAGCGGTTAGAGTGTTCACCTACCACCTAGGCAGCCTGGGTTTGATCCCAGGGACCTGCATGTGGTATTTCTGATGGACCTAGCAGTGTCAGGGTCGGTTTTCTCCAGGTTCTCCGGTTTCCCCCGCCATTCATTCCATCAATTGCCCCAATACCTTTCCAATCGTCAATTTTGCTTGCATTTCACCAGCTTTCTGAACTTCACTCTGTCCAGTCCATAGGTTCCTTTGCACCCTGACAGGCGTGTGAACCTAGACACAGGTTTGTGTGAGTAAGTTCTACATAAGGGGAGGGTAATCAGATAAAGAAAGAAAGAAAGAAAGAAAGAAAGAAGTTCTTTTACATGCCAGTAAATCTACTGATATGGAGCTATTGTTTTTAAGCACATTTAAAAACCATCTACCTGGACTGGGTTTGAACCCGCAACCTTGGGACCAGTAGGTCAGCATCTAACCAACTGAGCCACCCAGACCGACTTGTGCACTTATGTTTTAAGTTATCCCAGAGATAGAAACTGCAGGGGGTTAGGTCGGGGTACAGAGGGGACCATAGATCTCTTCTAATAATCCTGTTCTGAAACAATTTCAGCTGTTCTCATTGAAAGATTGGTCATATGGTCTGTTGCAGACTTGTTGAAAAAAGGCAAAATCACTCACTCTGTCTCTTAGTTCTCTAAAAAGAAAAGAGACGAAATTGTATTCACATATGTGCAGGCATCAACTGTTGAATAAAAAAAATGGCCTTATCACTCAGAACCTTATATTGTTCATGAAGCACCTGTTAAAATGGGTGTGTTGTGAGCCTTTAGCAAAGAAAGGTTTCTCAGAGCTCCGATAAGTGATTATAAGCATACATAACAAAAACTACTGAATAAAAAGATGTGTTGCTCCATGAAAGAAAACCAAAGCCATGCGTATCACGTTATCACCAACAAAGTGTTACGGTTACAAGTAAGAATTCTGGGATATTATTCTTTTGGCAACATCAAAATTAACAAAGCAGCAATTTGGCTTCAGTACCATCAACATGAATGAGACATAATTGAAGGCTCATGTCTAGCAACCATGAATTCCAAAAATCTATTGATGTTTCCTGCTTAAGATGATCTCCAAAGACATTGAATATGTATAAATTTATTGGGATGCAAGAGAATTAGAAATTTATAATCCATAACCAAATGCAAAATTTGCACATTTCCAATTTTACTTTCATTACATTGTTTTCCCCTTGAATTAACATAATTAGAAGCTTTTACGTGTTAATAATGTATGTTTGTATTTTTCCCCTTTCATTTGTAAGCTTTGAGTGCCATACGTAGCATAATGGATTGAATTCCTAATAAAGCCATACATGGCAACAATATACTTTTTTGTTACAGATACTGTGATGCATTAGCATATGGTTCTCACAGCATTGCTGCAGGCAAAGCGGGGAACAGACTTAGAGAAGAGAAAATGTACAAAAAAATGCTAGATGAGGATTCTGATGCAGCACTATTACGCTTGTTTCACTGTTTCCTTCATGCTGCACCTCAAGCCATCCTGCAGCTTATGATTCTTATTTTTTGTGCAAACCAACAGAGTACCGGCTCCATTCAAGGTGATTGCCTTTCTCTTTATGTAAAGTAAGAAATTATTTAATTTTAGAACATTCCCCTTTAAGGACAGAGTGAGATTGAAAAATTTAATGCCATGGCTCAGATTTGAACCATGGATCTACCAGTTACCGTCCAGCTGCTTCACTAAGCTACCATGGCCAATGTGATGACATGTCATTAAATTCTCCAGTCTCACTCTATTCTTTCCAATACTGTCTTACACATGGCTATTGTGTGGAAGAATGATTAACTGCATTCCTCGTTAACCTCTTGAGTGCTGGGCATTTAGAACGTCCGCGAGCCGAGAACTGCTACCCAATATCCAGCGCAGGGCCTTTAAATTGTTAAATGCGCTAAAAGTGCTTTGTATATACACAGCTGTATTTTGCGTAAGTATTAAGTTATTTTAATGAAACAAAAACCAGAGCAAATAGAAAGAGAAAGTGTGATTACTCCACTGCTCTTCCATATGATTATACAAGAGCTAGCTGGCGCCTCCGTCAGGTGGCAGCAAAGACGTTAGTGTGGCTATTTACAGCTCTTTTCGCTGGGCATTGCATTGGAGTATTGTTGTGTATGGTTGCTCTGTTTGTTACAGTGCAATGAATAATGGTTAATTTTTATGAAACTGTGAATTAATAGAAATAATCAACATGCCCATGTGTTTCGTGCCTGGTTGTAGATCTCGATATGACAAATCTTTACACCTCTAAAAGATAAACTACTGTTTTCTAAATGGGAGAGGGCCATACCAAGAAAGGAGAAGTGCTTTTCTTCTAATATTTACGTGTGTGATTCACATTTTTCGTAAGAACTTTTGATAAAGGTACACAAATTTATAGTTAATGGAGAAAATATTGAGATTGCAAGGCAAAGGTGGAAGTTAACCTCTTGAGCGACAGCCATTTAAAAGCTCCATATGCCGAGAACGGATACCCAATATCCAGCGCAGGGGATTTAAATTGTTAAATGCGCTAAAAGTGCTTCCTAAATACACAGCTGTATTTTGCGTAAATTTTAAGTTATTTTAATGAAACAAAAACTGGTATAAAACTCATTATATGCAGTATACATGTACATCATCAGCAATGTTGAGTTGCATTTACAAATCGTTGAAATGGCACTATTTGTTTCACTGTGGTAAAAAGTTAACTTTGCTTTGTCGAAGGCACCTAATATAAGTTCTGTGAAAGAAACAGTAGTCGACCCATCGTATGTGTGGCCCTTGCATCAGCAAAACAAAGCGTAGTGTGAAATAAAGCACTAGTGTATGCGTGGTCTGTGAGTCATCAGAATAAAGCAGGTTTGCAATTTTTCCTTACACGTGTTTCGTAACTTGGATATAGCTTACAGGCTCCGTTTGTTTCTTTCTTGAAATGCATACGTATACTTTCCTGCTTGTAGCTCAAGTGAGAAGCTATTGAGTGTTACATCTCAGAGCTAAAACATGGCATCAACAAGCAGTGTTGCACAAAGGTTAGCGAGTGGTGGAAGTGTAAGGGCTTCTGAAATTACACACGATAATGTGGAGGACTTCTTGGTGTGTGACAGCGATTTGGATATCGATGGCGAATTTTCTGAATTTGAGGGGGGTGTGGAGGATATAGGTACAAGTAGCAGTGAGGAAGAACGTGACCAACTTCCTTCAGGTGTTCGTGAAGAGTCAGCATTGTGGAGTGCTGAAAACAATTCCAATACAAACAGGCACATCTTCACGAGCACAGGGTCTGGTGTTCAATCCCAGGCTCAGCTGACTTCTGACAGCCAACCAATTGACATTTTTACAAAATTTTTTACTACCGACTTAGTGTCTCTCATTGTTTCAGAAACAAATGTATATGCGAGTAAGGTGAAGGAAGACCTGCTCTCTAAAGGTAAATTAGGGCCTAAGAGCAGAATTCAAAGGTGGACAGAAGTAACACTCAATGAGATTTACAGGCTAATTGGTCTAATTATACTTATGGGTGTTATTCGTAAACCTGCATTATACATGTATTGGTCCACAGATGACATGCTAGCTACTCCTTTTTTTGGAAAATACATGTCAAATAACAGGTTTATGTCAATTTTGCGGTTCCTTCATTTCACCTGCACAGAGAATGTAAATGACAAACTCCACAAAATTAGGCCTGTTTTCGATTATATTATTTCAAAATTTAAAGAAAATTATGTGCCTGGTGAAAAGGTCACTGTTGATGAAAGCCTAATGCTTTGGAAGGGCCGCTTAGGTTGGAAGCAATACATCAAAACAAAAAGGGCTAGATTTGGCATAAAGAGTTTTGATGTTTGTGAAAGTAAAACGGGATATCTTTACAATAGCTGCATTTACACTGGTCAAGGGACTGACAATACTGGAGACAAAGATTTGGACTTATCTGGCTCCATAGTAATGCACCTAATGGAACCTGTGCTTGATCAGGGTAGGACTGTGTACTTAGATAACTGGTACAGCTCTCCTAAATTATTCATGGCCTTACACAAAAGAAAGACTAATGCAATTGGAACAGTACGTTCAAATCGTATTGGTTTGCCAAAAGATATGAATACGAAGGCTCTAAGGAGAGGGGAAATGGAGGTGCGTCAGCTCCCACCTTTGACCTACCTTGCCTAGCAGGACAGGAGGGTAGTTACGGCATTATCCAATTGCAGCTCTAAGATTTTGATGATTGACACTGGAAAAACAGATGCCCATACCAAAATGTGCATTTTCAAGCCTGACGTTATCCAGGAATACAATATGCACATGGGCGGTGTCGATCTAGTAGATCAGGTATTGCAAGCATATCCCTCTTTACGAAAAACAGTGAAATGGTATAAAAAGGTATTTTTGCACCAGCTGGATATAACCATATACAATTGTTTGGTAATTTGGAGAGCTCTAAACCCACACAAGACAATGACCTACCTGGACTTTCGACTATCAATAGCTCGCAGCCTAATTGAACAATACCAGGTTGAGAGGCCTCTTCATACTGGGGGTAGAAAATCCAAAACCCCTGCACCCCTCAGACTTCAAGGAAAACATTATCCTAAAAGGATACCGTCAACAGCAAAAAAGTCCCGCCCATCTCGAAGGTGTTTCGTGTGCCGCAAGAAGGGAATCCGTAAGGAAACTGGGATGATCTGTGGCGAATGTGGAGATGTGCCCTTGTGTGTTTATCCCTGTTTTGAGGCATATCACTGCAGAAGGAACATATAAAAGTAAGCCAGTAAAGCATATAGAATTTAATTAAATGTTTCATAATGGGGGAAAATTAAAATAAGTTGAGTTAGATAGTGGATAAATAAGGGTTAAATGCACAAACGCACAGGACGTGTATACACGTCCATATCGCTCGTCCGTCATTTTAAATGGACGTGATTTCACGTCCATATCCCTGAACAGGTTAATGGCTCATGCAGTTCCAAATCGTTTTCCTAATCTTCCTAAAAGCTTATCACGGCCAATTGACTCCTGTAAACCTCCTTCACAGCGACTATCAAAAAGGGTTGGAAGAAATTCCAATTTAGAAGACAGTGGGAATCATACAGAAGGCCTTCAAAATACGACGGTTAATTTTCCCCTCACAGGGAATACCAGTAGACATTTTAGTAATAAAGTAGGCCTACTAAAGAAAAGGTTAAAGCAACAACAGCGTAATATAATTAGACTAAAATGCCAATTGAAAGTAGCCAATGCAAAGATTCAAGTACTCGAACGGAGAGTAAATGGAAGTAGTAGCAATATTGATGAATCTGATAGAACAAAATACCTAAGTAAAAAAAAATTGCTGTTGATACAATTTTGAAAAGATCAAAGGCAACTAAAAAGAAAGGTATGAGATATATTCCGACCATCATCCATCTACAGCGGATTTTCTCCAGTTGTATATGTTACAGTCAATTATGTTCCAAATAAATTAGCAATATCATCTGAAGGCAATTGTGAGTATAGGCAAGAGCTGCCTTTAACATCATTCGTTAACCAAATGAAGTTATTAGCAAAGGAAATTGTGAGCCATAATAGTGAAATTACAGGAAATATAGAGCAAAATTAAGAACGAAATTGAGATTGAGGAACCTGATATACCAGAATGGGAAAACAATGTACCTGAAATTACTCAAAGATATGGCTAAAGAATGTCTGGTATATCACTTGAGTGGGTTGTTGTTGTTTTCTAGTGCCTTGCATCTGGCAATGAAGCCATTAGCATTCGTGCTTTCCAATACTTTTGAGCTGTAGTTTCTTCTGAACTTAATGCTTCACAGGTCTTCAAGTCGTCTTCGTTCATTTCTGCTGGATCGTTACACAGGACACATATTGGTGAGGCTGAGACACCTATTCTATAGAGATGACTTGCTAAGCAGTCGTGATTTGTCAATAGTCGGAAGGCTGCAACCGCTGTTTTCCTTGGTCTCTGGGGGACTATATCTGGGTTGGAAAGTAGTGTAATCCATTTTTTATCTTTGGCATTTGTTTCTATTTCTTGTAGGTATGAATGAGAAAAGTTTTTTATGATCAAGCGTTTTATTGAGGAATATGAGAAATTGAATTTAGACTTTTGTTTTATTGTTGTGCCTTTCTTTGCAAGTGAGTCTGCAGCTTCGTTCCCCATGACTCCACAGTGTGCTGGAATCCATTGGAGATGAACAGTCTTATTAACTTTTTGGAGTTGTGTTAACATTTTGTAGCATTCTCTAATTTTTGTTGACTTCTTTGTAGTATTTGAACATATTCCCTGAATTGCAGCTTTAGAATCTGAAAGAATTACTGCCTTGTTAAATTTATTTAAGGGAAGATTTAATAATTGTCGGAGAGCAATGTGTATAGCCTCTATTTCTCCATCATAATTTGTTGTGTCTCTGCCAACAGAATGATAAAAGGAAAAATGTAAACACGTAACTCCAGCTCCAGTAAGGTTTTCCTTGGAGGATCCATCAGTATATATGCGCAGCCATTCTTCTGTGGGACACCTAGTATTGATTGTTTCCAGAGCTAGAAGTTTTTGTATTTCTTTTGGTGTGTCTGATTTACTAATTTCCTCTATTAATTCCAAACTGAAGGTAGGTTGCAATAATTCCAATGGATTTTCTCTTATAAGTAGATTTTCTCTGGTGTTAGGAATGTTCAATTTGGATTTAATCTGTGTTACCTTTTCTAGGAAAGTACTATGAGTTTTAAGGATTGAAGGGGGGAGGTTCTCTTCTGTCCATTTAGAGTTTGGCAGTTGTAACATTTTCTCGTGTTGGAGCAATGCTTGTTCTTCTATTTTTGTTGTTATTGATGGGGTCCGTGTTAAGGCAAGCATGGCACTAGCAGGTGTGGATTTAACTGCTCCAGTGATTAGGCGAAGAGCCTGATTTTGTATTTGTTCAAGTTTATTGATGTTAGCATTTGCTGCTGTTATTAAAGCTTCAGAACAGTACAAGAGGTTTGGTTTAACATACATTTTGTATGTTGTGTTAAGGGCTCTCCTTGAGCAGCCCCATTTAGCACCAGCTAACCTTTTCAGGATTTGCAGTTTCTTTTCAACCTTTTCTGAGATGTTTGTTATATGTTTTTTCCAACTTAGCTTTCTGTCGAAAGTGATGCCTAAGTATTTGGCATCATCAACTGCTTTGAGTGATTTACCATTATAATTTATCTTAATATTAACTGGTTTGTATTTTAGTGTAAATAATTCATAATTTGTTTTTTACACATTGATAGTCATGAGGTTTTTGGAGCTCCATTCATATACTTTGTTTAGGGCTGTTTCTATTCTGTCTTTAATTAATTCAGGTTTTTTTGGAGAGCCTGAAGTCCAAATGACTACATCGTCAGCAAATAAAGCAATTTTGGTTTCTAAAGTTTTTATTATTGATGGAAGGTCATTTATATATATGTTACAGTGTTGTGCTCAGAACAGCACCTTGTGGAAGTCCTCGGTGTGTTTGTTTATATTTGAAAATGTATGTATTATATTCAAGTTGCTCTCGGGCTTCGAGTCAGGTGTAGTGATGAAAAGACATCGACGTTTCGGGAGTGTACATCTCTCCCGAAACGTCGATGTCTTTTCATCACTACACCTGGCTCGAAGCCCGAGAGCATCTTGAATATGTTTGTCGCCAGGAAAGCTTCAAATCATATTTTATTGTATGTATTATATTTTGTGGCACAAAATCTTTGTGAAATAAACTGAGTTATCCATTTAAGCATGTTACTTTTCTATCTTCCTTTCATAGAAGTTTGAAAACAGTGTTGTTGTAATTAATTTAATTTAAAAGGTGAGTTAATTAATAACACTGAACAACACTTACAACTTGTAAGTGTTGTTCAGTGTTATTAATTAACTCACCTTTTAAATTAAATGTTACTTTTCACTCACTTGAGTGGGTATATAGTACACAATTGTTCAAAGATAACAGATTGTAAAGCATGTGTTAATTTACTCCATGGCAAGTGTGCAGATTTCCCCTCTGTATCACTTTTAACTACAATTAAAGACCACAAAACTGGTATAGACAATTTATACCTTATTTACCCCTCTAAATCTGTATATGGCATTCTTTCGCAAGTAGAGAGGGTTTTAGCAGAGAAACTTTCAAATGAAAGTAACGTGTGGGGCGATATATTTTTCGATTGTTGTGACAGTGTTAACCAAATTCTTGTTGCTTCTGGAATTGGGTGTTGTAAGGAACATTTACTGGATCTTGTCCCCAAACTAATTCTGCATTACATGAAGTGTCGCTTCTTTTTCCGCACCAAGGAAATAAGAAAGGAATTACAATCATCAAAGGCTGCAAAATCATCTCGGAAATTGTCGAAAGTTACTAACAGCTGATTTCAACATTGGTGAGTACATTCTTACCTGTAGAACAAAATACAAGTAGCTTGTACTATTCTTGCAGCAAAGTTAACTTTTCATTTGCAGGAAATTATATTTTGCTTTATTCCTTTAATGCCATTTGGCATTCTAGTGGTAACATTATTGTCTTGGATTTCTCTGAATGGCTGTCAGAATGTGTATGCGTGAGTTAGTCATTGTTAAACGACACTATTCTTCTGCTTTGCTACTTTTCCAGTGAATCTCCTGTCATTCTGGGTGACTCAGGTGGTTAGACACTGGCCTACTAATTCCAAGCTTGCGGGTTTAAAATTGGCCCAGATCGATGGTTTTTAAGTGTGCTTAAAAATGACAGCTCCATGTCAGTAGATTTACTGGCATCTAAAAGAACTCCTGCGGGACAAAATTCCGGCTCACCAGTGACGCTGATGTGATCCCAGTAATTGACAGAGTCATTAAAAACAATTAAAAAGAAATTAATCTCCTGCTAAACGCTAGTGTTTGTATTAGCATTGTACCGCACTAGCAGCTGCGCTGCCATCTGTGCGGCGGAACACATGAACTACAGCAGTGATCGCACTTCTCCTTCTATTCGCTCTGCAAAAACTATAAAATTAACTTGTATAAAACTTGTTATATGCAGTATACATGCACGTTATCAGCAAAGTTGAGCTGCATTTACAAAACGTTGAAATGGCACTATTGTATTTCACTGTGGTGAAAAGTTAACTTTGCTCTGTCGAACGCATTTAATATAAGTTCTCTGAAAGAAACAGTAGTCGACCCATTTTATGTGTGGCTTGTGCGTCAGCAAAACACAGCATAGTGGGAAATAAAGCACTAGTGTATGTGTGGTCTGTGAGTCATCAGAATACAGCAACATTGCAACTTTTCCTTATGCGTGTTTCGTAACTTAGTAGGCTCCGTCTTTCTTTGTTTAAATACATACATATACTTCCCTGTTTGTAGCTGAAGGGAGAAGTGGTATAAAAAGGTATTTTTGCACCAACTGGATATAACCATATACAATTGTTTGGTAAATTGGAGAGCTCTAAATCCACACAGGACAATGACCTACCTGGACTTACAACTATCAATAGCTCGCAGCCTAATTGAACAATACCATGTTGGGGGTAGAAAATCCGGAACCCCTGCACCCCTCAGACTTCAAGAAAAACATTATCCTAAAAGGATACCACCAACAGCAAAGAAGTCCCGCCCATCTCGAAAGTATTTCGTGTGCCGCAAGGAGGGAATTTGTGAATGTGGAGATGTGCCCTTGTGTGTTTATCCCTGTTTTGAGACATATCACTGCAGAAGGAACATATAAAGGTAAGCCAGTAAAGTATATAGACTTTACTTAAATGTTTCATAAAGGGAAAATTAAAATAAGTTGAGTTAGATAAGGGATAAATAAGGGTTAAATGCACAAATACACAGGACGTGTATACATGCCCATAACGCTTATCTGTCATTTTAAATGGACGTGATTTCACGTCCATAGCGCTCAAAAGGTTAATATAAAAATGCATGAAACTGTTTTTTTATTTGATTTCAACTTTTGTGTGCACACCATTTTTACAGCAGTTATCAACAGTATTTCTCTTTTGCATTTATATTTTTTATATGTGGTAAACAGTGATATACATACAAAGAATGGTAAAACAAATAAACCTTTACATGGAAAATGGCTGTAATGTAACAGTTTTTACTAATATATACAGTGTGTAAATAAATAACACTGCACAAATTTTACTAGTAATAGAGGTTTCATAGACAATCAATTTGAGATAGTAAACCAATGGTCTGCGACGTCAAGTTAATAAGTTATACATATTCAAAGTAATTAAAGATTGTGACCAATAAATCATAAATAGAAAGAAATATCTTCTTTTCATAGAAGTTTGAAAACAGTGTTGTTATAATCAATTTAATTTAAAAGGTGAGTCAATTAATAACACTAAACAACACTTATATTTATAATTTTCCGGAACGCATTTCGGAGGTTAACTTTTCTCCATTATCAACTGGACAATAACTGGGTTTCCATGGTATTTCATGGTGCGGATGGCGATGCTTCTTCTGGTAACGGTTCAAGGAACTTGCTGAAAATATCTTTCTGGGGAATGTCGAAATTAAATACTCGGTTTCTATTTTTTAAAATGAAGATTTGTTCCCATGTGGACAGTTCTTGTTTTCCGGTTATGTGTTTGAGAATTTTCGGTTCTGACTTTATGTCGTGATTTTTTGTCCAAAAGTGAATGGCAACTGCTGATTTTTCTATTTGTTTGCTCTTGATGTTTCTAATGTGTTCCTTGGATCTCATTTCTAAATTTCTTTTGGTTTTTCCTATGTATACTTCATTACAATCACTGCATTCAATTTGGTATATGTCGGATTTTTTGTTAGGTGGAATAGCATCTGTGATGTTTGAAAGTAGCAGGTTTTTTATGGAGTAATGGTTTACTGGTGCTAGCTGAATGTTGTATTCCTTGAACACTTTTTTAAATTTATCAAAGGCCCATGGATGATATGTGGATTTTTTTAATGTCATTTTTGTTTCTGCTACTGTGAGAGTTGTAGTTTCTTTTAATATTTTTTTCTTTTCTGCTCGTTTTACTTTTTTATCTACTAATTCTTTGGGGAAGCCATTTTTTTGTGCTATTTCAATTATTTTGTAATATTCTGTTTTGTATTCTTCTGCTGGAAGAGGGATGTTCACCAATCTATGTGTTAAACTATTGAAGATTGTTCATTGTGGCTTCTTGGATTGTAACTATTAGCTTTTATGTAGTTGTCCGTCTGCGTTGGTTTTCTGTGAATACCGAAATTTATTCTATCCTTGTTTTTGATTAATTTTAGATCTAAAACTGGTAATTTGTCATCTTTTTCCACTTCCACTGTGAAAGTTATGCTTTTGTCTTGTATGTTTAGAAGTTCTAATGCATCACTGATGTGTCTTTTTGGAACTATTGCAAATATGTCATCTACTTCTCGCTGCCAGAGTTTGAGCATCCACGGGAAACCTTTTGTGATCCTTATTTCTAATGAACTCATGTAAATATCTGCTAAGAATGGTGAGAGAGGGTTGCCCATTGCTAAACCTGAAGTTTGACGGAAATACTTTGTTTGGAACTGGAAAAAAGTTTGTTCTGTGCATAATTTGGTGAGTTCTATGTATTCTGCAATTTCTGATGATGACATTCCAAGTGCTTTAAGCCAATTTTTGATCAGTGATGGGTATACTGGGGAATAGTGACTTTACATCAAAGGAGACAAGGGTTTCCTCTTCTGTTAATTTGGAGTCTTTAATGTGTTCTATCAGTTTATAACTGTTTCTTATGCTTAAACTTTCGAATTTAGGTAATTAATTAAATTTATTAGATAGCCATTTTGCCAGTTTGTAAGTTGGTGAATCTATGCTGCTAATTATGGGTCTCATGGTGATGTCTGGCTTGTGTATTTTGGGTAAGCCATAGAGTCTAGGTATGGTTGGGTTATTTGGTTTAATTGCATATTTGCTTGATATTATCCTGGAATTTTGTATAATTTTCTCAAAGGTTTGAACACAAGTGGTTAGCAGGTTTTTGCTGATTTTTTCATAGTTACTATCATTTAGCATTGTTTCCATTTTTTCTATGTAATTTGATTTATCCATTATTACTATTTTGTTCCCTTTGTCTGCCTTTGTGTATACTACATTTTTATGTTTTAAAGAATGGATAAGAAATATGTCAGTATTATCCACTGGAATCAAAATAGTGCTTATAAGGAACTTAGTAATGCCTGTCTGCTGCCTCTCAGAAGAAGCATTTCTAAATTGTAACGTTACCAAAAGCGCTTAAATTGGAGACTTAACATGTGGCTGCATGCCACTGCAATGGATAAAAGGTTGTGGCAAGTGGCTACAAAAATACAGGACAGTTCTAAAACGTGTGGTTTGGCTGCATGGTTATGATGACTGATTGTGGACCTAATGAACCCCAGAAATGGAGTTCAAACCCAGAGATGGGTAAACTTTTTTGTTCCCTTTCTTTTCCATTTTGAGAGAAATGTTTTGTTTATGCTTTAAAATAGCAAAATACCATCATCATTTCAATGCACATAGTATTGTTTACTGCTATTAAATAATTTATTTTCTGATTGTTTCTCACTACAATTCTGTGTACCACAATTTACAGGTCCAAACATTTCTCTGAGTATTCTTCTCTCCAAAGATCACAAAGTCATTCATTGTTCATTGTGCATTGTGTTAGACCAAACTTCAGGCCCATAGGTTACTACTGGCCTTATTAATGGTTTATAAACTTTGAGTTTAGTAGTATTTATGGTTATTGGACCGCCTCCGTAGTGCAGTTGATAGCATGCTTTCCTCTGGCGTGGAGGACCCGGGTTCGATCCGTGATACCAGCATGGGGATTTTATCCCCTCTGGGAGGTCTGGCACAGGGTACATTCAGCCTCGATAGGTCCTGGGGGGACCAATTGAGGAGTTACTTGATGGAGAAGTAGTGGCCTCAGGTCGAGAAGACTGCATAACTGGCCGGGAAGGCTCGGGGCACTGACCATGTCCCCCTCTCCAGTACTGCACCCCACCAATGACACCTGTAGTGGGCAGAGGTGGGGGATGCAGTGGCTGGGTGGTAGGCCTTGGCCCTTCATGGGCTGTTGTGCCGGGGTTTAGTTTATTTATGGTTATTATTCCATTAGAGAAAATCTTTTTATTTGCATAATAAGCTCATTCCCTGCCTATATTCTTTTTCTTATTGTAATGCTCAATTTACTATCAGATTTAATTAAGGTACCAAGATATGAAACCTGTACTTACTCATTATTTATTTCCTTACCTTTGCTCTGCATGTATCTACCTATTGTATTGCTAATATCAATTCAACTTATGTTTATAATAATTCAATCGCATTTAGCTCTTTCAAGTGCTTATCGGTTATTTGCTTGTTTCTATCGAACCATCACATTTATGTGAAAACGAAGTTCTTAGTGTAACCTACTATTTAGGCAAGTGTAAATAATAGTTAAACACACTTGAAACAAAAGTTTAAAGATTAGCTAAATGAAAAATTACCATGCGACACAAATGTTTCCTGTAAATCAAATTAAATTAAGCATGCGCTTATGAAAAAAGAAAGAGAGGGAGAGAGAAAGAAAAAATAGAGAGAAAGAGAGAGAGAAAGAAAGAAAGAGACAGAAAGAAACAGAAAGAAAGAGAGAGAGAATGGAATAAAGGTGGAAAGAACATAAAAATATGGGCTTATGGATATTTGAACCTACACTTTTAATATGTGCATACCTTTGTGTCATAGTACTATATCCACTACACTAAACAGACAGGCTATGGAATTCGCCTGCTTGTTCATCATGCATTACAGCTGCAGTGAACATGATCAGTGGTGTGCATACCCTGTGCTAAGCCTTCAACTAATATAAAATTATTAGATAATGATACGATAAAGTGCTGCAAGTTGAGTGAAAATGAGAGGAGGAGAAGGCGAAGATGATGTTTCAACTTCTTTAATGTGCTATGTGAAATTGACAACACAGGAGGTAAAACTGATATATTTTCAAATATTTTACAAAACAAAAGGTCCGACCCCGATGCTATTAGGGTTCCTGAGGGCTAGGGAGTCTTTATTTTTCCAACCTCTACATTTCTCTAATTTCTCTATAAAATCTTAACCCCTAACATGCTGATCTGTCATGGCATGTAATACGTCCTCTGATTGGTAATCAGAGGATATGGTCGGTGAATTTATTTTGATAACTCTCCCGGTCAGGTCGGTGAGACCCGTAAACCAACGACAGGTGTGGTCCTCCAGACATTCTGGGGGTTGTGAGAGAGCGATGTAACCGCCAAAACATAAAAATATGGTGCTCTCTAAAAAGCGGTTACTACTACTTCTAAGTCTCTTCAATATTTATGAAATATGAGTCGAGGGGTAAAATGTTCCAGAGTTAAAGTAGTCCCCCATTCGGATCTCCGGGCGGGGACTACTTCTCGAGAACCAAAACATTATATAAATAGAAGATCTAATATCAGAATTCTACAATGGAACGCAGGCGGTCTCACCGAAACAAAAAAAATAGAACTGAATAAAATTGTATTTGACTATAACATAGATATATTTGTCATACAAGAAGCAAATCTAACAAATTATGAACTTAAATACTTTAATTTTACTGGATTTTTACTACACCTACTACCCAAAAATAGACAGATAAGTAGTGGAATATTAGTTGGAGTCAAAAATGGTATTAAATCCTCCTTTCAAATTGTTAAAGAAATGGATAACACAGATAAAGCTGAATTAATAAAGCTAAATTTTTGGGATAACAAAACACATATTCATTTATACAGTATTTACAATCCTCCCAGGAATGAACCAGACCTCTCACTTATTGAACAATTAAATAAAATAATCATAATTGGGGACTTCAATGCCTATTCCAAAAGATGGGGTTATGAAAAATGTGGATTCTACAGAACAGATAGTGGAAGAATTTTTGAATACCACAACCTTTGACCTGATTTATGATAAAGAAGATCCCAAAACCTTCATACATTACTCTGGAGCAGGCAGTAACTCAGACCTCTTGTTAGCTACAACAGATATTGTTTCAAAAATTAAAAAAACAAGTTATAGAAGACCCAAGTTCTGGTCACAGAGCAGCAATTGCTGATATAAAACTAGATAATACAAATAACAGTCAAAATCACACAAATCTGTATTGGAACTTCAAAAAAGCAGATTGGAACAAATATAAAACTGAACTGGAACATAAATTTAAAGAACAAACAAACTCACAGCTGCATGACCACCCAGGTCATATGAACAAAAATTTCTGTAAGGTCATCCTAGAAACTGCAAAAAACATATTCCTCGTGGAGGAATAAAAAATTTCAAACCCTTTTGGAACCCCAGTTAAAAGAACTGAAAAAGCAAAGGGATATAGCTAGAAATACAACTGAACAAACAAAAAACATATCAGATACACAAATATGGCGAAAGAAATGTGCCTCACTAAAAAAAGAAATTAATACAGCTAAAAAGAATCACTTTAATAATTTCTTAGAAAAAATGGATTATAAGACAGATGGCAACAAAGCCCATAAGTTCATAGAAAATGTTAAGGACAGGAGAGAAAGTAACAGCACACCTATCATACACAACAATAAAATATAAACAAATGATGTCATAGCCGAAACATGCAATAAATATTATGCTAATTCACATAAAGTAACAAGAAATAATAAAAAGGAAGCAAACCCTGAGTACCATCTATTTACCATACATCCATAAGGTAACAGACCGAATCGGAAGACTGCTGCAATAGTACAACATTAGGACTATTTATAGGCCAACAAAGAAAGTCAAAGATTTATTTAACTCCGTTAAGGATAAAAGACATCCACACTGCACAGCCGGTGTTTACAAAATACCATGTAGCTGTGGACAAGTATATATAGGCACCACCATGCGGAGTATCAGCACTCGACTAAAAGAACATGAAAGACATATCCGGTTGGGGCAGACGGACAAGTCAGCGGTGACAGAACACTCTCTATTGTTCGGCCACGACGTGAATTACAAAGACACGGAGGTACTCTCAAGGACAAGCCACTACCAGGCTAGCTTGACTCGGGAAGCGATAGAGATTTTTATGCATAAAAACTCCTACAATCGAAAAGAAGAGAGACAGCAGATAAGCAAAACTTGGCTCCTGGCTCTAATAAGAGGGAGAAGAAAACCCGAGACACGGAAAGCTTTCTCCTTTATACCAGGATCAGAGACGTCCCATTTGCCGGCATTTTGAGATCGATAATCTCATGTTGCTATTCATGAGAACGAGCGATCGTGAAAATTTATGTTACCGAGGACACTAATAACAAACAAAGATGAATATGAAAGTTTGCAGTGAACTTTAGTTTATGTGCAGCCGCTAATAACAGAGGTTGACCCTGAAGATGCTGGACGCAGTTTTCAGCGAAACGTCGGAGGAAGGTAATCCAACTCGACCACGGCCCACAAGCGCGGAAAATCGACTTAACATAGTTAATTTAAGGAAGATTTGAAACAAGAAAGAGCATGTGATCCTAACACTCAATACAATATCTTTTATCAAAAGTTTAGTATGCAAGAACTGAACATAACAATTAATAATCTAAAAAACAAAAAGTCTCCTGGACCAGATCACATACATCCAGAGTTCATAAAAAACCTTGGAAAAACAGCAAAACAACAATTACTAAAACTCTACAATCTATCCTGGAACACCACTGTACCTGCTGAATGGCGAAAAGCAATAGTTATCCCACTCTTGAAGAAAGATAAAACAGTATCAGAAATAAAAAATTATAGACCAATAGCTCTTACTAGCATAATAGCAAAAGTGATGGAAAGAATGGTGTCAAACAGGTTAAATTGGTTTCTAGAATCCCAAAATTTAATTTCCCCATGTCAAGCTGGGTTCAGAGAGTTCCACTCTACAAATGAGCAAGTCTTACTTCTCAGTCAAGAAATCAAAGACTCCTTCAATAGGAAAGAAGATAATCCAAAGTGTATATGATTCTATATGCAGAACAAAACTACTAAAGAAAGTAACAAAAATAGGTATACAAGGTCCAATATTTTCGTGGCTATGTCATTTCCTAACACAACGCTTTATTGCTACCAGATATGGAAGAACTATATCTAAATACAAACAAGTACACCGTGGCTTACCATAAGGTGCAGTGCTCATCACTCCACTTTTTAATATATTTATTAACGATCTGCCATAACAAATACAAGAATCAGGTGTGAAGTGTGCACTATTTGCTGATGACTTAGTAATGTGGACTTCAAAACCAAAAAACAAAAGTACAGAACTAGAAAAAACCATGCAACAATCCTTAAACAACCTACAAAAGTGGACCAAAGAAAATTTAATGACTGTTAATGCAACAAAATCAAACTACCAAATCTTTTCACTAAGAAAAAAAACCACTAAAAATAAAACTAAATTTTGAGGGTCAACAATTACCAGAAACAAAGGAAGCAAAGTATTTAGGAGTTACATTTGATACCAAACTTACATGGACCAAACAAATAGAAAATGTAATACAAAGAGCAGAGAGGCGCCTATCACTGTTAAAACGTCTAACAGGAATGAAGTGGGGATGTTCCAGAGCAACTCTTAACACAACATGCAATGTATATATAAAGCCATTATTTACTTACTGCAGCGAAGTTCTTGTAACAGCAAACACAAAAAAGATTCAAATCTTTCAAAACCAAAGTCTGAGACTAATTACAGGTGCTATCAAAACCACACCAATACCAGCTATGGAAATACTAACCAACCAATACCCCATTGAATATGAAATAGAAAAAGTTGCTCTTATTCAGCACGAAAAGTTGATCAGACTTCCATTCAATACATGGCACAAGAGAAATTTTACACATACACTAAAGACTCAGGAGAGCTTTCTTTCCAAAATTCAAGACATCAAGAAGAATGTACATGGTGCTGTTTTTATATTTGCTTTGTATGCACTGAGCTATGAGATTCTTTTTCTACCCCAGGTCGTGGTACTAGATGGAATGAACAAACACTTGATATTTATTTCACTATATTACTTTATTAACACTTTTTCTCGGCTCTACACTTAAATTACTTTTCATCTTACCAATTTATATTATATAAATAGTCTTTCCAGTTTTTTAACAACTTTAGAACAAAAGCTTCATGAAAGTTTATTCAATTTTCTACTCACATCCAAGAGCACTATAAAAACACGTCTTTTCATACCAAAGACACGGATGCTATTATCTAAACAATTGGTGCCCCTTCACCTGATGCTACCTTCTTTTTGTGTACATCCACGTATGCGTTCATCAAATAGTTCCCGTATTGTTAGGGAAGCAATCTTTAGCTATTCTACCTTCGCTTTCAATATTGAACACATATAATTCTTTTATTTATACATATATATTAAATTTAAATATGGAAATATTTATGACGTCTTTAAACAAACTTAATTGTTTGTAACAATGAACAATAGCAACACGTTTTCGTCACTCAACCAACTCGTACCAACACCAAAAACAAATTACACTCTTAGCAAATATTCACATAAATGATTTTCTTTTGGGGTCTTACAATATTCTGTCTCACATGCCCCTTGTTTTGTTTTTCAAGTTGTCACCTACATTTACTATCTTGAAACACAATACAACACTTCTCCCTATTCCTCTAATACTTAATACTTTGTACAATACCCTTTTTACTTTCTCTACTGGTAAGTAGGGGAAGTATTGTATTCCACCCAAAAATTCGAAGTCGAGATTTCACCGGAAATACATGTTTTGAGGCCCCCTGAATCCAAAAAAAGCATTTTTAGAAAAAGGTCCGTGTGTGTGTCTGTGTGTCTGTCAGTCTGTCAGTCTGTCAGTCTGTCAGTCTGTGGACAGCATAGCTCAAAAACGAAAAGTCGTTTAAAAACCAAAGTTGGTATTTAAGTTTAATGTCGTTCAAGGATGTGACACGAAGATTTTGAAGAAAATAGCCCCACCCTAAGCTACCCTTTACATGGAAAATTTTTCGAAAATTTTGATTTTCTTGAAAATGGCTCTAACGATTTTGATTAAGATGTCATATGTTTGAGATATTTTTATGACAAATGAAATGTATATCTTGAATTTTCTGGCTATAGCCCCTGTAGTCGTATTTACTCTGGACGACTTTTGCATAACTGGTAAACCGTTAGAGATAGACCAAATTATACTATACAAAAAATGTAGATCTTGCTAAAATACACAATTTATGTCTCAATAAATTTTCTTGTAGGGTGAACCATTTCGGAGATATACCTTGTTATGTGTGTGAGTTTCGGAAAACTTGGAACTTTCGTGAAATGGGTCATCGTTGTTCATTTTTTTATATGTTACGTGTACAAAGAGAACGGAATCTCAAAGCTTTAAAACATTTGACTATCGCATAAAGCCTACTGTATTCCAATATTCCCCTTGCACCTACAAGGAAATAAGCAATAAGATAATTTGTACAAATGTTTATTTTAACTAACACGAAGAAGATATAGGAATAAGAGTTTGTAAGAATGGTTAGTACAAGAGTAGAGAAAGTCATGTGAGTGCAACACATCAGATTTTTTCTTTACAGTCTTCTTTGCTGTGTGTTTTTGTCTTTTGTTTTGGCATGACACAGCATGTCTTTATAAATTTTACATATTCAGTTACTACACAACACAACACCAAGAATATTCCTGAGTTTTTACATTTGACATTTACACTATTATTATTTAAGTATATTATGGTTTATTGTGTGCCTTTTGACTTATGTTCTTTGTTATGAGGAGAGAAATACAGGATACAAATCTTCAGCTTCTGATTATGATCATATTTATGGCAATTTTATTCAGTTCTTTGTCTTCTTTGTCTTGCAAGTTTATTATGTGTGGGCAGGTCGTTGAGTCAATCCTTAAACTCTGATGTTACTAATGATACTATTATGACATTGGGTTCTTATTCACTATTGTTTAGTTCGACATTTCTTCAAGCTTAACATTGGCCATATCCATCTTAATTCATGGGCATTGCTTTTCTGACTATGGTTTTTCTTCACTAATTGTCACCTCTTTATCTCTTATCTCTATAAGAGAGAACTTCTACATTTATAATTATTCTGCAACTATATTATTTTTTCTTCTTAATTCACCCTCGACACCCTTGTGTCAAAAATATTTTCTCTTTGTCACCACAATTGATTCCTTTTTATTTTTGTTCCTGACATCCTTATGTCAAAAACACATTTTTTTCGTTGTTATAATTCACTTCTCTAATGACAATCAGTATTCTTATTGCCCGCCTCGATAGCGTGAGGGTTAGCGTGTCTGCCTCACGTTCAAGAGGTCGCGAGTTCGAATCTTGCTTAGGGTAAGTTATCCGGGTAAGGTTTTTTCCGAGGTTTTCCCTTATCCTGAGAAGACGAATGTCGGGTAACTTAAAGCTCCATGGACCTCGGGCTCATTTGAGCATCATTTCACCCATTTCATTCGCTCACCGTCCGATATGACGTTACGTTGGAGGACGTTAATTTAAAAAAAAAAAAAAAAAAAAAAAGTCTTATCTGTCTTAGTTGACAATGCTCTTAGTGGTCATTATAGCCAATGACTATGTTGATTTCCTTTCTTGTTGTATTTTCCAACCTGTATATAATTTTCTATAAGGAACCCATTAAAAATTATTATTTTTCATCATCTCTACTGTTCCTGCTTTACATGTTTGTTGACAAAGACTATTTGGTCCTTTCTTTGTATGGTTTTAATTTGTTTTTATGATATCTTCCTACCAACTTGCCATTTATATTCTGTAGCTCATATGTATGGTCGCCCAGCTGTTTTGTTATGACCAGCGGTCCAGTATACAGTAGTTCCATTTTCCCAGATCTTTTCTCAGATGCCTTGGATGCTTTGTGCCTTCTTAGGAGTACCTTTCCTCCAATTTGTGTTGGTCATCTACTCGATTGGGACGAACTTAGTTGTGGTAATTTCTCTGGGTGTTAGAGGTGATTGTCGTTTCTGTATTCTGTGCAGCATCGGCCCTATTTGGCACATTTTCATCCTGTTCCTGTTGTCTTATGTTGTCGGAGTTCCATTGGTTTCTGCCCCTTTGGTGTGAACCCCTTATGTATGACGACCTTTGGCTGTTAAGTATTCCCTACAGAATCGTATGTAATTCACTTGATGGGTACAGTCTCCCCCGATCATACCTTCATACCTATGTGTTCGGTATCTCAATTCGCCCCTGGGTATTGTGTCGTGGTACCGCTGTCTCGTGTTCTCAATCCTTTCACCATGATTGTGTGGTTGTGGTAAATGGTGTGCCCCTCACCCCCTGTCATGGGTGCTCCTAGTATTTCTATCTTCTCTCTCATTCTGGTTGTTTCTAGTCGTGCTTCTGTTTAAGATAGGTGAGTTTGGGTGACCGTTTCTATGTCTATGCTCATTAGGCCGACCATTTTGCGTTTCGAAGGCTGTTAGTAATTCTATCATCTGTCTCCTATATCTTCCTAATTCAAAGGAAAACTTCATATCTAAAGTCAATCCCACACAAACATTAGACATCACATATTATTTACACCTGACAGAAGTTAAGAAAAGTGATACTCCAACTAGTGTTCTAAAATTATTGGCATTAGGGACAATCCATACTAGATTTCCAGAACACAAATGACTCCATATTTATACTGATGGATCATTGATATCAAACCGAGATGGAGCAGGGGCTGGAGTCACGTGTCACCTCCTTTCCTATTACAAATCTTTAAGTTATGGAATTACAAACTTTGATGGAGAAATTGAAGCATTTCGAATGGCCCTACAAAATCTTTTGTATAGAATTTCACATTTTCATCAAGCAGTTAGTCTCTCAGATTCCAGGGCAGCAATTATAGCAATTACTTCCAAGTTGTCACCAAAAAACCAAACAATTATAGAATGTTGGAAAATCCTTACCCATCTAACCGCACTTCTAAAACACCAAGCCTTCCAATGGATACCAGCTCACTGTGGACTGAGTAGAAATGAGAAAGCTGATTTTCTTGCAAAAAAGGGTACCAGCAATGTGCAGAAATGTACAGTTAATCTACCATTTTATGCAGCTAAAAGATTAGTCAACTCTGAATACAAAAAAATTATTGCAAAATATTACTATGAAAAATCAAAAAATAAAAGATGGGGACTACCAAACATTCAAACAGTAATTCCTGAGTATCCTCGAAAAACGGCAGTTGCAACCTTCAGGTTGATTACAGGACATGATTGTCTGGCAAAACATTTAAACAGAATCGGGATATATTCTTCAGCACTCTGTCCTCTATGTGATCTGCAAGAGGAAATGGACCGAGACCACCTTCAAATATGCCCGGCCACTTCTAGCACCCCATCCACCAGTGAAAAATATTGGAGAATATTAATGACTTCATTGTCAGAAATCTAGCATTAGCTAACAACAACAAAACAAAAGGATAGTATAATTTGTGAACTGAAAGATAAGGTGGATATTTTAATATGACAGTTTGATTAGCCGACAGCAGTAAAGTCATTAAGTGCTCACAGAATAAAAATGGTGTTTTATTTACTACTCCATTCAACAGTGATTTAGTGGTGAGTAGCCACAGCAGCTCTGCTCTAAAAGGACACTCCAAGCTAAACACAATTATTTATAAACCTATTAAATGGGAAAAGCTAATGACAGAAGTATCAACAAATTGTTTAGTCTGCTGAAAATAATAAGTTAATTCTGGCTTCTGAAAGTGAAATGGAATCTGTTATTTATGGGATTAAACCTATTGAACCAACATGGGCATAGGAAACCTAAGAGATAAACCATTGTCAATAGTAATAACAGAGGTAGCAAGTCTGTTAACCTTAAAGGAATACAGTACAACCCTGTTTTTCCTAAATAAAGGGGGCGAAATCATTTTGGATAACACTATTTTTTGGATAATCGATGAAAAATATTTTTCATAAAACTGGCAGGGAATAAGAGATCCTCAAGCATGTAAATTTTAAACATAACTTTAATTAGGCAAATAAATCATAAGTATACATTATTTGTGCATCCAAGAGTAATCAGTTATTTTCTTCGTTTATTTTTTCCCTCAATTTGTTTACGAGATGCCATGTTGCGCAAAACATTGGTGTTTTAGGGATGAGGGTAGAGTTGTAGCATTCCTTTGAGGACATTGGCACTTAAATGGGAACACTTGTGAAAGAGGACAGACAAACTATTGCAGGGATGAACAAAATAATTGACTTTTTTTTCTTCTGTACTTATTAATTTTTTAAAATTTAATTATGTTTTTGTTTCGGTTAATCTGGATTTTGGTTAAGTGGGGCTTTACTGTACCAAAAGTGTGATCATTGCATGTGTTTAGATCAGTGGTTCTCAAACTTTTTGAGCCACAGAACCCATTTTGAAGCTAAAGTTTCTCGTGGAGCCCCAAGAAATGTTCATAGGAAAAAATAGAAGAAAAAAGAACTGGAGACAATATTAGTTATAACATAAATGTACAAAATTATATAACCTCTGTATCAACTTATAAAGATAGTTGAAAAGCATTACAATTTTAAATGTACATCTGATGTTGATGTGAACAGTGAACCTGCTTCTTGCAGTAAGCTTGTCAATGTCTGGTGTCACAGAAGTCAGTTGAAGATGCATTTTATCAGCATCCAAACAATCTCGATATATAAGTTTTAGTAGCTGTGAAAAGGCTATTTTACGGAGTTACGTAATACCAAAAGGCAGTAAGAGCAATTTAGTTTTTAAACTTAATAACAAAAAATCCTCCCTTAAGTAAGCCCAAAATTTGAGAAATGATTTCTTTTCAAATGGTGCCTGACAGTTGCTGTCTGATACAATGAATCTATAGACCTCATATTCTCTGCAGTGAGGAGTACTGGTTTTGATGTCACTGAAAATGGATCTAGTATTGACTCAAAATTATTTTGAATCGATTCCTAAATGTCCCTTGGAAAGTATGAATTCATATTTTGAAGCTTGTTGTTAAGGTGTTCTTGTATAATGCTGGCAGTGATTCATCCATTGTCACATTATGTTCTAAAAAGTTTGAAGTTAATGAAAAACATACCAGATCCTTGACGACTTGCTGTCTTTTTCTTCAGTGCAGTAATTTTGTTATTAACATCAAATATTACCTTCTATTTCCCTTGTGAGGATATGCTGAATTCATTCACTTTCGAAAAAAAGTCACATAGTAACATAAGTACCAAGTGTCAAGTAACATAAGTGCCAAGTAACATAATTTGCACAACTATACCTCTTTGTTTAAATAATCTGTTAGCAGCAAACTGTTTTGGTCATTCTAAAGTGAAGAAACTTTTGTTCGAAGTTCAAGTAAACAAGATGATGCTTTACCTCATGACAATCATCACACTTGTATGTGTAATAACAATGACTTGTGTATACATCCCATATCTTCGCACAGTATTTTGAGCAACCTACACTGGAAAAGTTGCACCTTAAAGTTGACAATTTTGATGCCATTGTTGAGTACTTGCTTTAATAATGCTAGCAATTTTTTTTTGAGATAGTGTCAGTGTAGTGCACATTGTGCATAGTGTGAAATTTTTGTAAATTTTCTTAATTCTTGTAACAATGCCAGTAACATGGCCTACCATGGCCTTTGCACCATCTGTGCTCACATCAATGCAATTTTCCAAAGATATCAAGTTTGCAATGAGGAAGTGGCTTGCAAAACAAAGTCTTCACGAAAAGGACCTGAAAATTTGTTCTGCATAAATGTCATTAACACAGCTAATCTGGCAACATCTTTGCATTATAAGCGTTTGTATTAATATTTCTTAACTGAAACTGACAGAAGTTGTTCATACATTTTAAAGAATAGACTATTGAGAATACTTTTCTGCATACATGTCTAACTTGCACGTTCCAGTTCAAATTTTGATCCATATAATCATAATCATATTTATTCACCATAAAATCTCATGCAGATTTATTGGTTTCATCACTAGTAAAACTATATACATATACAGTGTTAAATACTACATCAAGGTAAACATACAAACAGCATACCCAGCATTTGCTTTAGCGGTTGAGGAAAACCTCAGAAAAACCTCAGCCAGGTAACTTAGAATAGAATATGTAAGATTTAAAGCTTTCACGGCGCACATTATTTATTATAGTTTCACGGCTGATCGCCTGTGAAACTATAATAGAATAGAATATATATTAACATTTTATGATAAATTTAAATAAGAGTATTAAATCTAATGGAGAACGATCATGGTCTTGAAGGCAATCGTCAGGCATCCTCTTGAGCCAAAGTACATCCCTCAAGTGAACAGGATCCATACAACAGACATGGGAGTAAAATTGATTTTTTCAAGAAACTTATGTAACTCTACTTTATGTGTGTTAAAAGAGGTTATGCTTTTGAAATACCCTGGTATATAGTTGTATAATTTTGGGCTGTTATACTTGAAGGATGTATCAAATAGTTTATATTCAAGATGCTCTCGGGCTTCGAGCCAGGTGTAGTGATGAAAAGACATCAACGTTTCGGGAGTGTACTGCAGCACCTGAGGCACACATTCCGCGAAAACGGCTACTCTGTAGAGGATATTGAAGCCTCTATCTCCAAGGCCAAGAGAGGAAAACCACAAACTCAGCAAACACCAGACCAACTGACCGCCACTGCCTGCATCCCATACACTGGCAATCTTTCCGGCAGAATCAGTAGAATTCTTGCTAAACACAACATCAAAACCATCCACAAGCCGCCTTTGAAGATCCAACACCTAGTGAGGCCGGTAAAGGACAAACTGCTCCTTAATGTACCAGGGGTATACCGTATCCCCTGTGAATGCGGGACGCCGTACATAGGGCAAACCAGCAGGACCATTTCCACCAGAGTCAAGGAGCACGAACGGTCCATACGATTAATGCAGCCTGAAAAGTCAGGGCTGGCGGAGCACTGCTTTGAAAAAGACCACAGAGCTAACTTCAAAGAAACGGCCATTGTGGCAAAATGTAGCGGTTTATGGGAACGGAGGGTTAAGGAGGCTCTGGCCATCTCCTCCGAGAAGAGTACACTGAACCGGGACGCTGGATTGCAGTTTAGTCCATCTTGGAAACCAGCCTTAAAATTGGAAATCGACCGACTCAGAAAACACAGATTCCAACGGAGCGGTGAACCACCTCCACACTAGACTGGGTGTTTTCTACACGGTATGTACTGGCTGACAGTACTGGTCCCTTCACTCTTGCTAGTCATTCATCCTGAAGATGGGAGAGATGTACACTCCCGAAACGTTGATGTCTTTTCATCACTACACCTGGCTCGAAGCCCGAGAGCATCTTGAGTATGTTTGTCGCCAGGAAAGCTTCAAATCATATTTTATATCAAATAGTTTAGTTCTGTGGCTGGTAGTGTGAAGTTTTCCTTGTTCCATATATTATGTGAATGTATTTCCCCATTTGTGACATAACATGATGCATTCAGCTTGGTATAAATTAACAAATCTGTTATATACAAACATGGTAAGGTCAAGATATTCAAGTTGTGAAAATATTCTGTACAACATGCTGTTTTTGGAATACCAACTAGGATTTTTCTTTCTTCTTTACCTGATTACCCTCCCCTTATGTAGGACTTACACCCCCTAGGACTTGAAAGCTACTGCCTAGGGTCAGACACCTGTCGAGGAGCATAGGAACCTATGGACCGGAAGCGGGTGGTCAGCCAAGGACCAGGTATGGTAGCAAGGAAGAGGAGAATGATATGAAATGCAGGCAAAACCGATGATTGAAACGGTGATCATGGAGCACTTGGTGGAATGAGTGGTGGGGGAAACTGGAGAACCTGGAGAAAACCTGCCCTGGTGCCACTTCGCCCACCACGAATACCACATGCGGGTCCCTGGAATCAAACCTAGGCTGCCTAGGTGGTAGGCGAACACTAACCGCTTCTAAAGTAAGAACAAATTAGAAACTAAAAACTTCACTTATCTTAGTAAGTGAAGTTTTTAGTTTCTAATTTGTTCTCACTTTAGAATCTTGTTGCTTCACTGTTAATAGCTTCAATTTTTCCTTATTTAACTAACCGCTTGCCCATAGCTGTGCCCAACTAGGATTCTTATTGCTCTTTTTTGAAGTTTAAATAGTCTTACTATTTATAGCATTTCCCCATAATGGTAGTCCATATAGCAGTAAAGAGTGAAGGTAAGAAGAATAACAAGTTTGAGGACATGAGCTGATACTCAAGGCTTAAGCTGGTGAAGAGCCAAACAAGTTTTACTCAGCTTCCTGATAGCTTTTCAATGTGTAAATCACAACTTAAATTTTTATTAATCCACAAACTTAAGAATTTTGTTTAGCACTCAAAATTGACCAATTTAGATCCAATGCTGATGTCAGGATTGTTGTTTTCTATAAGCTTTATACTGAAAATTTAGTGCTGCAGTTTTCCTGTCATTTACAAGCAGTTTATTTACTTCAAACCAATTTATTATTTTATTCAGTACTACTGTTATGCTTTCTTCAAGGCCAATATGATCCCTCCCTGCAATATTATACTTGTATCATCTGGAGAAAGTCTTAATTTAGCTTGTGTTGTATTTTCAAGGCATAGTGGTAAGTCATTGGAGTGTAACAAGAACAGTAATGGATCCACGATAGAACCCTGTGGAACACCTGATGCTATAGGTCTTCTATCTGAAAGTTCCTGCCTAATTTCTTGATATTTTGTATCTATGAAGTCAATTTCAACTGTCTGATCTTTCATTTGTAAGCGTGATTTAAACCAATTGAAGGCCACTCCTCTCACACCATATTTATACAGCTTGTTTAGCAGGATTTTGTGCTCTACCATATCAGAAGCTTTAGATAGATCCAAAAATAACCCTACCCTCACTTCACTTCTGTCTAGTATGTCATAAATGTTAAGTCAATTACAGCCAAGCCAGTTGATTTGTTACTTTGGAAACCATATTGGCGGCTATTAATATTATGTTTGGTGAGGAATTTCATTAATCTCTTGTACATAATTTTTTCTAATATTTTTGAGAAGACTGAAAGTAATGCAATTGGCCTGGAGTTATTGAGGTCATATGCTTCCCCTTTCTTGAATATTGGTTTTATTTTTGCTGTCTTTAGCTCTTGTGGGAAAGTTTCACTTTAAAGTGATTTATTTGCAATGTGGCATAGAGGTTTTAAATTTTCCTGCATCATTTTTTAATTAGATAACTTGAACTTCCATCTATAGCTTCAGATTTTTTATTTTTTAGCTCATTTATTATATCAAACAATTCATTTTCACAAACAGGACATAGAAATAACAATTTGTTATTGGTGAAGCCAGGTACTTTGTTACCATTAGTTATAGGGCAGCTTTTACTTTGGGTTTTTCGTGACTTCTAGCAAGTATTTGTTAAATATGTTTGCTATTTTCTTAGGATTAGTTACAATGTTGTCATTATTTTTCAGTATAATATTTCCTTTCATTGAAATAATAGAGTTATTTCTTTTTTTATAATGTCCCACATAGCTTTTTGTTTATTTCTTGATTTGTTAATTTTTCTAGTATTATCTTAATATTTTGGCTGCTTGAATTATCCTTTTGTTAATAGTTTTATATCTCTTGTAGTAATGTTTTAATTCCTCTGAGGCATTTCCATTTTTAATTATATCATTAAGGAATTTTTGCTTTTTGCTAGAGGTTCTTATACCTCTGGTTACCCATCTCGAATGTTTTCTTTGAGTTTTATTCTAACCAATGGAAATGCTGTCTCATAGTAGTGGTTGAAAGTGTTTATGAACCTAGGGTAAGTACCATCTACTGAATTTTCCTCATATACCTCTTTCCAGCTTTCCTGTTCTAGCAAATGATTAAAATAGTCTAAGTTTTCAGACTTCTGTAGCCTAACCATTTTATACAATGTATTTGATTTCCCCAGTTTCTTCTTTGGCCCGTTTATGAGTACAAATTGAGCAAAATGGTGTGATAGATAAGTGTCAAAAACTTTGACATTACTATTGCAGTGGATTAGATCTCTACTTATGGCTACTTGATCTATTGTTTTAGAAGCATCACTGACCCTTGCAGGTGCATCTATCATTGGTTGAAGGGCATAGATATTTAGTGGTGTAATGAACTTATATCCTTCACTGTTGTGTACTAAAAATTTATGTTAAAGTCCCCTAGCAGAATTATGGTTTTGCTTAGCTTTTAAAAGTGATTAAGAATGAAACATACATATATACTCACACATGCATGCACACAAGTATGCACGTACATTCTCTCTCTCTCTCTCTCTCTCTCTGTCTCTCTCCCCTACCCCTTCACCACCTCCCTCTCACCTACCCCTTCTCCACCTCCCTCTCTCTCCCCCTCTCCCCTATCATTTAGTGATTTGGAACATGTTTTCTAGGGCAATTAATTTGTTAAAAGGTGACATTGCTTATGATAACTTACATTTTAATAATTTCCATTTAAATTGTTTTAATTTAATGAATTCCACACTGTTTTATTTGAACTTCATTGCAAGATAAATGAGATGTGTATTTAATTCTACATTGCAGCTGTGCAAGCTTGGGCTGTAATATGCTCCTTAATCTCAGTGGCATGGTCCCTTACTTCTTACCATCGGTCTGTAAGATTTGCCAGGGATGACAAGGAAAATCTACAATGGCAAGGAGCTTTGATGCAGTTTTGCTGGCATTTTATGAGCACAGGTATGCTTCTATTTTATCATTTTATGGCTATAGGTATGTTTCTATTGTAAATCTAGTTTAAGTAAAATGCAACTATTTTAATTCACTTTAAATGTACATTCAAGATATGCGTATGAATATAATTTTACTTGCAAAATATTATTTTAAATGCATCCTAGAATATATTTTGGTCAATATTAGATACAGAAACAAGATATAAATAACTAACATTAATGTTAGCCAGTATACGATTTCATGGTTCAGGTTCTGAATGTGCATGAGGCAAACATATTTGAATATGCTAGTAACAGTGACGTGAATCTTAATTATTATAAAAATTGAATCTGTGTTGAAACATTTAACATCACATGCATGAAAATATTTATCTTGAAACATCTTAGGTTTTGTTTGTTGAAATACTTTTCTAACTGGAGTAAATTAGAATTTTTAAGTGGTGGGAGGAACAAAGGAAATCATTGTGGCAAGCAATGCCTAAGGCAGAGAAAATTCTGGAACATGGTAAGGAGGTTGCTATAAGGCAGAGAAATTACAAGAAATATTAGAACTGATGGAATTAATAGTAGCAAGAGCAGGAACAGGAATGGAAGCAAAACAAAACAGAAAAATAAAGGATGGCTTGACGAGAAGCATGCATTAGCAAAAAAAGAGGTGATTAGATGGTTAAATAGATGGAGAGTAACAGAAGAAGAAACAGATAGGCAACATTTTCTGATTAGCAAATGGGGATATAAATGTTTGATAAAGAAAAAGCCAAAGGTGTAACAGGATAACATAGGAAAAATGGTAAAAGAGGCTATAGAGGAGGGAAAAAAGACAGTAAAAAATATTGGAATTAGTTAGGAGGATAAGTAAGAAGGGAGAAGTAAGAAATCAATTTCATTGGGAGAATGGATGAAGTATTTGTGGGAGACTGGGGAGAAGGAGAAGTGAGCAATGAAGTTAGGATTGAGGGAGATAGGACAAAGAGGGTAAAAAATGAAAAAAATTGGATGGACAAATGTCAGAGGTTAACCAACAGATAACAAATTAAAGAATCTGATGTGTTGCACTCACATGACTTTCTCTACTCTTGTACTAACCATTCTTACAATCTTTTATTCCTCTATCTCCTTCGTGTTAGTTGAGATAAGCATTTGCAGAAATTATCTTATTACTTTTTTCCCTGTAGCTACAAGGTGAATATGGGAATACAGTAGGCTTTGAGCGACAGTCAAATCTCTTAAAGTTTTCAAATTCTGCTCTCTTTCCATGGTTAACATATAAAAAAATGAATAACGATGTTCCATTTGACAGAAGTATAAGTTCTCCAAAACTCACACAAATAATAAGGAATATCTCTAAAATGGTTCATCCTACAAACAAATTTATTTAGACATAAATTGTGAGGTTTAGCAAGATCTTTTGTACAATAAGATTTGGCCTATCTGATACGGTTTACCAGTTATGCAAAAGTCATCCAGAGTAAATAGGACTTCATGGGCTATAGACAGAAAATACAAGACATTCATTTCATCTGTCGTAAAAATATCTTAAAGATATCGCATTTTAATAAAAATCATTAGAGCCATTTTGAAGAGAATCAAAATTTTCCATGTAAGGTGCAGTTTAGGGTGGAGGGATTTTTTTCCAAAATCTTTGTGTCGCATCCTTGAAAGACATTAAGCTTAAATACCAAATTTGGTTTTTAACTGACTTCGTTTTTGAGTTATGCTGTGCACAGACTGACAGACACACACACACACACACCACACCACACCACAGCACACCGCACCGCACCGCACCGCACCGCACCGCACCGCACCGCACCTTTTTCTAAAAATGCTTTTTTTAGTTAGGGGTCCTCAAAACATATTTCCAGCGAAATCTCAACATGGAATTTTTGGGTGGAATACAATACTTCCTCTAGTTTACTTTACGTAATAGAGAAAGTAAAAAGGGGGGCAAAGCAGTGGTGATTGATGGAATTCCAGGACAATTTGAAAAATGTTCAGTAAACTACTATCTTATGGATTAACGCCCGGTCGTGAAAGCCTAAGCATGTATAATGTTCGGTAAAGTTGGAGGTAATCTGAAAATTATGACAAAATTATAAATAGATTAAGGAAAGTAAAAATATACCTGAAAGTTGGAAAATAGTATAGTAGTACCAATACATTAAGGCAAGGGAGAGAAGAATGAATCAGAAAACTATGAAGAATAAGTTTACTGTCTATCTTGGAGAAAATCTACACAGGAATAAAGGCAGAAAGACTGAAAGAATGGGCAGGATCAGAATCAAGCTGAGTTTCTACAGGTTTCAGGAAAGTCAATCAACTGATAATATATCAATAATGCAGACAATAATTAAACATCCTGATTATTATTTATTTATGCCAACAAACTTACTGTTGGAAGGTCTGTGGTTCAAATCCCAGTTGTGGCATTGAATTTTTAAGTTCCGGTTCTACCTCTTAAACATCCTGATGTTTAGCCAGAGAGCTAGTTAAGAACTGGTCCAAAGGAGAATATATATACCTTGGTTTGAAACATTAGAAAACAAACACAGTAAACTATTTAATAGGAAACAGTCTAAGAAAAGAGCTAAAAGAAACTTAATTCCGTAGACTTCAGCTGAGAACAACCACTGCATTTCTCAAAGAACATGTTCCTGTAAAAAAGCATCTTAGCACGATGAGAGTGTTTCAAGTTAACTTAAGATTTCAGCTTATGCAAGGGAAAAAGACTTAATTTTGTGCAGGAGAGGTCTTAGCCTACATATATTGCTTGTGGGAAAAAGTTTTTAGAACCAGAAGAATTAGAAACTGTATTTGTTAAAGACTATTCCTTGGTAAAGAGTACAAGCATAATGAATTAGTCCAAAGCTGAAATGTGTCTGCAGCAATAACAAAAATCTCTATTGTGCAAGACAATAATTCACATTTCCACCCTTCTTCTCCATTCCAGATTTCATGGTCTTCATTTCACTGAATAATTGTTGAAGTATTTTCTCATCATGTGTACATCCTGAACCAGACACCAGTGGTACTTAGTAAAGTTTTCTCTTTCAAGACAAGACAATAACTAACATTTCTATCTCCATTCCGGATTCCATGATCTTTATTTCAATTAATAATTGTTGAAGTATTTCCTCCTCATGGTGTTAAAATTCAGATCCTAACATCAGTATTCACTTTTCTCTGTACCTTCACTTTACTTTTTTTTGTGCATAGCAGTGGAAAGTACCACACACAAAGCAACCTCTTCTGTCTTCCAGTTGCTCACTGTCGACCACAGGATACCACTTCTGTCTCCCAGCTCCTCACTCTTAAACACATGACTCCTCTTCCTCACTGTCTTACACAGGACTCCTCTCTTCCAGTTGCTCACTGTCGAACACAGGACTCTTGTTCTCACCTCCAGTTGCTCACTGTTGAACACAGGACTCTTGTTCTCACTTCCAGTTGCACACTGTCGAACACAGGACTCCTGTTCTTTCTTCCAATTGCTCATTGCCGAACGCAGGCCTCTTCTTTTCTCTTCCTGTTGCTCTCTGCAACCACAGGACTCTTCTTCTCTCTTCCAACTGCTCACAGTTGAAAACAGGACTCTTCTCTCTTCCTGCTGCTTACTGTCGAACAGAGGACACTTCTCTCTTTCAGCTGTTCACTGTCAAACACAGAACTCTTTCTTGTATCTCACAGCTGTTCACCATTGAACCCAGGATGACTCTCCTCTCTTCCAGCTGCTCACTGTTAAATATAGGAATGTTCTTCTCTCTTCCAGGTGCTCCATGTCAAACACAGGACTCCTCTTTTTCCTTCCAGCTACTCACTGTCAACCACAGGACTCCGTTTCTCTCTTCCAACCACTTTTAGACGAACCCAGGACTCCTCTCTTCCAGTTGCTCACTGTTGAACAAAGAACTCTTGTTCTCACTTCCAGTTGCATACTGTCGAACACAGGACTCTCCTTCTTTCTTCCAATTGCTCATTGCCGAACGCAGGCCTCTTATCTCTTCCTGTTGCTCTCTGCAACCACAGGACCCTTCTTCTCTCTTCCAACTGCTCACAGTTGAAAACAGGACTCTTCTTCTCTCTTCCTGCTGCTTACTGTCGAACAGAGGACACTTCTCTCTTTCAGCTGTTCACTGTCAACCGCAGGACTCTGTTTCTCTCTTCCAGCTACTTTTAGACGAACCCAGGACTCCTCTCTTCCAGCTGCTCACTGTCGAACATAGGACTCTTCTCTCCTTCAGCTGCTCACTGTCGAGGATAGGATTGCTCTGCACCCTTGCAGCTGCTCACTGATGAACACAGGACCGCTCTGCACCCTTGTAGTTGCTCACTAACGAACACAGGACCGCTCTGCACCCTTGCAGCTGCTCACTAACAAAACAAGGACCGCTCTGCACCCTTGCAGCTGCTCACTGATGAACACAGGACTGCTCTGCACCCTTGCAGCTGCTCACTGATGAACACAGGACCACTCCGCACCCTTGCAGCTGCTCACTGATGAACACAGGACCGCTCTGCACCCTTGCAGCTGCTCACTGATGAACACAGGACTGCTCTGCACCCTTGCAGCTGCTCACTGTTGAACACAGGACTGCTCTATACCCTTGCAGCTGCTCACTGTTGAACACAGGATCACTCTGCACCCTTGCAGCTGCTCACTGATGAACACAGGACCACTCTGCACCCTTGCAGCTGCTCACTGATGAACACAGGACCGCTCTGCACCCTTGCAGCTGCTCACTGATGAACACAGGACCGCTCTGCACCCTTGCAGCTGCTCACTGATGAACACAGGACCGCTCTGCGCCCTTGCAGCTGCTCACTGATGAACACAGGACTGCTCTGCACCCTTGCAGCTGCTCACTGATGAACACAGGACCACTCTGCACCCTTGCAGCTGCTCACTGATGAACACAGGATCGCTTGCACCCTTGTAGCTGCTCACTGATGAACACAGGATCGCTCTGCACCCTTGTAGCTGCTCACTGATGAACACAGGACCACTCTGCACCCTTGCAGCTGCTCATTGACAAACACAGGACCGCTCTGCACCCTTGTAGCTGCTCACTGATGAACACAGGACCGCTCTGCACCCTTGCAGCTGCTCACTGATGAACACAGGACCGCTCTGCACCCTTGCAGCTGCTCACTGATGAACACAGGATCATTCTGCACCCTTGCAGCTGCTCACTGATGAACACAGGACTGCTCTGCACCCTTGCAGCTGCTCACTGATGAACACAGGACCGCTCTGCACCCTTGCAGCTGCTCACTGATGAACACAGGACCGCTCTGCACCCTTGCAGCTGCTCACTGATGAACACAGGACCGCTCTGCACCCTTGCAGCTGCTCACTGATGAACACAGGACCACTCTGCACCCTTGCAGCTGCTCACTGATGAACACAGGACTGCTCTGCACCCTTGCAGCTGCTCACTGATGAACACAGGACCGCTCTGCACCCTTGCAGCTGCTCACTGATGAACACAGGATCACTCTGCACCCTTGCAGCTGCTCACTGATGAACACAGGATCACTCTGCACCCTTGTAGCTGCTCACTGATGAACACAGGATCACTCTGCACCCTTGTAGCTGCTCACTGATGAATACAGGATCACTCTGCACCCTTTAGCTGCTCACTGATGAACACAGGACCGCTCTGCACCCTTGCAGCTGCTCACTGATGAACACAGGACCGCTCTGCACCCTTGCAGCTGCTCACTGATGAACACAGGACCGCTCTGCACCCTTGCAGCTGCTCACTGATGAACACAGGACCGCTCTGCACCCTTGCAGCTGCTCACTGATGAACACAGGACCGCTCTGCACCCTTGCAGCTGCTCACTGATGAACACAGGACCGCTCTGCACCCTTGCAGCTGCTCACTGATGAACACAGGACCGCTCTGCACCCTTGCAGCTGCTCACTGATGAACACAGGATCATTCTGCACCCTTGCAGCTGCTCACTGATGAACACAGGACTGCTCTGCACCCTTGCAGCTGCTCACTGATGAACACAGGACCGCTCTGCACCCTTGCAGCTGCTCACTGATGAACACAGGACCGCTCTGCACCCTTGCAGCTGCTCACTGATGAACACAGGACCGCTCTGCACCCTTGCAGCTGCTCACTGAGGAACACAGGACCACTCTGCACCCTTGCAGCTGCTCACTGATGAACACAGGACTGCTCTGCACCCTTGCAGCTGCTCACTGATGAACACAGGACCGCTCTGCACCCTTGCAGCTGCTCACTGATGAACACAGGATCACTCTGCACCCTTGTAGCTGCTCACTGATGAACACAGGATCACTCTGCACCCTTGTAGCTGCTCACTGATGAATACAGGATCACTCTGCACCCTTTAGCTGCTCACTGATGAACACAGGACCGCTCTGCACCCTTGCAGCTGCTCACTGATGAACACAGGACCGCTCTGCACCCTTGCAGCTGCTCACTGATGAACACAGGACCGCTCTGCACCCTTGTAGCTGTTCACTGATGAACACAGGACTGCTCTGCACCCTTGTAGCTGCTCACTAATGAACACAGGATTCCTCTGCTCTCTTACAGTGCTTCACTGTGGAACACAGCACTCCTCTTCTCTCTTTGAGTTGCTCACTGTCGAACACAGGACTCCTCTATTCCAGTTGCTCACTGTTGATCACATGGCTCTTCTCTTCTTGCTGCTCTGTGTCGAACACAGGACTCCTCTCTCTTCCTGCTGCTTACTGTCAAACACAGGACACATCTTCGCTATAGCTGCTAGGAATCTTGGGAAGCATTAGCTGGCACTCAGGGCCGTTCAAGGACACTACAACCTTGGAAGACCAGTTGCAGGGATTGCAGGCAGGAAGAGGTTTTCTAACCCGCCTGAGGATAGGCCACACCCGAGCCACACAAAGATACTGTTTGCTTGGTGAGCTGGCACCTGTCTGTGCGACGTTCAATGTTCCGCTTTCCATCACACATGTCCTTAGTTGTCTGCGATACGCTCGTGAGGGCCAGTCCCTTGGCCTGGGTCATCACTGTGCTTAGTTTTAGCCAACGACCCAGTAGTTGTAAATACATTCCTGTGTTTTGTTGCCAATATTGTTTTTTTGTAAGCAAGTTTTATTTTGAAAATTTTAGCATTTTAGGGTGTTTTATTTTTTCGTTTATTTCTTTATAGCTCTGTTTAACCACAACAACGTTTAAGGGTCCGTCGACAACTAGATCATTTGGACCTGCTGTGTAAGATAAATTACTATTATGAAAAGACAATGTTGCAATTGAGTACCGTCATAACTGTAGATGACATGAGAGATATTCATAGATGTGAACCAGAAGCGTAATCAACAAACACTGTTTACATCCCATCCATTTTTTGTGCATTAACCCTTTAATTGGCATTGTTGTTTACAAGCAACATATAAGTTTAAGTTTTGAGACATTTTATTGGCTCTTTTTAATTTCTTGTTATACTAACCTAAATAAATACAATTCAAGTATTTGCAGTTGTCTTACATTGTAAACATATTACATGTTTACTTTCTCTACTGGTAAGTAGGGGAAGTATTGTATTCCACCCAAAAATTTGATGTCGAGATTTCACCGGAAATATATGTTTTGAGACCCCCTGAATCCAAAAAAAGCATATTTAGAAAAAGGTCCGTGTGTGTGTCTGTGTGTCTGTGTGTCAGTCTGTCAGTCTGTCATTCTGTGGACAGCATAGCTCAAAAACGAAAAGTCGGTTAAAAACCAAAGTTGGTGTTTAAGTTTAATATCTTTCAAGGATGCGACATGAAGATTTTGAAGAAAATAGCCCCACCCTAAACTACCCTTTACATGGAAAATTTTTCGAAAATTTTGATTTTCTTGAAAATGGCTCTTAACGGTTTTGATTAAAATGTCATATGTTTGAGATATTTTTATGACAAATGAAATGTATATCTTGAATTTTCTGGCTATAGCCCCTGTAGTATTTACTCTGGACGACTTTTGCATAACTGGTAAACCGTTAGAGATAGACCAAATTATACTATACAAAAAATGTGGATCTTGCTAAAATACACAATTTATGTCTCAATAAATTTTCTTGTAGGGTGAACCATTTCGGAGATATTCCTTGTTATGTGTGTGAGTTTCGGAAAACTTAGAACTTTTGTGAAGTGGATCATCGTTGTTCATTTTTTTATATGTTAAGTGTGTAAAGACAACAGAATCTCTAACATTTGACTATCGCACAAAGCCTACTGTATTCTAACATTCCCCTTGCACCTACAAGGAAATAAGCAATAAGTTGTACAAATGTTTATCTTAACTAACACGAAGAAGATATAGGAATAAGAGTTTGTTAGAATGGTTAGTACAAGAGTAGAGAAAGTCATGCGAGTGCAACACATCAGATTTTTTCAATAAAACTGTAGGTCTTTTATTTTTTTTGTTCTTTTTGAAAAAAAGAAGCAAAATTCTTGCAATTGCAAGTCAAATGTAACCCTGTCAGCTTCCAAGTGTGCCATTATTTGGTCCCTCCCCTTCCTTTACTTCAGGCACATTTGACTGCAGTTGCTGGATTCAAAGTCGCAACGTTCAGGTTTGAATGGTTAGCCAGTCCATGGTATATCACCTTAACCATCATGGCTATTCAAATCGTTTCAGCTAAAGTGCCTCCAAAAGGGATACGGTTTAGGGATTAGAAGAAGAGCAATATATGTAGCAAAATGACTTGCCAATTAAAGGGTTAAACGTTAATGATTGTTAAGAGTGATCTCTCTCAACAAGCACAGAATCTATTATTTCTGTGCAGGTTAAGCTCTTTAAGCTCATAGTTCAACCTTGAACTTAAGATACCTCTCAAAACTTTTCTAATATTCAAGTAGAACCCTTGTTTCTCACTTCACAGTAATTACTTTTTTCAGTGTCACGAGTACTGGCTCTTAGCTTGCTGGCTTCATTGTATCCAGCATGGATGGGGACAGTTTGCCTCTGTCATTGGTGTGTGATGTCAGCATGGTTGGCATTAGGGCATCATCAAACCACAATATGTGCCAGTCGCTGTGAGGAGTTACTCTTCAGCTTAGTTTTGGGGTTGGCCTACATCTTGGCTTTTATCTCACCTAGAGATGGACCAACCAGATATTCCTACTTGGCATATTATCTTGTGTTCTTTATGGAAAATACTGGTGCTCTTGTTGTGTGGTAAGTAAATTCATACTTTCTTATTGATGCTTTTTCTTTAGATTTACAAATGTTTTTGTTAAATGGGTGTTTGCATAATTGAAGTCTAGTGTGACATAAATCATGCAGTCACTCACATTGTTATTATGAAAACTTGAGGAGAAGGTCCAAATATGGGCTTCAACTTTCATTATGGGATGTACTGCCAAGGCTGTTGAAGATTTCAAACATATTACACCTCAAAGGAAATCTGAAACATATTTGCTTTTTAACTGTGAAGTTAAAATAAATAGGAAAGAAATAAGTTGTATGAAGTACCATAGTTAGCGATGACTGTAAAATTGCCGTTTAACTAAGAGCCAAATAGAGCTAGTTCAGAAATACCATAAGATAGGTATAAAAAGAACAAGAAGTCAGGCATCGACTTTACTTTTAAGGAGACCTTCACAGCAGAGATAAAGCTAAATGCATGCTTAATATATAATGGATTTAAAAATATGTATAGTTATTTATGGTTCAAAACACTGAAAGACCAAGAAAATATTTTATAAAAAAATCTTATTTGCAAAAGTTGCAGATGTACATATCTGTCTCACCACCTGCACATCCACTGTGTGCCCACATATTGCATAAGAACACTACCCAAAGTGTTGTCATGAGTCTTCAGGATTGTCACTCTTGCAAGGAATGCAGCTTGCATCCTCATCATCTGGATATTTTCCTTGAGGTATTTCGAGGTCACCGTCATTAACAACATGTTCTGGAGCTGCACCATCATCTTCTGAATCTGAAGATAATTGTTTCTATTTTGAATACCTTTTTTTTGTCTATGTGTTTGCTATTAGAAAGGTGGTTTTCTCTTTACAGCACCCTGTGTCACTGAAACATACTTCTTCTTAGTCTTCTCGACTTTTCCACAGAGACAATTCTTGCCAATGTGGTGTTCTAGTAACAACACAAGAAATAGAAGGCTTATGACCTTGATTTGTTACTACGTTTTTGATGCAAGGAACTGAAGTAATTTCAAAAGTACTCACTTGTTTTGATGTTCCTGGAAGAAGCTGCTGAATAATAGGAGTGGAAGTCGAGCATGATGATAAGGTAATAAATTTGGGGGTGAACTTGCCCGATTTTGATGTTGTAGAACTGCATTTCTTCTGTGCTTCAATTTCAGAAGCTACAAACCCAGAATCAGAAAAAAATGCTTCCGTTCAAAAGAAATATTTGAATCCGTTCACTGCAATCTCTCCAGTCTGGACTTTGAGAACTTGCATTTCCAAATAGCTCCATTATATCATATGCTGTGACAGGACAATTCTGCATTAGTTTTTCTCAAACAGCTACAACTATTGCCATATCTTGTTCATTCCAGCACCTTCTTTTTTTTCTTTTGAATATACTTTGGCATTTTTTTAGCATCCTGGAACAAAAGGTATCAATATTTTTGCATGAGGTGTACCAAAATAAGGTAAAAATATGGGCTAGCCCTTATTTGGACCTGCATGTATAGCCTATTTTAGATCAAATGGATAACAGCACTAATCAGTGGTGGTAACTCATTGTATAAATACATCACTGAGTAAATAGTATATTGCAAGAAAGCTAAAATATCAACAGCAAAATGCTGTTAACAAAAAATTCTTTTCTTTAAAAACTTAGTTAATATAATAAAACAAACATACCTTGAAAATTTGAGAGGTAGAATCAGAACTGAAATATTCAATGCCACACCCAGGATTTGAACCACTGACCTTCCGTTTCATGTGCGGCTGCTCTAACCTCTGAGTTACTGTGGCAACTTGCCACTATGACATTGAATTCTTCAACTGATTTGTATTTTTCCCGATAGACCACAAAGGGTCTTCTGTGCTTCACATCAGACGTAAGTACCCCAACAGCGACTTACAGTCGTAAGTACTTTATGTCCTGAGATTAAGTAAACTTTAGATGGTAATTATTAGTTATTTATGCCAATGAACTTACTGCTGGCATTTTAAACACACAAGCCGTGGGTGGACAATGTTTGAGAGGTAGAATCAGAACTGAAAAATTCAATGCCAAGCCAGAATTTGAACCATGGACCTTCTGCTTTACGCATGACTGATCTAACCACTGAGCTACTGTGGCAACTTGCCACTATGACATTGAATCCTCCAACGAATTCGTATTTTTCCCAGTAAACCACAAAGTGAATCTCACATCAGAGATAAATATCTCAAGGGTGACTTACAATTGTAAGTACTTTGTCCCAGGATTAAATAACCTTTAGATGGTAATTGTTATTTATTTATGCCAACAAACTTACTGCTGGTGCTTTTAAACACACCAGCCATGTGTGGGCAATGTTTGAGAGGATTTTCATCCATCAATTTTTCCCGTGTGGGCAATGTATGAGAGGTAGATTCAGAATTGAAAAATTCAATGCCACAGCAGAGGGTCTGTGGTTCAAATCCCGGCTGTGGCATTGAATTTTTCAATCCTGAATCTACCTCTCATACATTGCCCACACGGGAAAAATTGATGGATGAAAATCCTGCACATTAGATTAACATTGCCCACACATGGCTTGTGTGTTTAAATCACCAGCAGTAAATTTGTTAGCATAAATAAATAACAATTACCATTTAAAGGTTCTTTAATCCCGGGACATAAAGTACTTGTGATTGTAAGTTGTGATTGGAGTAGTTATCTCTAATGTGAGATTCCCTTTGTGGTCTACCAGGAAAAATACGAATTGATTTGAGAATTCAATGTCATATTGGCAAGTTGCCACAATGCCTCTGTGGTTAGAGCAGCCATGTATGAAGCAGAAGATCTGTGAGGTCCATGGTTCAAATCCTAGCTATGGCATTGAATTTTTCAGTTCCGATTCTACATCTCAAACATTGCCTACACACAGCTTGTGTGTTTAAAAACACCTGGAAAGTGTTTCAAAGCACTGAAAATGGCAAAATGATGTGTTCTATAATACTGCATGTAAACACTTCAGCTGCCAGCCATCAACTGCTTTTGGCATCCTCCCTAACCATTTAACACTGCTGACACTAGATTGCAGCACATATAAGCCATTAGGCAGTAACTAGCCCACATTTAGACTCCAGCCAATATTTGGACTTTTTCCTCTACCTGTGATTTGTAGTTTTCTGCTTTTTGTTACATGAACATGATATACTGTCATATTAAAGAAGGAAATTCATATAAAGAATGTGTTTTTCGGTGCAGTTTCTTTTTTCTTTCTTTTAGTTTTTTTGCATGCTTGAAGCAAGCAATTATATTATGTATCTGACATTCATCTTCTCAGGATAAGGGAAAATCTCTGGTAACCTTATCCAGATTCAAACTTGGGACCTCTTGAATGTGAGTCTGTTTGTCAAAAGTCTTAAAATATTCAGTAGTCGGATTTAAATGTTAAAATTGAATTTGAACATTTCATATAAGGGTCAATCCACGTCAAATCACACACCCGTAAAACACGACTTTTTTGTAGAAGGTTCAAATTTTTTTGTGAATAATAGACATAAAATAAGGAGACCTATATTTTTTTTATTTCCATATTTTTAAATCACTTGCTTAGTTACGGCTATTAGAAATTAAGCAATTTCTGCGTGCACCGTAATATAAAATCACTTGTTACTCTAAGGCCATATAGAGTTGAGAGTTAGGGTTCGGCGCACTGGAAAGGTTAAATACAACACTTTTAACAACTTTCAGCCAATCATTATTACAGACAAATTTTGGACTGTTTTTTGATGGTATATTTTGTAAAACCAAAAATAAAATTTAAATCAATGTATTAAAAATCTAAAAAAAATACACATGTCTTCCCTGACTTTTTATCTATAAAATAAGATGTTAAAAGCTGTGAAGTGTGCATTTGCTACAATTTTTTTTTTTCTGGAGGCGTGCAAGCATTCACGGACCACATGAAGTAGAGATCCATTTGTACAGCTGAATTCGCCGTTCTTGGCCCCTGGAGGAAGTACATGTAAAGCTTGAAAGCGAGTACCAAGTGACTGCAGACAGCAAGTGTCAGCTTCATGTACTACTCACATAACTTCTTACTAAGGCAGTACAGTCCATGCAGAAAAATGTCTCCACAATGTACCTTCTTTCTGATATTCTTGTGGCATCTGATACGTGCTTTTGAACTTTTTGAATTTTTTTGAAAAAATCTTTTGACGTAAGCAATTCTTTGCTTTTAGCTTCTTTCTTCATGTACGCCCGTACATTAGAAACAATTTCTCTACTCTGACTGTATAATGTTTTGGTCCCAAATTTAGAACGTACAAGTGGCATAATAATTAATAATATTTATTATATGTATATATCAATTATTTATTTTCGCTATGATCAATGTCTCACAAATTCACTATATTCACTCCTTATCGCAAAGATCTAACTATATCTTCAACTGCACGCTGCAGTAAAAAGCACCTGTGAATTAGCAAGGACTGTCTCGGATGATGCAGACATTACTACCTTCCCCCTCTCTCCCCATGTTGTGCATGGTTTTATTTGCAGAATTATACAATGTGAGCTGATGAAAGAGACAAATGCTATGGATTCACCTACAGGACTTCCAGTCAAGGTTAGGGACCAAGAACGATGGGACTATGCTTTAAAATTACACTCCTTAATTCCTTTCGTCAAAAACTGAAGCTTTAGTGAAACAATTTTCTTTCGAAGAAGGAGGTAGACGAGTAGAAATTTAAAGTTTTTTGTTGTGTGGAAACTTTAGTTTAAAATGCATATTTTAAAAACAGTTTGAAGATGCTAATAGTGTACATATAATAGTGTCAGCTAGCAGTGTGCTCCTTAGTGTACTGTTGTAACGTTCATGGAACCTCAAGCAGTGAACAGTTACCACAATGGAAGGTGGCAATTGTGCGACATTACAGTAGCCATCACTGCTGCCACGCGAGTTCGCTGCACTGATTTGCAAAGTTAATTACAACTGAACTATTAGAGACTCCATTCTGATTTTTTCTGAGAATATTGAATAAACTTCAGCGTATTTTTAATTTTTTTTTTTCAGATTTTTAAATGGTTGAGTTTGTTTTATTATCTAACTTTAAAAATTTAATCATGTAAAATATAATAATAATAATTAATTAAATTTTCTAATAAATACCTAATGAAATACTATGATTTATTTTTAATTTGAGCCAAAGATAAAGTAATTTGCTTGATTACAATCGGAGGTATGATTGATCGAAGGGTGAGGAGCGCGCGATTTTTGGGACATTTCAAAAATTAATATCTGCCAAAATAAATTTTTTTTTATAAAACAAAGAAACACTGGTCAAGTGTATTTTGTTCCAAAACACCAAAAAAAAAAAAAAAAAAAAAAAAAAAAATTTCAAGAAAATCTGAGATATTAAGGTCAATTTTTACCATATTTTGTGTGATTTGACGTGGAATGACTCATAAGAGTTTAGGTAATGAAATTCATACCTTGTAATCCTGGGTAACAGATATTATTAAATACTGGACTCAAGTGAAACAGCTATGTACATTTCTCACTATTTGAAGGCATGGATGGGTACTTAACTTCATTGGTGTTCCATTTTGAACATAACTTGGCATCAACCTGGGTGAATATAAAAACCTGTTATATTAGTTGAGTAAGAAATAATGTATTTTTTCTGAACCTAAATCTGCTGGTGAAAAGTGAAAAATGAAAAACTTATTGTGATACTATGAAAACCAAAATATGCAAAAGATTTTAAATTTAAGACAAAATTAGATGTTAAAAGATATGTTTAATTCATTTATTATGCTTAAGCAAAGAAAGTATTATGAGTAAAGTAAACACATTACATTTTTTATAAGCTTTTAATTAGGATTAAGCTGCAGAATTAAATAGTTTGTTTCTTCAGATCAGCATAAAGAACTAAGGCAAATGGTGCGCTGAAAACTAAATAGTGGATACACTAATGATATTTATAATAAACTTCTAAATGCAAATGTGAGGTCTGAAGTCTGTTTTTATCATCTGTCCTCAATGCATTTATTAAGGAAAAATAATACATTTGACAGCTTCATTGAATCCTCAGAACCAGGTATTTCAGATTGTTAGTAAATGTATACTGTGTAAGTAAGTGGAGGAAAATATTTCACACCATTTGACATTGACACTTTGATCCTTCAGTTCACTCCACATATTAAACTTATTTTCACAATGTTTTTTCAGACAAGTTCTCTTCATTCACACTAAAATATGGTAACAGTATTTTCATGAAAAATTAACTTTCTGGTATGTTTTTCATACAAGAGACTGCTTTCCCATCAAGTTGATCCAATTCATAGTCTAATGAAATATGAGAAATGGCATATATCACTCATGAATATGTATGTTCAGTGCAACTTTTATAGAAATCTTTGCATAGCTTTGAGACTTTTTAATTGTTGAATGTGTTAAATAAGGAAAATTTAAGCTACTAACAGTGAAGCAACAAGATTCTAAAGTAAGAACAAATTAGAAACTAAAAACTTCACTTATCTTAGTAATGTTGTTATTCTTTTGCTAACCCTGGGGTTTCAAGCTATGTCCAGCTCATTCTCAAAGCCATATAAACAAACTCGTTGCCAAGCTACAATCTTTTATTTTTTCTGAAAAACAATTACTCTTATTCAATTTTTATTTACCAATCTCTGAAAACAAAAATTTATAAATACAATCTATAGATGGTAATTCGAAGTTCATGACACGGTTCCTGTTTTTTAAAATAAAATTTTTTTTCCAAACCATTAAATCTATCGGATTACTTAATTGTTTTAGTAATTTAACCTCTGGATTAATTTCATGATTAAATGACCAAAAATGATCTGCCACAGCTGATTTATCAGTTTGTTTATATTTAATATTTCTAAAATGTTCTTTTATTCTGGTTTCTAGATGACGTTTAGTTTTACCAATATAAACTTTATCACAATCTGAACAGCTAAATTGATAAATGCCAGATTTTTTATAATTTGGTATTTTATCTTTTTTTGAAAAATTAAGTAAATTTTGTATATTAAATTTATTTTGAGGGACCAAATTTATTCCATATTCTTTAAAAATCCTTGTAAATTTTTTATTAGCCCATGGATGGTAAGTAAACTTTTTAAAAATACAATTATCTTTTATTTTTTTAAGGGTTGAAACTTCTTTGACAGCTTTTTGATACTTAAATTCCTCTATCCTTTTATGTATAAAATCTGTATTAAAACCATTAATTACTGCAGTGTTAATAATATGTTTATATTCTATGTCAAATTCATCTTTATTAAGGGGTATATTTATTAATCTATAAATTAAACTATTAAAAACAGCAAATTTATGTGCAAAAGGATTAAAACTTTTATATTTTATGTAATTATCAGTGTGAGTAGATTTTCTGTAAATACCAAATTTCAATTTATTGTTATGTCTTGTAATTTTTAAGTCCAGAAATGAAAGGAATCCATTATTCTCAGTTTCCAAAGTGAATTGTATAGCTTTATCTTGTAAATTTAAAAGTTTTAAAGCATCATTTATCTGTTTTTAGGGACAACAGCAAAAATGTCATCAACATATCTATACCATATTTTAAAAATTAGAGGGAATGATTTTGTAATTTGAGTTTCAAAAAAACTCATGAAAAGATTAGCAAGAAATGGCGAAAGTGGACTACCCATTGCCAAGCCAGAAGTTTGTTGAATTCTATAAATTCACCTACATATAATTTAGCTAAATGGTTAACAAAAAAATTTAGTAATTTTGAAACATTTGAGAGTTTAAGTATTAAAAATTCTTTTGAACTAGTAAAAAAGATTAATAACCTAATATTATCTGAGAATGAAATACTAGTTTCTTTTGATGTAGTTGCTTTATTTCCTAGCATTCCTAGGAAAAAGCTTTTGATTTTTTTAAAAAAATGGTTAAATTCTTTAGAATTAGACAATGACTTAGTAGATGATTTTGTAAAACTTACAAATCTTTGTTTAGATCAAAATTTCTTTAGTTTTAATGGTAATTTTTTTCAACAAACTTCTGGCTTGGCAATGGCAACTTTCGCCATTTCTTGCTAATCTTTTCATGAGTTTTTTTGAAACTCAAATTACAAAATCATTCTCTCTAATTTTTAAAATATTGAGATTTTTGTGATCTCAGGGTGTCGTAACGGATGGAATGAAATATCACTCAATGTTTCTTTACCACAATGTATTAATTTATTAATACTTCATCGATACTTTACATTAAACAATATTTCTCAGCACCATTCTAAATGCTTAAAAACCTTTACACTTTTTCACTTAATGGAACTTATGCTTGATGAAAGTTTGGTGAAAGTTCCATGTTCACACTACCTAAAATACGTCTTTTCACCTTGAATATACAGACGCTAGTGAACAGTTTTTGGCTTCACCTCACGCGATACCGCCTTTTTCGTATTCATCCGCGTCCATAAAATAGTTCTCTCTTATTAGGGAAGTGATCCCTAGTCATCTTCTCCTACTTTTATTATGGAACACATACAATTCTAATATTTATACATATACATTAAAATCAAATATGGAAAGATTTATGACGTCTTTGTGCAAACTTAGTTGTTAGTAACAATGAACCTTATCAACATGTTTTCGTCAATTAACTATCTCATACCAACATCGAAAAAATGAATTACACTTTTAACAAACATTCACATGAACGATTTTCTTTTGGGGTCTACCAATATTCTGTCTCAATGGTATAGATATGTGGATGACATTTTTGCTGTTGTCCCTAAAAAACAGATAAATGATGCTTTAAAACTTTTAAATTTACAAGATAAAGCTATACAATTCACTTTGGAAACTGAGAATAATGGATTCCTTTCATTTCTGGACTTAAAAATTACAAGACATAACAATAAATTGAAATTTGGTATTTACAGAAAATCTACTCACACTGATAATTACATAAAATATAAAAGTTTTAATCCTTTTGCACATAAATTTGCTGTTTTTAATAGTTTAATTTATAGATTAATAAATATACCCCTTAATAAAGATGAATTTGACATAGAATATAAACATATTATTAACACTGCAGTAATTAATGGTTTTAATACAGATTTTATACATAAAAGGATAGGGGAATTTAAGTATCAAAAAGCTGTCAAAGAAGTTTCAACCCTTAAAAAAATAAAAGATAATTGTATTTTTAAAAAGTTTACTTACCATCCATGGGCTAATAAAAAATTTACAAGGATTTTTAAAGAATATGGAATAAATTTGGTCCCTCAAAATAAATTTAATATACAAAATTTACTTAATTTTTCAAAAAAAGATAAAATACCAAATTATAAAAAATCTGGCATTTATCAATTTAGCTGTTCAGATTGTGATAAAGTTTATATTGGTAAAACTAAACGTCATCTAGAAACCAGAATAAAAGAACATTTTAGAAATATTAAATATAAACAAACTGATAAATCAGCTGTGGCAGATCATTTTTGGTCATTTAATCATGAAATTAATCCAGAGGTTAAATTACTAAAACAATTAAGTAATCCGATAGATTTAATGGTTTGGAAAAAAAATTTTATTTTAAAAAACAGGAACCGTGTCATGAACTTCGAATTACCATCTATAGATTGTATTTATAAATTTTTGTTTTCAGAGATTGGTAAATAAAAATTGAATAAGAGTAATTGTTTTTCAGAAAAAATAAAAGATTGTAGCTTGGCAACGAGTTTGTTTATATGGCTTTGAGAATGAGCTGGACATAGCTTGAAACCCCAGGGTTAGCAAAAGAATAACAACATTACTAAGATAAGTGAAGTTTTTAGTTTCTAATTTGTTCTTACTTTAGAATGTTGAATGTGTATCTTGTAACTGATTTTCCACAGCAGTGGTAACAAACTTTTGTTATCTTTTGCAATTTAAATTTTATGTCAATGTGTGCAGTGCTATTTTTCTGGGGGAACGCTGGAGGTCGCGTTTCCCTAAACATTTTCTGACCACAAAATTTAAAAATTATAGAAATTCCCCATTAAAGTAGGACATTAGATTTTATAACTACTGATTGGCTTTATTGACATTTGTTTGGTTGACTTCCATTTAAATAGGTTATAGCAGCGTTAGAACAGATTGCAACCTCTTTGCAAGCATAAAAAATAAACCCATAACAACAACTGCTTTGCTATCTATCTCAGCAAGTTCCTGTTTACTACGGGTGTTTATGAATACCATAGTGCATGCATGTGATCTGAGCAAAGAATTGGAATGTGTACTCTTTGGATTTGAGCAGATATGTTCTGTGTTCATAGGTATCGTTCAGTTCCTTGCAGCGGTAGACGCTTAGCGCCTTACTGATGCTGGTAGTGTATTGTACAGTGTGCACGTGGTTTTTCGAGTTAGAAAATGTGATGAAAATTAACTATTTCTGTGGTCTCTAGCACCAGAGAAAATAAAACAAAGCAACAATGAATGCATTTCAAATTATAGTGTATGGAAGTTCGATGATGGTGGATAATGGTGCAACCGAAAGCAAAAGTTTTGAGTACATGTGTGATGAGACCTCGAGTGAACATAGTGATGAAAAATTAGATAGTATCCCTGATTGTTGGTCTTTTCATAAAAAAGGAATCTTTTGCAACAAGAAAACAAAAGTTGCTGTTGGTTAAAACTAGAAACTTGGTTGTAAAATATGTGGATAAGTTGGGAAACTAGAACCAGACAGAAAAACAACAGGGGATGAATATTGCAAGGGTGACAATTTCTGTCACCTTACAGGGATGAAAAAATAAAAAGAATGAGATGTCTCTGTGAAAGAAAATATTCAAACAGAAGGAAAGTTCTGCTCATCAAGCTACAACTAAGGTTTACCTAACGTTTGCACTAGAGCTTTCAAAAATGAAAAAGAAGTGATTGCAAATGTGTTCCGAATGGCGTACAGAGTTGCTAAAAAGAGCCAGGCTTTTAATGATAAGTTGATGGTAGCAGCAAACAGTCGATACTTCCTCTACTGGTAAGTAGAGGAAGTATTGTATTCCAACCAGAAATTTGATGTTGAGATTTCACCAGAGACCCCTGAGTCCAAAAAAAGCATTTTTAGAAAAAGGTCTGTACGTGCGTGGGTCTGTGCGTGCATGTGTGTGTGTGTGCATGTCTGTCTCTCTGTCTGTTTCTGTGTCTTTCTGTCTGAGTCTGTGTCTATTGGTCTGTCTGTATCTGTCTGTGTAATTGTATGTGCATGTGTGAGTGTGTGGGTGCACGCGTGGGTGGGTGCGTGCGTGGGTGTGTGTGAGGGTTGTGTGGGGGTGGGTGCATGCAGCATAACTCAAAAACGAAAAGTCGATTAAAAACCAAAGTTGGTATTTAAGTTTAATGCCTTTCAGGGATGCGGCACGAAGATTTTGAAGAAAATTGTTCCACCCTAAACTATCCTTTACGTGGAACATTGAAAATGGCTCTAACGATTTTGTTTAAAATGCTGTATGTTTGAGATATTTTTACGGCAAATGACATGTATATCTTGAATTTTCTGGCTATAACGCTTGAAGTCTTCATTTACTCTGGATGGCTTTTGCATAAGTGGTAAACCGTTAGAGATAGACCAAATCTTACTATACAAAAAATGTAGATCTTGCTAAAACACACAATTTATATTTGAATAAACTTGTTTGTAGAGTGAACCATTTCGGAGATATTCCTCGTTAATTGTGTAAGTTTTGGAGCACTTGTCAAATGGAACACCACTATTCATTTGTTTATATGTTAACCGTGCAAAGAGAACAGAATTTGAAAGATTTAAAAGATTGGACTATCGCCCAAAGCCTACTGTATCCTCATATTCCCATTGCACGTGCAAGAAAAAGAGCAATAAGATAATTTCTGCAAATGTTTGTCTCAACTAACACGAAGAAGATAGAAGAATAAGAATTTGTAAGAACAACCATTCTTACAGTACAGACAGTACAAGTACAGTACAGAATGTCATATGATTGCAACACATCAGATTTTTATTAATCATTACTGACAATAATGGTATCTACTCGGCCGACTTATTTTCTTTTGTTGCATATAGGCTACTTAAGACTTTAAACAAGAACTGAACATTGCAATAAATAATCTAAAAAACAAAAAGTCTCCTGGACCTGATCACATACATCCAGAGTTCATAAAAAACCTTGGAAAAACAGCAAAACAACAACTACTAAAACTCTATAATCTATCCTGGAAAACCACTGTACCTGCTGAATGGCGAAAGGCAATAATTGTCCCACTCTTGAAGAAAGACAAAACAGCATGAGAAATAAAAAATTATAGACCAATAGCTCTTACTAGCATAATAGCAAAAGTGATGCAAAGAATGGTGTCAAACAGGTTAAATTGGTTTCTAGAATCAAAAAATTTAATTTCCCCATGTCAACCTGGATTCAGAGAGTTCCACTCTACAAATGAACAAGTCTTACTTCTCAGTCAAGAAATCAAAGACTGCTTCAATAGAAAAGAAGATAATTTATCAGTTTTTATTGGTTTCCGAAGTGCATATGATTCTATATGCAGAACAAAACTACTAAAGAAAGTAAAAAAAATAGGGATACAAGGTCCAATGTTTTCATGGCTATGCCATTTCCTAACACAATGCTTTATTGCAACCAGATATGGAAGAAACATATCTAAATACAAACAAGTACACCGTGGCTTACCACAAGGTGCAGTGCTAAGCACAACAGTTTTTAATATATTTATTAACGATCTGCTACAACAAATACAAGAATCAAGTGTGAAGTGTGCACTATTTGCTGATGACTTAGTAATGTGGACTTCAAAACCAAAAAGCAAAAGTACAGTACTAGAAAAAACCATGCAACAATCCTTAACCAAATTACAAAGGTGGACCAAAGAAAATTTAATGACTGTTAATACAACAAAATCAAACTACCAAATCTTTTCACTAAGAAAAAAGCCACTAAAAATAAAACTAAATTTTGAGGGTCAACAATTACCAGAAACAAAGGAAGCAAAGTATTTAGGAGTTACATTTGATACTAAACTTACATGGACCAAACAAATAGAAACTGTAATACAAGCAGAGAGGCGCCTTTCACTGTTAAAATGTCTAACAGGAATGAAGTGGGGATGTTCCAGAGCAACTCTTAACACAACATATAATGTATATATAAAGCCATTATTTACTTACTGCAACAAAGTTCTTGTAACAGCAAACACAAAAAAGATTCAAATCTTTCAAAACCAAAGTCTGAGATTAATTACAGGTGCTATCAAAACCACACCAATAGCAGCTATGGAAATGCTAACCAACCAATGCCCTATTGAATATGAAATAGAAAAAGCGGCTCTTATTCAACACGAAAAGTTGATCAGACTCCCATTCAATACATGGCACAAGAGAAATTTTACACATACACTAAAGACTCAGGAGAGCTTTCTTTCCAAAATTCAAGACATCAAGAAGAATGTATACCATCCTAATTCAAAGGAAAACTTCATATCTAAAGTCAATCCGACACAAACATTAGACATCACATATTATTTACACCTGACAGAAGAAGTTAAGAAATGTGATACTCCAACTAGTGTTCTAAAATTATTGGCATTAGAGACAATCCATACTAGATTTCCAGAACACGAATGGCTCCATATTTATACTGATGGATCACTAATATCAAACCAAGATGGAGCAGGCGCTGGAGTCACATGTCACCTCTTTTCCTATTACAAATCTTTAAGTTATGGAACTACAAACTTTGATGGAGAAATTGAAGCAATTCGAATGGCCCTACAAAATCTTTTGTACAGAATTTCACATTTTCAGCAAGCAGTTATTCTCTCAGATTCCAGGGCAGCAACTGTAGCAATTACTTTCAAGTTGTCACCAAAAAACCAAACAATTATAGAATGTTGGAAAATCCTTACCCATCTAACAACACTTCAAAAACACCTAGTCTTCCAATGGATACCAGCTCACTGTGGACTGAGAGGTAATGAAAAAGCTGATTTTCTTGCAAAAAAGGGTACCGGCAATGTGCAGAAATCAATAGTTAATCTACCATTTTATGCAGCTAAAAGATTAGTCAACTCTGAATTCAAAAAAATTATTGAAAAATATTACTATGAAAAATCAAAGAATAAAAGATGGGAACTACCAAACATTCAAACAGTAATTCCTGAGTATCCTCGAAAAACAGCAGTTGCAACCTTCAGGTTGATTACAGGACATGATTGTCTGGCAAAACATTTAAACAGAATTGGGATATATTCTTCAGCACTCTGTCCTCTATGTGATCTGCAAGAGGAAATGGATCGAGACCACCTTCAAATATGCTCGGCCACTTCTAATGCCCCATCCATCAGTGAAAAATATTAGAGAGCAAAAGGATTAATGACTTCATTGTCAGAAATCCAGCATTAGCTAACAACAACAGACTTTAAACAAGTCCAGTCCGAGAGTTTCCCTAAACTTTTTTTTTTTTGGAAAAAGAGCACTGAATATGGTATTTCATTCTTCACTTCAGTAATAATTGTCATATTTTGCTTTTCAACACATTTGTTTTTCACCTGGCTGGCAAAGAATTGCAGAAGTGGAATTTCAAAGAAAATTTTAAGACACTCAAGACATTTGTCAGTGGGAAGAAAATAAGATTTTAATGCAGGGAAAATGTCAAAAACTCTCTAGACTGCAGAAAGAAGAAACAGCTTCTTGTTTTGATGTTCGAAATAGTGTTATGACTTAGTGTTGAATTCACTAAAGGGTTCAAGTTTGTTTACTCTAACACAATAAATGTAGGAATGTTGATAGAGTTTTTTAATTATAAACTGAAGACTAGTAGGCATGCAGTCTACATAATATTACATATCACTTGTGCATGACAATCAGTGCCAATTAAATTATTCAGGTTTTTCTTGCATTTTAGAATACAGATTATTATTCTTTCCCTTCCTCTTCTTTCCACGCAAGTTCCTGTTTGCATTATATGCTAATATAGTAGTAACCATCTTAAGGAGACTTAATTTCTGTAACACAGCAAAAATATAAGAATAATAAAATACATAAACTTATTCGTCAACATTTAGAAACACTTTTGCTCCACTCACTTTAAAAAATCCTTCAGGACTATTTTCAGAGAGGTTCCTGTCCATCATCAGCTGGTTGGCCAACTGATTTCCTCTTCAGGTCATTGTCTTCCCTTTCCCTCGTTCAGTGGTCTCCTCCTGTTCATAAGTTTTTTAAGAACAGTAATTTATACTAGTAGTGTATAATTGTAGAATTATACAATACTAGTAAATACACTTAATTTTTATGACTGTTACAAACAGTTGACATGAATTGCATACGTTTTGTACAATCTTATCAAAAAGCATAATTTACAATTATGTTCAATAAGTTAAAATGCAATTGGCAGATACAGTGACTCCAAAAAAAGTGTTGGTCTGATCGTAAATTTCAGGTTTGAAGTCATACAATAAGAAGTAAGCACAATACTGAGCACAGGCAATTGAACTGTGTGAATGTTTATCCACATATATAGTATAAACTATACAAAAAGCATGAACTTTCTTCAATTCGAAATAAACAGTAAATTGAAATGAAAAAGTTTTGTTTCCAACTACGACAAATAAATATTGGTCTGTCTATAAGAAAACAAAAGTTCTTGGGCATTTTAGCTCACTTCAATACTTTGTAGGCCTGCCTTTCCTCTTGATAACTTCAGCTAATCTCCTTGGCATTGATTTCACTAGCAGTTCTGTTTCTGCAGAAAATTTATTCCAGTCAGTCAAATTCCATTTCAATCAAATCATTCCTGTTGGATATTTCGTATTTTCTTATACTTTCTTCCAGTGTTTGCTAATCCTGTATTCATTTTATATCTAGAGATGAGATGGTATCTGCGCTCAACATGGAGCGTCGTACAACTAAAGCCTAGTATTTAAGGCTGTGTCCTTGAGGTTGTCCTGAGTGAAAGTATTATTTCCAGGAAGGTTCATTTCTTCCACACTTTGAGGAAAATTAGACTTCAAAATTTTAATATACATTTTGTGATCCATTGTGGCATCAACAAAACACAAATCTCCTACACCATTACCACTGATACAACCAATTATGGGAAGTCTTAAAGAATAAAATAGACACTAAGCTTCTCTTAAATGCTATTGGGAAATTAAATGAAAATGCAACTTCTAGAGTCAAGATAGGAAAGAACATTTCGGAGGAATTCCTAGTAACAAAAGGATTACGCCAAGGGTGTTGCCTGTCTCCAACATTATTTAAGATATATATACAGCAAGCTTTATTCAATTGGAAGAAGAAGAATATATGACTAGAAAACTTATGGAAGAATACACTAAATGGGGTTTAAAAATAAATTTGGAGAAAACACTATATATGTCTTGTGGGGATGAAAGGAAAGACTTGATTTTGGAAGATGGAATGGGACGTATCAAAGGACGAGAAGAATGTAAATATTTGGGGGTTAAAATAAATTCAAACTGCAGTCAGGAAAATGACAATATAGAATCCAGAAAGGTAGATCAACAATAGCTATATTGAATGGAATTTTGTGGGATAAGGCATTAGCAGTGGATACAAAATTACAAATCTACAAATCTATAATAAGAAGCACTATAACTTATGGAGCGGAAACATGGCACCTAAACACAAAGCTGAAATTAAAATTGCCTTCTACTGAAATGGATTGTTTTAGAAGATCCACTAGGCATTCTAAATTAGAGAAAATTAGAAATACAACTATTAGACAAAAAATGAATGTTAATGATACATTATTCGATTTTGTAAAATACAAACAATTGGAATGGTATGGTCATACACGTAGAATGATGGAAACAAGGTTGCCGAGACAAGTTTTGGAATGGATTCCACCAGGGAGAGGAAAGAGGGGATGACCGCAGAAAACCTGGATAGATGATATAAGGAGTAGTATGAAGGAGAAGAATTTAGAAGAGCGGGAGTGGGAAATAAGAGAAGAATGGAGGAAGAAGATACGTACTTAAACACTTTGGATACAGGAAGATGTGATCTCACATTGTAAACCTGTTGATAAATAAATAAATAAAATTCTACCGTTTTTTCATGCATAACAAAGTGACCGATAATGGGAACAGTTTTTCTTGAAAGTCTCTGACTTAGTGTTTATAATAATCTGAATTATGGATACTTAAAAGTAAATTATATTTTGAAATTGTTGTTCTAATTATTATTAATGTTGTCCTCTATCCTCTGCTTTCAGCTTTGCTTAAATCCATTATCCAGTTTGCCCTAAACATGGATATTGGCTTAAGTAACCGGTACCAGGGCAATCTCCCCCACATTTTTCAATGTTTTTGTTTTCTTAAACTTATACACAATATTTTTAATAGTAGTAATATGTCTTGAAATGGTTTCACGTATCTCTGAATGATTTTCCATTTTGAAAATAAATGTACTACTTTCTCCCCCTTTTCTCTTCAGTTGTTTTCTTTGATTTCTTGGACACACCTGCTGCAAGACACAAACAAACTGTTTCAAACTACAGTAGTGCCTGCTGCATACTACCACACCCACTGTTCCATAGATTTTATCTAATAACGAGCAATCCAGGATTAAAGTGGTGGTAAACTCTGATCCTGACCTAGATTTCAAATGATCTCTCCATAAACATCTGCTAGAAATTGGTGGAGTTTGTAAGCACGAAAAGAAAGACTTATTGTGACCTGAGATTATATTACTTGTATTTTATGGCAAAGAGATTTTCTCAGTAAAAAAATAACTTAGGAAAGCATGTAAGGTATACTATTTGGACGAAACCTGGGTTTGTGAGGGGAAGACAACAGGCAAAGCATGGACTGATAAAACACTATCACTGTAAAATCGAGGAAGCAAGCATTTCAGGTGGCTTTAACTGGGCTTAAAAATTCCTTCCTGCAGGGAGGGATCTGATAGTGCTGCACATAGGAAGTGAAGATGGTTTTATTGAGGATAACAATATTTCCAAAACAACTAGACTAGCACAAAGAAATGAATAGTGACATTTTAAAATCCTGATTTGTAAAGGTTTTCCCAAAATTATGCCCAAATAGCATCTTTGGGTTAGAAGACAGTGTGAGGTTAGAACGTATACCAAACCATTCTTGAAGAAAAGGCGATATCATAGTGTGGCTACATAGTAAAAGCATTGGTTTCATCAAGGACATGAAGACAGAATTGTTGGGGTTGATAATGTTTCACACAAAGACAATTTTTTTTTCTGTCACTTTTTTTCCTTCTAAAACTGAAGCACAAAACATAGTTCTTTTATTGTCATTAACACAATTTACTGTTCGCTGTTATCTTAAAACTCACAGCCGCTGTCTTCTTGTAACCTTGACACACACTTTCCTTTCTTTACTCAAAAGCTAGCTTTGAGGATACAATCACTCAACACTCACTAAAATTGCTTCACTTCAAGACTTAATTAACTGTCCATGCTTTCCCCCTTCTATAGTTCAGGCAAAATGCTGGTAAATTCTCTTGAAAAATGCACATTTTCTCGAACTTGCCATAAACAACTAAGCTGACGGAAGTCCCAGGAGCATTCTGGAAACTTCTTTGTTCTGCCGCTCTGCTGTTCTCAGTCATGTACTCACAAGCAGTGCTTTGAGGCAGCTTGACCTTATGTGCCTTCGATGTGCTGCCTCGGCCAGCCTAACACTGCTCCTTCCTCAGAACTGGTCTTCTAACCTGCACCATCGTAATTGGCCAGACGATCCCGATGTTCCACCAGCATCTTTCTTCGAGGCAGCCTCTGTATATGGTAGACTACACAATCAAACACTTTTCCAGGTCTCGCACCATTGTTGAGCAGTGCACCTTGGTCCAGGTAGGGCGATATATGCCATCCTGCTCAAAATCTTTGTGGCAGGCTCACCAGTTGTGACGCTCGCTGGTTGCCCTTCATCCAGGTGTGTTGATGAGTCATCCTGTGCACAACCTAAAAATGCCCCATGGGGTTCCATGACCACTGCTCCTCCTGGTGCACCTCCAGAGCTGCCTTGCTGCTAGAGGACCCAATCTCAACCTTCATCAGGGTTACCCTGGTGAGTTGAAGATGCTCACTGGGGCTCCAGAGCATTATTTTGTCCTGTCTGACTCGGAGGATCCTGCTGCTGAAGTCAACCATCACCTCGTGGCTCCTGAGGGCATCCAGTCCCATTATTCACAGCCACCCTCTCGACGAACAGTCACAGACTTATAACACTCTGCCCCCATGTCAACTCAGCCAGGCCTCCTTCTCCATAGGTAGCATGTCACCCCATGTCGCCACCACTTCTAGGGTTGAACTAATTTCTTATTGACATGTCCTCTGCCACTTCTGATCACAATCATGGCTGCACTTGAGTGCACTAACACCTGGCACAGTTTCCCCTGTATCCTGCCGTCCGTAGTAATATCCTCACTTCTATCCTTGGCATTCAGCATCATCTAATTGGATGGCTCTAATGATTCCACCATGACCCAGGCTTCACCGGTGTGTACTCGTTCCTTGCTTGTAGGCTTCTTGGTGACAATCCTTCACAATGTGTCCTGGTTGGCTGTGTCCAACACCCTCCACTAGGGGATCCTTGCGTACGCTCCTAAGCTGGCTCATTGGGTGGTATAAATAAAAGCAAGCAATAGCTTTTTCTCACTAATTCGGAGCAAGAGGTTGGTTTCGTATAAATAAAAACCTTCTGCTCCATCTCCTTGCAGGCTAAAGCTTCCCGACCTTGACCTCAGAGCTATTGCTCGCGAAATGGTATAAATAAAAACCTGCCTTCCTCACTCCAACGAAGCTTTTGCTGGCTATTTTCTATGTAGGTACCTCAGCTTGCTCAATCAATTAGTACCATGGCCAGGATTTCCTGCTCCCACTGTTTTAAAACAACTGGCTTATTGCCAATTAGTTTCGAATCACTTTTGGACTTAATTCTTGTTTTTAAGTTGCTTCTTTTTTAGTATTTGCATCTCGCTGATGGATATTGTAAGCTCTTCCTCCAATTGTTGCTTTACTGTAGCTACTGCTAAACTTTTGGGCTTACTTTCTGACAACTGTGCTTTTAATAGAATGTCTTCATTTTCCTTTAATAGATAAACAAAGCGCCTCATAAATACACTGCTTTCTTCAACCATGGTGACTGAAATACATACGTGTTGTAAAATATAATAAACTCTACTCTTGGAGATATTTGCTGCTATATCAACTCCGACGATACAAGGACATTTTTCTGAGGTGTTGTGATCTTGCCTGGTTAGAATGCGAGTGATGTCATAGTGATCCACTTTCATCACCGGAAACCTGATAATGGAATCAAAACATATACGATCGTGCTTATACAAACATGCAGCACGTATGAAGAGCATAATGCTCATACAAATCAAGGTCGAATTATAACTATAAAATAAGCCTATATGAAACTCTTTCACAAAGTAGGTACAGCTTTAATTCAGATAACACTTTTAAAATCTTAGAATTGCCTATTTTGATGTTCCATGAATTGTAATTGCCCAGTTCTAGAGCAGATCAACAAAACACAAGTAAACGTAATCTCTCAGTATATCACTTGTAATAGATGCAGGTCATCAAATTATGCGAATCTGGGTTTAAATTTATAAAAGGATAATTACCATTTGTTGGAAGTTCGGATAAATCCCAATTACTGTTTCATTTATCCCTGCCCCCCCTCCCAAAAAAAGAAATTGACATAAACAGTGTGCTTTAATTAGATTCACATTTTTTGTGTAGTAAGACTTCGTCTATCTCCTACAGTTTATCAGTTATAAAAATGTGATTCAGAATGAAAAGGACTTCACAGGCTATTCCCCTGAAATTAAAGGTATACCTACATTTCACTTGTCATGTAAATATCGTAATATATACCATTTTAATCAAAATACGAGTACAGTGGCCATTTTTGAGAAAATTAAAAATTAGGAATGTTTATCCAGGTAAACGTTAGTTTTAGATGGAGGGTTTCCATAAAGTCGCACTCTTGGAGATTACTGAACTTCAATACGAAATTTGATTTTTAAAAGTGCCTGCTTGGGTTTTGATGTTCACACTTACACACATACAGGCACACACACCTAGGCCTCTCTCTCTCTCTCTCTCTCCATTCAGAATGGCTCAGAAGCTGTATTTCTGCTTTAATCTCGATATCGAATTATTGGGCAGAATGCAATAATTCCTCTACAATACTTTTAGTTGTTGAGGAACTAAAAAATTACACAATATGTAAGGACTTGGATGCAGATATAAACAATTATAATCACATTTAAAGAGAAAATGTAGACTTGCTTCCGCAGCAATTGCTTCCAGAGGGAAATGAAACACGAAGGGGACTTTTTAACAATCTGAGTACATCCTAAGGTGTTGTCATCTTGCCTGCGTACGATACTAAACCTAATGTGAATGAGGTAATAGTGTTCCGCTGTCATTATCGACGATAATGTAATCAAAGCGATACATAGAGTTGAATATTGTGCAAATCAAAACCGGGTTATAACTGAAGACTTTCATATAAAACCAGCCCTAAATTTAAATTTCCACGAAATGAAACCTCTTCGTCCGGTATAGCTCTTGGAATTAGTTATTGATATTTTATATGTATAGATGTAAAGGATATCAGTATAACGGTGCAAACACACAAGTACAAATTATCTACTTCCATATATCAGTTGATACAAGTTCTCAATACTATAAAATTAAGAAAATCACTGATGGAATTTAGAAAGTGTATGAACGATATCGGTGGAATGCCAGGCGAAATTTCTATTTAATTTGCCAAATCTTTACTTACAGTTTAGTTCTTTAAAATCAGTATCTCTATCAGGTTTATTACATGAGGATACGTTTAACATGAATAAGTATATGGATATTTAAATGCAGCAAATATTTAAATCCCCTCCAGACAGGAAAAAGCTGTGTTTGTTTACGTTGCGTGCTGAAGGTCACGGAGCTAAAGCTTTGTGTTGAAAGCAAGAGCTGGCGGAAGAGGGGAAGTTTTTATTTATACCAAATCACGACCTTTTGCTTTTTCTCAACTTGCTTACCAGCTTCAGCTCACAAGCACTAGCTAGTTTTTATTTATACCACCCATTGTCTCCATCATGTCATACCTTCCGTTCCCCGAGATGGTTGTAACTGTTACCTTGTCCACTAGGTCCTCCCTCCCCAGGTCTGTGTTATAGCATCCACCCCTGGCCTCCAGTTCCTTTATGCTGCCATCAGCTCTTTTTTCCAGGGTGCTAAGACGTTCCCTGATGTCCTCCACAACATCAATGCTCCAACAGAGGTATTCCACAATCTTCATCGATAGCTCTATCTTCATCTTGGACATCTTTGCTTTCATCTTGTCCATCCAGGATTTCCACGCTTTACTTTGCTTCCACCTCTCCATTCTGGATTTCATTTCTTCCATCCCGATATTTACATTCTTCAATTCGGATTTCATTTCTGTCTCCATCTTGTCCATTCTGGATTTCATTTGTGTTTCAATTTTTCAAGCATTGCCTCCATTGTGGCATTTTTGTTGCCCTTCTGACACCATTGTAACAATTGACAATTTGACAAATCCCATTTCCGACATTAGTGACAAATAACAAGTCTATTTACTTTTTCTGTAACCTTATTTTTCTTCTAAAATTGAAGCACAAAACAGTTCTGTTTTACTCTCATTAACACAATTTACAGTTCTTTGTGATGTTACAACTCAGCTGTTTTATCTTCTCGTAACCTTGACACACACTTTTCTGTCTTTCTTTACTTAAACAGCTAGCTTTGGCAGTACAATCACTCAACACTCATTGAAACTGCTTTACTTCAAGACCAACTAACTGTCTGTGCTTTCTCACTTTTATAGTTCATGCAAAACACCAGCGAGTTCTCTCGAAAAATGCACCTTTTCACAAATTTGACCAAATCACAGCGGTATAACTGTTTCATCTAAAATGGAGGAAATGTCATTTACATATGTGCTGGCCTATCACAGCACAACAGTGTCCCTCAGAGGCACGTGAGGGGAAGGTCGGTGCATCTAAATACCACCTATTTAGTCCTCCCGGCTAGGAGGTCCGATGGACCCGCTGACCAATGATAGGTGTGGTCCCCCTTGCAAAATGGGGGTTTAAGTCGGGTGATGTAACTGCCACATTGTAAAACTGGTGCCCGTTAAGAAAACAGTTACATGAAAGCCACATACATGAATATGAGTCCTAAAGATAAACATTCCGGAGTTAAAACTGTCCCCCAATCGGATCTCCGGGTGGGGACATCTTTAGGCAAATTTCATATCAATACTTTAAGAATTCTACAATGGAATGCAGGAGGCATGTCCCAGCCTAAAAAACAAGAGCTAATGAAAATATTAAAAGACCAAAATATAGATGTCTTCACAGTACAAGAAGCCAATATATCAGAAGAACAGGAAATATACTTTGAAATGGATCAGTACACTACACATATACTTCCAAAAGCTCGTCAAATAGCAAGTGGTATTCTTATAGGAATTAAAAGAAATATGAAAGCTACTATTCAAATCCAAAAAACAATGGAAGAACAAGATAAATCAGAAATAGTTAAAATTGAAGTATGGAAAAGTAACTACCACTATAAAATTTACAGTATCTACAATCCTCCAGACAATACACTAGATCTAAATTCTATTCCCATAGAACCCAAAAGTATTTTAATAGGTGATTTTAATGCACACTCCCCTAGGTGGGGCTACAGAGATAGAAATTCAGCAGGAAGAGTCATAGAAGACCTATTAAACTCATCAACAATGGAATTAATATTTAATCCAAATGATCCACCCACTTACCTGCATTATAATGGTTCAGGTACAAATCCTGATCTTCTGATGATCTCATCTGACATAATTGACAATACAAAAAGAGAAATAATAGAAGACCCAGGTTCAGGCCACAGAATCACCATAAACTCCATAAGAGGTCTAATAAATAAAAGTAACAAACCAAAAATTAAAACTTCTTGGAATTTTAAAAAAGCAGATTGGTCCAGTTTCCAAAATGAGATAGAAGGGAAGTGTAATATACTGTTAGAATCAGAGTTCAAGTCAACAGATGAAATGAATAAAAAAATTTGTGAAATATTATTGACAGCAGCCAAAACACATATCCCCAAAGGAAAGTTAAAGAAATATAGCTACTTTTGGTCTCCATCTTTATCTAAGTTAAAACACGAAAGAAATATAGCAAGAGTCAAAGCCGAAAGAACCAAGTGTCCAGAAGATGTACAAAACTGGAGAAGAAAAGCAGCCATTTTTAAGAAAGAATTAATTACAGCAAAGAGGGCCAGTTTCACAAATTTTGTAGAACATATGGACTATAGGAAAGATGGAAATAAAATATACAAATTCCTTAATAAAACAAAATTATCAAAAAATACAACTGAACCATTAAAACATAATAACAAAAGCTTAACTACAGATAGGGAAATAGCAGAATCCCTTAACAAGTTTTATGCGCAGTCACAAAGAATACCCCAAGTGTATAAAAAACAAGATAAGGCTATCCAAAAAAGTATCAGAGAAACTAATAAGCCAAAAGATATACGAAATTATATTTTTATTCAGGATTTTAACGAAACAGAACTGGATTTAGCAATAGAACAATTACAGAACAAAAAATCTACAGGACTTGACAAGATCCACCTGAGTTTATTAAACACCTTGGCAGGAAAGGAAAAGAAATCCTACTTAAACTGTATAACACGTGTTGGAGAATGACTGTTCCTTCCGACTGGAAAAAAGCCATTATCATCTCGATTTTAAAGAAAAACAAACCCTCAAACAATATTAATAGTTTCAGACCAATATCTTTGACCAGTGTTATTGCGAAAGTGATGGAAAGAATGGTGGCATCTAGACTTAACTGGTTCCTAGAATATTACAACTTAATTAATAGTTCACAGACCGGCTTCAGACAGAATCATAGTACAAGTGAAAATGTACTCCTACTAAGCCAAGACATCAAGGAAGCTTTCAATAGAAAGGAGGATACCTTAGCAGTATTCATTGATTTTAAATCAGCATATGACTCAGTCTGGAGAAACAAATTAATTGAGAAGTTGCAATCAATAGGTGTGAAAAGTAACATGCTTAAATGGATAACTCAGTTTATTTCACAAAGATTTTGTGCCACAAAATATAATACATACATTTCCAAATATAAACAAACACACTGAGGACTTCCACAAGGTGCTGTTCTGAGCACTACACTCTTTAACATATATATATAAATGACCTTCCATCAATAATAAAAACTTTAGAAACCAAAATTGCTTTATTTGCTGATGATGTAGTCATTTGGACTCCAGGCTCCCCAAAAAAACCTGAATTAATTAAAGACAGAATAGAAACAGCTCTAAACAAAGTTGTTGTTGTTTTCTAGTGCCTTGCATCTGGCAATGAAGCCATTAGCATTCGTGCTTTCCAATACTTTTGAACTGTAGTTTCTTCTGATCTTAATGCTTCACAGGTCTTCAAGTGGTCTTCGTTCATTTCTGCTGGATCGTTACACAGGACACATATTGGTGAGGATGAGATACCTATTCTGTAGAGATGACTTGCTAAGCAGTCGTGATTTGTCAATAGTCGGAAGGCTGCAAGCGCTGTTTTCCTTGGTCTCTGGGGGATTATATCTGGGTTGGAAAGTAGTGTAATCCATTTTTTATCTTTGGCATTTGTTTCTATTTCTTGTAGGTATGAATGAGAAAATTTTTTAATGATCAAGCGTTTTATTGAGGAATATGAGAAATTGAATTTAGATTTTTGTTTTATTGTTGTGCCTTTCTTTGCAAGTGAGTCTGCAGCTTCATTCCCCATGACTCCACAGTGTGCTGGAATCCATTGGAGATGAACAGTCTTATTAACTTTTTGGAGTTGCGTTAACATTTTGTAGCATTCTCTAATTTTTGTTGACTTCTTTGTAGTATTTGAACATATTCCCTGAATTGCAGCTTTAGAATCTGAAAGAATTACTGCCTTGTTAAATTTATTTAAGGGAAGATTTAATAATTGTCGGAGAGCAATGTGTATAGCCTCTATTTCTCCATCATAATTTGTTGTGTCTCTGCCAACAGAATGATAAAAGGAAAAATGTGAACACGTAACTCCAGCTCCAGTAAGGTTTTCCTTGGAGGATCCATCAGTATATATGTGCAGCCATTCTTCTGTGGGATACCTAGTATTGATTGTTTCCAGAGCTAGAAGTTTTTGTATTTCTTTTGGTGTTTCTGATTTACATATTTCCTCTATTAATTCCAAACTGAAGGTAGGTTGCAATAATTCCAATGGATTTTCTGTTATAAGTAGATTTTCTCTGGTGTTAGGAATGTTCAATTTGGATTTAATCTGTGTTACCTTTTCTAGGAAACTACTATGAGTTTTAAGGATTGAAGGGGGGAAGTTCTCTTCTTTCCATTTAGAGTTTGGCAGTCGTAACATTTTCTCGTGTTGGAGCAATGCTTGTTCTTCTATTTTTGTTGTTATTGATAGGGTCCGTGTTAAGGCAAGCATGGCATCAATAAGTGTGGATTTAACTGCTCCAGTGATTAGGCGAAGAGCCTGATTTTGTATTTGTTCAAGTTTATTGATGTTAGCATTTGCTGCTGTTATTAAAGCTTCAGAACAGTACAAGAGGTTTGGTTTAACATACATTTTGTATGTTGTGTTAAGGACTCCTTGAGCAGCCCCATTTAGCACCAGCTAACCTTTTCAGGATTTGCAGTTTCTTTTCAACCTTTTCTGAGATGTTTGTTATATGTTTTTTCCAAGTTAGCTTTCTGTCGAAAGTGATGCCTAAGTATTTGGCATCATCAACTGCTTTGAGTGGTTTACTATTATAGTTTATGTTAATATTAACTGGTTTGTATTTTAGTGTAAATAATTCATAATTTGTTTTTTCCACATTGATAGTCATGAGGTTTTTGGAGCTCCATTCACGTACTTTGTTTAGGGCTGTTTCTATTCTGTCTTTAATTAATTCAGTTTTTTTTGGAGAGCCTGAAGTCCAAATGACATCGTCAGCAAATAACGCAATTTTGATTTCTAAAGTTTTTATTATTGATGGAAGGTCATTTATATATATGTTAAAGAGTGTTGTACTCAGAACAGCACCTTGTGGAAGTCCTCGGTGTGTTTGTTTATATTTGGAAATGTATGTATTATATTTTGTGGCACAAACTCTTTGTGAAATAAACTGAGTTATCCATTTAAGCATGTTACTTTTCACACCTATTGATTGCAACTTCTCAATTAATTTGTTTCTCCAGACTGAGTCATATGCTGATTTGAAATCAATGAATACTGCTAAGGTATCCTCCTTTCTATTGAAAGCTTCCTTGATGTCTTGGCTTAGTAGGAGTACATTTTCACTTGTGCTATGATTCTGTCTGAAGCCGGTCTGTGAACTATTAATTAAGTTGTAATATTCTAGGAACCAGTTAAGTCTAGATGCCACCATTCTTTCCATCACTTTTGCAATAACACTGGTCAAAGATATTGGTCTGAAACTATTAATATTGTTTGAAGGTTTGTTTTTCTTTAAAATCGGGATGATAATGGCTTTTTTCCAGTCGGAAGGTACAGTCATTCTCCAACACGTGTTATACAGTTTAAGTAGGATTTGTTTTCCTTTCCTGCCAAGGTGTTTAATAAACTCTGGGTGGATCTTGTCAGGTCCTGGAGATTTTTTGTTCTGTAATTGTTCTATTGCTAAATCCAGTTCTGTTTCGTTAAAATCCTGAATAAAATTATAATTTCGTATACCTTTTGGCTTATTAGTTTCTCTGATAGTTTTTTGGATAGCCTTATCTTGTTTTTTATGCGCTTGGGGTTTTCTTTGTGACTGAGCATAAAACTTGTTAAGGGATTCTGCTATTTCCCTATCTGTACTTAAGCTTTTGTTATTATGTTTTAATGGTTCAGTTGTATTTTTTGATAATTTTGTTTTATTAAGGAATTTGTATATTTTATTTCCATCTTTCCTATAGTCCATATGTTCTACAAAATTTGTGAAACTGGCCCTCTTTGCTGTAATTAATTCTTTCTTAAAAATGGCTGCTTTTCTTCTCCAGTTTTGTACATCTTCTGGACACTTGGTTCTTTCGGCTTTGACTCTTGCTATATTTCTTTCGTGTTTTAACTTAGATAAAGATGGAGGCCCTAAACAAAGTACATGAATGGAGCTCCCAAAACCTCATGACTATCAATGAGGAAAAAACAAATTATGAATTATTTACACTAAAATACAAACCACTTAATATTAACATAAATTATAATGGTAAATCACTCAAAGCAGTTGATGATGCCAAAGACTTAGGCATCACTTTCGACAGAAAGCTAACTTGGAAAAAACATATAACAAACATCTCAGAAAAGGTTGAAAAGAAGCTGCAAATCCTGAAAAGGTTAGCTGGTGCTAAATGGGGCTGCTCAAGGAAAACCAAACCTCTTGTACTGTTCTGAAGCTTTAATAACAGCAGCAAATGCTAACATCAATAAACTTGAACAAATACAAAATCAGGCTCTTCGCCTAATCACTGGAGCAGTTAAATCCACACCTATTGATGCCATGCTTGCCTTAACACGGACCCCATCAATAGCAACAAAAATAGAAGAACAAGCATTGCTCCAACACGAGAAAATGTTACGACTGCCAAACTCTAAATGGACAGAAGAGAACCTCCCCCCTTCAATCCTTAAAACTTATAGTAGTTTCCTAGAAAAGGTAACACAGATTAAATCCAAATTGAACATTCCTAACACCAGAGAAAATCTACTTATAAGAGAAAATCCATTGGAATTATTGCAACCTACCTTCAATTTGGAATTAATAGAGGAAATAAGTAAATCAGACACACCAAAAGAAATACAAAAACTTCTAGCACTGGAAACAATCAATACTAGATATCCCACAGAGGAATGGCTGCACATATATACTGATGGATCCTCCACGGAAAACCTCACTGGACCTGGAGTTACGTGTTCACATTTTTCCCTTTAACATTCTGTTGGCAGAGACACAACAAATGATGATGGAGAAATAGGGGCTATACACATTGCTCTCCAACAATTATTAAATCTTCCCTTAAATAAATTTAACAAGGCAGTAATTCTTTCAGATTCTAAAGCTGCAATTCAGGGAATATGTTCAAATACTACAAAGAAGTCAACAAAAATTAGAGAATGCTACAAAATGTTAACACAACTCCAAAAAGTTAATAAGACTGTTCATCTCCAATGGATTCCAGCACACTGTGGAGTCATGGGGAATGAAGCTGCAGACTCACTTGCAAAGAAAGGCACAACGATAAAACAAAAGTCTAAATTCAATTTCTCATATTCCTTAATAAAACGCTTGATCATTAAAAACTTTTCTCATTCATACCTACAAGAAATAGAAACAAATGCCAAAGATAAAAAATGGATTACACTACTTTCCAACCCAGATATAATCCCCCAGAGACCAAGGAAAACAGCGGTTGCAGCCTTCCGACTATTGACAAATCACGACTGCTTAGCAAGTCATCTCTACAGAATAGGTATCTCAGTGTCATCAATATGTGTCCAGTGTAACGATCCAGCACAAATGAACGAAGACCATTTGAAGACCTGTGAAGCATTAAGATCAGAAGAAACTACAGTTCAAAAGTATTGGAAAGCACGAATGCTAATGGCTTCATTGCCAGATGCAAGGCACTAGAAAACAACAACAACATAAACAAGCAGTGCTGTGATTCAGCTTGGCCTTGAGTGCCTTCAACATGCTGCCACAGCCAGCGTCACAGTATGTAATTGGCAAAATAGTTAAGCTTATGTGTCACACTGTACTCACCATACTACTTTATCATGTTACTCAAACCCGACAGAGGTAGTGCAGAGTTAGGTTAAAGATTATTTCTTCAGAAAAAATGCTGCCTTCAAACTAATAGGTGTTTGTGCTAGTTGATCCAGAATCTGCTTTGCAACACCTGAAAAGTGATGCACTTGTATTCAACATGTGACTAAGGAAGAATAAAAACATTTGGGACTTGGAGGGTATTACTGATGCCATGGTGGAAATATGCATCATAATCTGGGTGACGATGAATCGGGCGACACAGAAACGTCCAGTTTGGAGGGTATTGAATTCATATTCAGCTTAGGTTAGTGGAGTGCAATCACGTAAATAGCAATTTTAATGTGTGCTACATGCTATACAGAGATACTATCAAATAAGTACCTTGTTGTGAAAAACACATATGTGATGTAGTGAAATTCAGTGTTCTGTCCACATGGACTTTCTGTCATTGAGGTCATACATGAGCGCAGAATGATACATTGGTTGGCTACATCTGACTGATTTTCATGTGAAATACAAAATTTAGCGCTGCATAATGTTCATTCTACATTGTCGTGTAATCCTTTGATGAAGGGTAATTGAGGAGCATTTTGTCAACACTCGATAGATGCACAAAATGCGTTTCTGAGAAAAACGTTTTTTTTTTCTATTTATTAGCAATACTAATTGGTTTGCACAGCAACTATATTAATCATTCAATTCCCCTTCCTGAAACTGTCTCATTGAATATGAAAAGAAACAAATAGCATAGTTTAACTAGTGCAAATTTGGGGTTTGCAAATGCAGTGTTTTTTCAAAAACCGATACATGCTGATGAGCGAGAAATTAACTAATGAAGTTTTGTTATTTTTGCCATTTATTGTTTTTGTTGCTTTTTATGTATTTATTATTTTTTATTTATTTTCATCTTTGAATAATACATAGTGTACTATACAACCAACATATTAATGTTTATAAGGATTATTTTATTAGGTATAAACTTAGAAACTAAGTACTGCTACATTCACAGTAACAATGTATTTTGTTTTACTTATATAACAAACATTGAATACACACAAAGAAATTTCAAACAATATGAATATGTAAGCTTTCACCTTTATTAGCGCTTGTGCAGCCTGTACATGGTTCTTAGTTCATTTTTGTTTTCCAAATCTGCCTCTGTCTTAATCTTCATCAGTCCCATTTTGCAGGTTGAACATGTGTCAGTGTGTGGTGTACGGAATGAAAGATTGAAGAAGTTGTAAAATATGTTTTTATATTTTGACAATGAGTAGACTGGTAGATTTCTTAATTTTCCTTTGTTGCAAAAGTTGGTCCACATTTTTCTGCTATTAAGTTCTGGAGGTAAATATCCTCTCCTTGATTTTGCTCTTCCATAGTGACTTTTTCTACATCTGTACTTCTTAATGCCTTGCTTTATAGCAGCAGTAATGCTCTTGTGTAATATTCCTGTTCTGTCACCTCCTCTGGTTTCCTTTGGCACATTCCTAGATAAGTGAAATTTTCTAGCCATGTCTTTTGATACCCCTGTGATTCCTTGGAAGCTTGCAGCGCATACTGATAATACTTCAGCCATCATTACTTCTCACACTGTATTTAATGCTAACAGTCTGCTTTCTATTTGCAGCCTCTTTATTCACCACTCTGCGATTAGAGTGTGGTCTTGAACTATGGTCTAAATAAATATTCAACTTTTGCCTGAAAATTAAGTAGCTTCTCTTTGTACTCACCGTGATTACTTAACAAATGACTGTGCAGTTGGAATAGTTTCAGTTATTTCACAGAGATTGTATGTAAATAACAGATATTAGATAGAAATCCATAATAAACATTATATTCATTGTAACATCCATGTTTCATGTATTTAAGAATTTTTTATGTGCTCATGGATGGTTTAGCACTGCTTTCACTGTTGTTTATGGTGGAAGAACGTTATCACTACTTTCATTTGTTTCATTGAGTTTACATTTGCTAATGGTTGATTTAATGCTATGTTGACTGATGTCTCTTGATGAAGCATCATTGCCAATGTCATCTGTTTTGTTGATGTTATGTTTACTCTGGCATGATTTAACAGTATCTGCTGTGCGCTGGGTAGCTCTCTCTTTAATTACAATACAATTTATTAACTTGAATTTACCTTACTTTACATTACATCTAACCACTACACTATGCAAAAACAACTGGTCACAAAACCCAAGATCTGGTTGGGTCACCTTCCCTCTTTCTATGCCCAACTTCTGCACTCTAGCTCCCATAGCCTCTTACCAAGGATAAAAGGGTGAGTCTGTTGATACTGAGTCTGCAGAATGCTGCTCTCTGTGGTGATTGTGTATACAACATAGCTAGTGCTAAATATAATGGCTGTCCCAGAAGTACCCGATCTGACGTATAGATTAGTAGTTGTTGTTTCAAGCAAATGACTAGTAGAAAGTACCAACCTTAAAAGCTTTAGTTTGAAGTTTGACAACACTACTTGTTTAGCATTTGTTTGACAGCCAGTGCTCTCAGCGAATTTGTGTACATGGATAAAACTGCTCTTATGTGATACAGTATTTTCATTTGAAAGGTCTTAGTCCAACTAATATTAAAGCTGAGCTGGATTATACTCTGGGGGAGTCTGCTCATTCGTTTACAACAGTAATACTATTTCACGCACCCCTTTAAGAAAATCTAACAATGATTGGGCTAAAAGTGACAGAGAGAAGGTAGATGTCTTCTATGAGTATTTGCAAGAGACTTTGCGACCATTTCCTAGACAGACAGCTGACAAATATGTTATAATTTATCCAACTAAAAATATTGCTAAGATTAAACCAGTTACAATTAATGAATTAAAAGAAGTTATAGCAAGAGACCTGAATGCCAAAAAAGCTCCTGGTTATGATTTCATTACTGGCCAGATACTAAAAGTATTGCCCCCTCGAGCACTTCGTAACAAGTTCACAGAATTGTGGAAATAATTTAAAGAACTCTCGAAGAAAAGAAAGTGTGTGCAAGCGCCTTTTTAGACGTATCTCAGGCCTTTGATAAAGTATGGCTTAAAGGCCTTCTTTTTAAATTAAAGAGAGATCTACCTGGAGAATTCAGTCTAATCTTACAATCATATCTCAAAGATAGAACATTCCGAGTTAAACAAGGAAGTGAATACTCCGCATTTAAAGATATTACTGCGGAGTGCCACAGGGTAGTGTACTTGGACCGATATTGTACTTGTTGTATACACGAGATGTCCCACAAGATGAGGAAACCGAGATGGCGACCTTTGCTGACAACACAGCAGTTATGCCAGTGGGAGATACTGTTGAGGAGGCTGCAGAAAAACTTAAAAAAATAATCAGCAAAGTCAGTACTTGGACAAAAAAATGGCGAATAAAATTAAATGAAACAAAGTCGGTCCATATAAACTTCACAAACAAGAAAATAGAAAAGGTACCCATTGAAATAAATGGACAAACTGTTCCCTACAAAAAGGAGGTAAAACACCTAGGTCTGGTACTAGATGAAAAGCTTAACTGGAAATTGCATATAAAAAGGAAAAGAAGTGAACTAGATCTAAGATTTAGAAAACTGTATTGGCTACTGGGACAGTACTCAGAACTAAGTCAACACAATAAATTGTTGATTTATAAACAAGTGTTAAAACCTGTATGGATGTATGGCATACCGCTATGGGGTTGCACCAAGAAAACGAATGTCAAAATCATTCAGAGATTTCAGAATATGGTGCTAAGGGCTATAGTAAAAGCAGCTTGGTATGTACGAATGACAATATCCATAGGGACTTGAATATAGCATTTGTCAGTGAAGAAATTAAAGCTGTTGCAGTTAAGCATGAAAGATGGTTATGTGCACATGAAAACACAGAGGTACTGCGTATGCTAGCAAACAGCAACACAGTACGAAGATTGAAAAGAACCAAACCCTTGGATTTGGTGCTGTAAAATCAGTGTGATGATGTTGTAATAGAATTACTCATAGGAGTAATATCTAGTAAATTGTGATAATATACAGTTGAGACAGAATATTAGAAGACCCCAAAAGAAAATCGTTTATGTGAATATTTGTTAAAAGTGTAATTTGTTTTTTGATGTTGGTATGAGTTGGTTAAATGACGAAAACGTGTAGCAAATGTTCATTGTTACGAACAACTAAGTTAGTTTAAAGACGTCATAAATCTTTCCTATTTGATTTTAATATATATGTATAAATATTAGAATTATATGTGTTCCATAATAAAAGAAAGGGAGGATGGTTAGGGATCGCTTCCCTAACAAGAAAGAACTATTTGATGGATGCATACGCGGATGTATACGAAAAAGGCGGTGTCACGTGAGGTGACGCCATAATCTTCCCATTAGCGTGTGTGTATTCAAGGTGTAAGGACGCATTGATGTAACGTGTGAACATTGAAAAAACTTTCACCAGACTTTCATCAAGCATTAGTTCCACTAAATGAAAAAGTGGAAAGGTTTTAAGTCATTCAAAACGGTGCTAAGAGGAATTATTTAATGTAAAATATCGAAAAAGTGTTAATAAAAAAATACATAGTGGTGAAGAAACATCGTGTGATTTTTCATTCCATCCGTTACCACGCCCTGAAATCACAAAGATTTCAATAGTTCAAAGACCCAACGAAGTATAATTACAAAAACCGCACCACAGTGAAGACCAAACTATTAGATAAGTGTAAAACTTAGTTGTAGTTATTTGAAAATAAAAAAAAAATAAAGTAATAATATTGGGTAGCAGTTTAAGAGGTAGAACTGGAACTTAAAAAATTCAATGCCACAACTGGGATTTGAAGCACAGACCTTCCGCTTGCCGGGCGGACGCTCTAACCACTGAGCTATTGTGACAAACTGCCAGAATGGCATTAAATTCTCAAGCCAGTTCGTATTTCTCCTGGTAAACCACAAAGGCAGTCTCACATCAGAAACAATTACCCCAATGGTGACTTACTATTGTAAGTACTTTATATCCCAGGATTAAATAACCTTCACATGGTAATTATTATTTATTTATGCCAACAAACACACAAGCCGTGTGTGGGCAAAGTTTAAGAGGTAGAACTGGAACTTAAAAATTCAATGCCACAACTGGGATTTGAACCACTGGTTAGAGCGTCCGCCCGGCAAGCGGAAGGTCTGTGGTCCAAATCCCAATCTTGCTTTCATTGACTCAGCATGACTTATGTGCCATAAGCTGATTGCCTGTACAAGCTTTCATCCTTAAGCAGTTCTCATTTATGTTTAGACAATTGTTAGTAAAAGTCGGCCTTTTAGCAGTTTATGACAGTGTTAAAAGTATGAAATTCTTGAACTCAGTGCTCAAAAGCTTTTAACACTCCGGTAGTGCCAACTTTAGTTTCTTATGGAATGTGACCTGGCCTCATTCAAGTAGGCCATGAATCTCAGTTATTCAATGCTGGTATAAAATGGCGAGTTATTTGAATGTGGATATGGACTGTACTGAACCCATTGACATTTTACAAGCAGCGGAGAGAGTGAAATTAAAATTGTTACCCAAAAAATCAAGAAACAGTACAACATTGCATACAACATTATTTATTATTTCCACTACCTCCCTTATGTAGAAGTTGTGGTTATGTAAAAGTCAACATGTTGTTGCTAAGCAAGGCAACAACTGAACATCGCAGCCTGATGACCATCATGACCATGAAAAAGGTAAAACAACACAATATAGTTATATTAATCTGTAATATGTCTATAAACATTCAGCAATGCCTAAAAAATAGTGTATGATGCATGGGTTAAAAGAATTTTATTTCGTGCATAGGTTTCCTCAATTCAGCCTGCGGCCTCATTTGGGAATCACAGCTACTACAAAATAAAATCTTCCTTTTAAACCTTGTATCATAAATAACTATTATCACTGCCCGAACAACAGTTCGACTATTGGTATGCTGAAATAGTTGTCATGAAAAAGCAAATAGAATTTGTTTCCTAGTATGTGTCAGATGTGTATGTTTGTGCCATATCAGCAGTTTCATCACATTATGTTTTATGTTTTGGAGATGGTATCGTAGGGCAAATGGTGCAGCAGTATTTTCCAGCTTGTTGTCCTCTAATGGAAGCAATTTGCTCTTAGAGTGAAATGACCTCCCACGCAGAAGAGCCTGAACCTCTTTAGGATGCACTGACTATTGCATGGAGTAAACTTAGTGTTACAGAGTGACTGTGTTTGGCTCTGTGCACTGAATCATAGTATCTAACTTTTGACTAATGTCTTGAATTGTAGCTAAATCTGAGTAGGTAAGCAATGACATTCTGAAGTGTAGACATTTGGAAAATTTTCTCTAAGTTTGCTGCAGCTCTGAATGAGTATTGAGCACAATGATCCTTCCTCCCTTCTGTTTAGAAATGTTACTGGTTCTGATGCTCGCTTCCTTTATTAATGGCTGCATAGAGCTTTCCTGAGTGAGCCAGTTGGGGCCCACCATAACCTGCTACATTACAGCTCTTGTGGTTCAGTTGCCCTGAAAATTAGGTCAACAGGTTTTTCTGAATGTTTGTCTATATCTGTTCAACTGAAAGGGGCTGAATTGCTGCAACCCAGTTTGCCATGTAAGTGTACCAGGATGATATAGAGCCTGAAATCCAGGCTAGCACTATTGTTGAATTAGTCCAATAATGTTTCTAAATGAAGTTTCAGTTGAAAGTGTTGACTGAACACAATGACAACATTTAATTCAACATATTCACAATGACAACATTTAATTCCAATAGTACTTTATTCGTCACATTATACTTACATGGGTGAGCAGGTACTTGTAAATTGGTAACTCGTAAATACATATACATATAATTACAACTTAAGGATTAAAATAAGCCTACATTTATTTATAATAGGTAGTAGGTATTTAATAGTAGGTATTTAACTTTAGCATCTTCGAAGGATATGACACAAAGATTTTCAGGAAAATACTCTCATCTGTAATTACTCCTTGTGTGGTACATTTTCTTATTTTTATTTCTTATTTATGTTTGAGTAAAATATTATTTGTGACAAAGCACAGTATCTTTCCTGCAAATAGCACAAGTCCTTTTTAATTTCAAAAAGTTAAGTCAATTAATAGCATTACACAACAGTTATAATTTACGCAAACACATTTTGGAGGCTGACTTTGCTCCATTATCAACCAGACATTGACTGGTTCTCCCTGGTGTGGATGGTGCTGTTTCCTCCAAGGTCTCCTCTGGTGGTGGTTCAAGGAACTTGCTAAGATATCCTTCTTGGGGATGTTGGAAATTAACATACTGTTTCTATTTTTTAAAGTTAAGATTTGTTCCCACATGGAGAGCTTTTGTTTTCCCGTTACAAGTTTGAGGAGTTTTGGTTCTGGCCTTATGTTGTGATTTCCTGTCCAAAAGTGAGTGGCAACTGCTGATTCTCCAACTGTTTGTTTTTTACGTTTCTAAAGTGTTCCTTCGATGCAGTAAATATAAAGTAAGTGTTATGTAGTGTTATTAATCAACTCATCTTTTTGGTTTAAATTGACTATTACAACACTCTAAGGCTTTCACGGCCGGTGTCAATACTAGATGCAATATTAACCGGGCTTGTGGGCCGTGGTCTATTGGGTTCCTTCTTCTTCCCAAACGTTTCGTCTGCGACTACGGCAGACATCTTCATTTATATATATATAAATATATAAATACCGCACCTCTGGTGGTGACCAGCGCAGTCGGTGCTGAGATCTCCACTAGGAAACTTCGACCTCGCCGCCACTGAAGATGTCTGCCGTAGTCGCAGACGAAACGTTTGGGAAGAAGAAGGAACCCAATAGACCACGGCCCACAAGCCCGGTTAATATTGCATCTAGTATTACAACACTGTTTTCAAACTTCTAAGAAAGAACACTGTAAGTCCTGTTATATATAAATGAATTTGTTATTTTGTATAGCTGGTGAACTATGATATTAGATAAAATAGGAAATTTTGTTGGCTGATGACAATGAGTCATTAATCCACTTGCTGTCCAGTACTTTTCACTGATGGATGGGAAGGGTGCTAGAAGTGCCCAGGCATATTTGAAGATGGTCTTGGTCCGTTTGCTCTTGGAGATCAGAGGACAGAGTGGTGACAAATATATCCCAATTCTGTTTAAATGTTTTGCCAGACAATCATGTCCTGTAATCAACCTGAAGGTTGAAACTGCCATTTTTTGAGAATACCCAGGAATTACTGTTTGAATGTTTGGTAGTTCCCTTCTTCTTTTTTTTTTTATTTTTCATAGTAACATTTTAGAATAATTTTTTTTTTAATTCAGAATTGACTAACCTTTTGGCTGCATAAAATAGTAGATTAACTATAGATTTCTGCACACTGCTGGTACCCTTTTTTGCAAGAAAATCAGCTTTCTCATTACCATTCAGTACACAGTAAGCTGGTATCCATTGGAAGACTGTTTTTGAAGTGTGAGACGGTAATTATACCGTGCCCGAGATAAAATTAAATTAACGTTATAACACATGATAAGTTCCAGCATTCTTTTATTTTTAGAACCACTCACAGGGCAAGTGTTAGGATTAATATAAATTATTGTATAAACGTGTACATGTAAATAATCAAATGTTAGTGTATATATTTAAAATAATAAGAAATAACGCACGTAGAATGCAGTTTATGGGTAAAAGTTGAAAAAGATTTTGCTTCAGAGACACTACATGAAGTCTTTGACCCGAATTAGTTCTGCTTGAAGGAGTGACAAACTGACGCCAGCCAAATCATAAGCTCCATTGTTAGGCAGGATTAGTCCTTTGTCCAGTAAAAGTCATAAAGCTGTCTATCAAGCTTATTCGAAACGCTACCGCAAGGGGGCAGGATATGGCATTTCAGCGGCAAGTTTCCGTCTTGTCCAACGACATGGGCCAATCAGAAAATTTAGAACTACACACATTTGAAATAATGCTTAAATGGATAACTCAGTTTATTTCACAAAGATTTTGTGCCACAAAATATAATACATACATTTCCAAATATAAACAAACACACCGAGGACTTCCACAAGGTGCTGTTCTGAGCACAACACTCTTTAACATATATATAAATGACCTTCCATCAATAATAAAAACTTTAGAAACCAAAATTGCTTTATTTGCTGACGATGTAGTCATTTGGACTTCAGGCTCTCCAAAAAAACCTGAATTAATTAAAGACAGAATAGAAACAGCCCTAAACAAAGTACATGAATGGAGCTCCAAAATCCTCATGACTATCAATGTGGAAAAAACAAATTATGAATTATTTACACTAAAATACAAACCAGTTAATATTAACATAAATTATAATAGTAAACGACTCAAAGCAGTTGATGATGCCAAATACTTAGGCATCACTTTCGACAGAAAGCTAACTTGGAAAAAACATATAACAAACATCTCAGAAAAGGTTGAAAAGAAACTGCAAATCCTGAAAAGGTTAGCTGGTGCTAAATGGGGCTGCTCAAGGAGTCCTTAACACAACATACAAAATGTATGTTAAACCAAACCTCTTGTACTGTTCTGAAGCTTTAATAACAGCAGCAAATGCTAACATCAATAAACTTGAACAAATACAAAATCAGGCTCTTCGCCTAATCACTGGAGCAGTTAAATCCACACCTATTGATGCCATGCTTGCCTTAACACGGACCCCATCAATAACAACAAAAATAGAAGAACAAGCGTTGCTCCAACACGAGAAAATGTTACGACTGCCAAACTCTAAATGGACAGAAGAGAACTTCCCCTCTTCAATCCTTAAAACTCATAGTAGTTTCCTAGAAAAGGTGACACAGATTAAATCCAAATTGAACATTCCTAACACCAGAGAAAATCTACTTATAACAGAAAATCCATTGGAATTATTGCAACCTACCTTCAGTTTGGAATTAATAGAGGAAATAAGTAAATCAGACACACCAAAAGAAATACAAAAACTTCTAGCTCTGGAAACAATCAATACTAGGTATCCCATAGAAGAATGGCTGCACATATATACTGATGGATCCTCCAAGGAAAACCTTACTGGAGCTGGAGTTACGTGTTCACATTTTTCCTTTTATCATTCTGTTGGCAGAGACACAACAAATTATGATGGAGAAATAGAGGCTATACACATTGCTCTCCGACAATTATTAAATCTTCCCTTAAATAAATTTAACAAGGCAGTAATTCTTTCAGATTCTAAAGCTGCAATTCAGGGAATATGTTCAAATACTACAAAGAAGTCAACAAAAATTAGAGAATGCTACAAAATGTTAACGCAACTCCAAAAAGTTAATAAGACTGTTCATCTCCAATGGATTCCAGCACACTGTGGAGTCATGGGGAATGAAGCTGCAGACTCACTTGCAAAGAAAGGCACAACAATAAAACAAAAATCTAAATTCAATTTCTCATATTCCTCAATAAAACGCTTGATCATTAAAAAATTTTCTCATTCATACCTACAAGAAATAGAAACAAATGCCAAAGATAAAAAATGGATTACACTACTTTCCAACCCAGATATAATCCCCCAGAGACCAAGGAAAACAGCGGTTGCAGCCTTCCGACTATTGACAAATCACGACTGCTTAGCAGGTCATCTCTACAGAATAGGTATCTCATCCTCACCAATGTGTCCTGTGTAACGATCCAGCAGAAATGAACGAAGACCACTTGAAGACCTGTGAAGCATTAAGATCAGAAGAAACTACAGTTCAAAAGTATTGGAAAGCACGAATGCTAATGGCTTCATTGCCAGATGCAAGGCACTAGAAAACAACAACAACAACATTTGAAATAATCAGCAGAACCCGCTCCAATGAGTGAAACTCAAAAATGTTATGTGAAGGGGAACCGAATGTGTCTTTCGTATTCCCGTATGGAACAAAAAAGTTGTCATCCAAGACACGAACAGAGGAGTCGCCATCCAACACATGGACCGAGGAGTCGAAGAAACACACACAAACCGAGGAGTCGTCATCCAACACACGAGCAGAGAAGTCGCAAACTACTACACGAACGGAACAGTCGTCAAATATTACACCGAGACATTAAGTAGAATACGTGCGAAATAAGTAAGTACACTTGAAATTGATAGGCTAAATTCACATCAAGAATTATTTGGCAACATTGCGTAGAATAGGAAAATTTTACTTCAAGAAATTATTTCGGCTCATCATATAGTAGGCTAAATTAACCTCAAGATCATTTTGGCTCTCATCCTAGTGACTTAAACTTTTGGCTTATGTGCGGCGACTCATACATAAATTAAAAATCTCGGTAAAGCTCCAAACTGCAATCTTCGTCAAATTATGTGTGTGTTGTAATTGTAATATTTTAAATTCCTTTGTGCCTCGTATACAATAAAGTAACATAATTATTTCCTACTCAAACTTGTTCTAATTAGTAGCTTAAAAACCGTTTGTAAGTGATTCCACGCCCTTTGTAGCAGTCTCTGGCCAGGCAAAGCTACTGAACAAGTAACAACGACTTAGCAATTGAACGAGAAGAAGAGGATTTTTCATGCTAAGTTAACTATAAGTGTCAGGAGGATTGAGTGGCGCCTTTTCAAACAAATTTTTCTCAATCTCTCCAATAATACTGCAATAACTTGCAGTGGCACTTCCGTAATTAATAAGTATATCAACTACTTATTTAATTACAAACATCATGTGGCTTACAACCACAACCAATAGCCAAAGTAAAAAAAGAACGCTGAAAGTGCTGTTAGATGGGTAAGGATTTTCTAACATTCTATAATTGTTTGGTTTTTTGGTGACAACTTAGAAGTAATTGCTATAATTGCCACCCTGGAATCTGAGAGAATAACTGCTTGATGAAAATGTGAAATTCTATACAAAAGATTTTGTAGGGCCATACGAATTGCTTCAATTTCTCCATCAAAGTTTGTAGTTCCATAACTTAAAGATTTGTAATAGGAAAAGAGGTGACATGTGACTCCAGCCCCTGCTCCATCTCGGTTTGATATCAATGATCCATCAGTATAAATATGAAGCCATTCATGTTCTGGAAATCTAGTATGGATTGTCTCTAATGCCAATAATTTTAGAACGCTAGTTAGAGTATCACTTTTCTTAACTTCTGTCAGGTGTAAATAATATGTGATGTCTAATGTTTGTGTTGGATTGACTTTACATATGAAGCTTTCCTTTGAATTAGGCCTATCCAAAGATTTGGCATACAATATAGCTATACTGTCGTTCAAAGGCTCTATAGCTATTGTTAGAAATCACGTGTATGGACCATAATTCTTTTTTTTTATTTTATTTATTCTTTATTGTTTAAAGAGAGAACATTTTCCTTGTCATTATCAAATTTTAGCTTTTATATTTTATATTTATGGTTTGTTAACTATTTTGTTACTTTTGTATTAGTATTCTTTGTCTTTTTGGCAGCCTGTAACTGTGACAGGAAGATGTTAAAATAAAAAATTCTTCTTGAAGTCTTGAATTTTGGAAAGAAGGCTCTCCGGAGCTTTTAGTATATATGCAAAATTTTTATTTCATGTATTGAATGGGAGTCTTGTCAACTTTTTGTGTTGAATAAGAGCTGCCTTTTCTATTTCATATTCAATGGGGTATTGGTTTGTTAGTATTTCCATAGCTGGTATTGGTGTGGTTTTGATAGCACCTGTAACTGTCTCAGACTTTGGTTTTGAAATATTTGAATTTTATTTTATTTTATTTTTTTTTTTTTTGTATTTGATGTTAGAAGAACTTCACTGCAGTAAGTAAATAATGCCTTTATATATACATTGTATGTCATGTTAAGAGTTGCTCTGGAACATCCCCACTTCATTTCTGCTAGATGTTTTAACAGTGAAAGGCGCCTTTCTGTTCTTTGTATTACATTTTCTATTTGTTTGGTCCATGTAAGTTTGGTATCAAATATAATTCCCAAATACTTTGTTTCCTTTGTTTCTGGTAATTGTTGACCCTCAAAATTTAGTTTTATTTTTAGTGGTTTTTTTCTTAGCGAAAAGATGGTAGTTTGATTTTGTTGTATTAACAGTCATTTATTACAGTTTCACGGCTGATCACCCGTGAAACTGTAATAAATAACGTGCGCCGTGAAAGCTTTAAATCTTGTATTAACAGTCATTAAATTTTCTTTGGTCCACTTTTGTAGGTTGGTTAAGGATTGTTGCATGGTTTTTTCTAGTTCTGTACTTCTGTTTTTTAGTTTTCAATTCCACGTTACTAAGAAATTGGCAAATAGTGCACAGTTCACACATGATTCTTGTATTTGTTGGGGCAGATCGTTGATAAGTAGGTATATTAAAAAGTGGAGTGCTGTGCACTGCACCTTGTGGTAAGCCACGGTGTACTTGTTTATATTTAGATATATTTCTTCCATATCTGGTAGCAATAAAGTGTTGCATTAGGAAATGACATAGCCATAAAAACATTGGACCTTGTATCCCTATTTTTTTTACTTTCTTTATAGAATCATATGCACTTTGGAAATTAATAAAAACTGATACATTATCTTCTTTTCTATTGAAAGAGTCTTTGATTTCTTGACTGAGAAGTAAGACTTGTTCATTTGTAGAGTGGAGCTCTCTGAATCCAGCTTGACATAGGGAAATTAAATTTTGTAGTTCTAGAAACCAATTTAACCTGTTTGACACCATGTAGAACTTGTCATAACATACAATTTACGTCAAATAGCCTTATCTGTAAATTTATGTTTTTCAACATTTATGAACTTGGCCTCAGGGGTCTCCGTCTAGGGGATATGTGAATAGCGACCACAAGGTACCCAAGCTGAGCAGAACATTACTTCCACTTACTGGTGTTTTGCTCCTCACTGTAACTTTTCTATCTGATCTTACCTTGGTCATCTCTTGTTCTCTTCCGACCCCGATGCTATTAGGGTTCCCGAGGGCTAGGGAGTCTTTATTTTTCCAACCTCTCCATTTCTCTAATTTCTCTATAAAATCTTAACCCCAACTTGCTGACCTGTCATGGCATATAATACGTCCTCTGATTGGTAATCAGAGGATATGATCGGTGAATTTATTTTGGTAACTCTCCCGGTCAGGCCAGTGAGACCCGTAAACCAACGACAGGTGTGGTCCTCCAGACATTCTGAGGGTTGTGAGAGAGCGATGTGACTGCCAAAACATAAAAATATGGTGCTCTCCAAAAAATGGTTACTATTACTGCTACTGCTCTCTTCAATGTCATTGTGAAAAATATTGGAGAGCAAGAGGATTAATGACTTCATTGTCAGAAATCCAGCATTAGCTAACAACAACATTTATTTACAAACACAGTATAGAATATAAAAGAGAATATTAAACTTGCAAAAAAAAAAAAAAATTGTACAGTAAAGATTTGCTAAAATTAAAGACAATTAAAATTAAGGTCACAGTACATCTTCCATGTTTTCTGTGACTGAGTAGTATGCCTTGTTGGCAAATAAACTTTTGACTGTTTTTTTAAAGATTTGGTTTTAGGATTTTCCTAATCCCTTGTGGCAATTTATAATATATTTTACGCCCCATGTATTGTGGACTTTTTTCAAACAGTGCAAGCCTATAAGCTGGGTATTTAATTTCTCTTTTTCCCCGTGTGTTATGATCATGCTGGTGCTGATTTTCTATAAATCTGTCTTAGTTATTGTGCACATATATAATTAGATTATACATCTATAGGCTAGGTTGTCAGGATTTTAATGCTTTGAATAGTGGCCTGCAAAAAAAAAAAAAAATATTTTCTTGTTTAACGACGCTGTCAATTGCCAGGATCACATCAGCGTCGCCGGTGTGCCGGAATTTTGTCCAGCAGGAGTTCTTTTACATGCCAGTAAATCTACTGACATGGAGCTGTCGTTTTTAAACACACTTAAAAACCATCGACCTGGGCCGGGTTTGAACCCGCGACCTTGGGAAGTGGCCTGCAAGAAACTATAGCTTGAGTGTCAGTATACATATAACTTTATTTTGGATTTTAAAAATTCTCTCCCAACCTGTTGCATTACCCCATATGGTTATTACATAAGAAAGAATTGAGTGAAAGTAACTGAAATATATGATTTTTCTAGTTTCTAAGTTTGTAACTTGGGCTAAGCAGGACATGTTGAAACAGGCGATATTCAGCTTTTTTTCTACATAATTTAAGTGACTGGTCCATTTGAGACGCTCATCTATAAATAATCCTAAAAGTTTTACTTCTTTTGCAGAGGCTGAAGTTAACAAGTTTGTGTGTTATTTTCACCCATGGTTTTAAATAGGATTTCTGTTTTTGTTTTATTGAGTTTTAAACCATTGCAGGTAAACCACGCTTCCAATTGTTTTACAGCTTGGTTAAGGTTTGTCTTTAAATTTTGAATATGTGTACCATTCAAAATAATTGAGATGGCATCAGCATAAAGTATCTGTTGTCTGCTAACAGTGACTGGAAGATCATTTTTATATACTACATAAAGGAGTGGACCCAGAATTGAACCCTGCGGGACTCCATTTTTGACAGGCTTCCATTTTGTGTGTGTGTGCGTGCGTGTGCGTGTGTGTGTTCCCTTCCTCTAATATAATTTTTTGTTTACGGTCTACTAGATAAGATTTGAACCATTCTAAGTTTGCATGTCTTATGCCATACTGATGTAATTTACTTATTAGTATGTTGAGGTTTACGCAGTCAAACGCTTTAGATATATCGCAAATTAGGATTGCAGTTTGTCTTTTCAATCTTGGCAGACACATTTGCTTCAGTGGTACAACCCCGAGACATAGAGGAGAGCAGAGCAGTATAATTATCTATAGGGGTACCTTCCACTGTAAGTCCATGTAGTTATTGAAGAGCAACCTCCTGCTTCGCCATACCCATATCAGTGAGTTCAGCAAAAGTGTAATTTTGCTCTATGTTCCTGCAGTTCTTATTAAACTACTTCAATGTAGTGTTGTTGAATACCAAAGTCAAATAGGAAATGAGACATGGGTCACTTGATTACCAAACACTTAAGTAAGAAACTATTACTGTATGGTAGTTAAGAATCTTCCAGAGGTATCAAGGTTATCTATTGGCAGTATTAGTCATTAGGCATGCTACCACATATCAGCAGCTCTTTTGGGGAGTCAATACTTTGTGCTATTGCTTGGTTCAAAGTGGGATGAGTTGTTTCCAGCTTGGTAATTGTGAGATTCAAGTTGCTCTTATCGACATCATGCACAAATATTGCTAATCAACAACTTCAGGCCAATTTCATTACACAACCCTCCAGCCTTAGCCATCATATTTGAGATAAAGCAACAATAAGCAATAGTCTGTGCATTGCATATGATGGTGGTACTTAGCAATTTTAAAGCATAAGCATAACATTGTTCTCGAGATAAAAAAGAAAGGGAGAGAAAAAATGTTAGCCATCTCCAAGCTTGAACTTGATTTTTCAGGGTTATTCAGATCCACAGTCAATCTGCCTAATCATGCAGCCAAAGTACACCTATCAGAATTTCTGTTCATTTCTTTAGCCATTCACAACCTGTTATCCACTGCAGTGGCATGTGGCCACAAGTTAAGTTTACAGTTTAAGTACTTTGGTAATTGGTAAAATTTTGAAAATGTTGAGAGAAAAAACAGACATTGCTAAGTGCTAATTGGCTCTAGTTCATTTCTAATGGAGATTATTGACATATTTCTTTCTCATGATTTATTGATCCAAACCTCTAATTAACTTATTAATAATAATTAAAGTCAAAATAATTACTGTAAATAAAAAATAAATAACAAGCTTTGAAAACAATAAAATTATATAATATGCTATGTATGGTTTATGCAATTTGCAGATTGACTTATCTTGTCTCACCTTGTAATTATTAGCTGAAATTATGTCTAGGCACATATAAATCAACTTGATTGAACTTAAACACATAAATAAATAAATAAGAAGTTAAAGCAAAAATAGAAATGTGAAATACTGTTGCATTAGAGAAAATTGTGCAATTGTTGCACATTAGATTTTTTTTTGTTTTTTCTAAAATTAACAACAAATAAAGTTGCTACTTTCAGATTCTATTCCTTTTTTAATCTTTCTAAAGTTATATAAATTTTTATCAGTATGACAAAGAGTATTTGAGGAAAAGCAGATTTCCCATGTTAAATATGTATGTCCAGTGATTTGTATAAGCATTATGCTTATTTTCAGTTATAAGATACCCCTAAAAAAAAAAACATTGCACACCCCTGTGGATGCATAAAACCAAGTTGCATATAAGTGCCTTAGATCATTGTGTGCGGATTGTATTTATATTATCAAGCTTAAAATTTGCTGTTTTAATATGGAAAGTATTTGGTTTTCTCATATCAATCATGAAAATTTTGAAAATTCAATTGGATAAAGCTTAACTGTCTTTGTATCTTCAAGCTGAGAGCTGATGCATCTCCATTTCTGTCGCTCTTTAGAATGTTTGTATTTATATTCTTTGGCAATTCCATATGATTTGAATGCACTGCTCCATTGAGAAATTAATAATTTGTATTCCCTTCCTTCAGTTTTCAATTTAGGCTAAATACTGTCTCCCAAATTGTGGGACATATGTAAACTTGTATACAAAATAGTTGTGCATTGAACACAAATTTGTAATATAATTTAAAAGGTGAGTCAATTAATAACACTGAACAACACTTACAACATATTTTTCCGGAACGCGTTTCGAAGGTTAACTTTCCTCCATTATCAACCGGACAATAACTGGGTTTCCCTGGTGTTTCATGGTGTGGATGGCGATGCTTCTTCTGATGTTTCTTCTGGTAACGGTTCAATGAACTTACTGAAAATGTCTTTCTGAGGAATGTCGAAATTAAATACTCGGTTTCTATTTTTTAAAATGAAGATTTGTTCCCATGTGGACAGTTCTTGTTTTCCGGTTATGTGTTTGAGAAGTTTCGGTTCTAGCTTTATGTCATGATTTTTTGTCCAAAAGTGAAATGCAACTGCTGATTTTTCTAATTGTTTACTCTTGATGTTCCTAACGTGTTCCTTGGATCTAATTTCTAAATTTCTTTTGGTTTTTCCTATGTATATTTCATTACAATCACTGCATTCAATTTGGTATATGCCAGATTTTTTGTTAGGTGGAATAGCATCTTTGATGTTTGAAAGTAGTAGGTTTTTTATGGAGTAATGGTTTACTGGTGCTAGCTGAATGTTGTATTCCTTGAACACTTTTTTAAATTTATCAAAGGCCCATGGATGGAATGTGAAGTTTTTGAATGTCATTTTTGTTTTTGCTGCTGTGAGAGTTGCAGTTTCTTTTAATATTTTTTTCTTTTCTGCTCGTTTTACCTTTTTATCTACTAATTCTTTGGGGAAGCCATTTTTTTGTGCTATTTCAATTATTTTGTAGTATCCTGTTTTATATTCTTCTGCTGAAAGACGGATGTTCACCAATCTGTGTTAAACTATTGAAAATTGCTTGTTTGTGGCTCCTTGGATTGTAACTATTAGCTTTTATGTAGTTGTCTGTCTGCGTTGGTTTTCTGTGAATACCGAAATTTGTTCTATCCTTGTTTTTGATTAATTTTAGATCTTAAAATGGTAATTTATTATCTTTTTCTACTTCCACTGTGAAATTTATACTTTTGTCCTGTATGTTCAGAAGTTTTAATGCGTCACTGATGTGTCTTTTTGGAACTATTGCAAATATGTCATCTACGTATTGCTGCCAGAGTTTGAACATCCACGGGAAACCTTTTATGATCCTTATTTCCAATGAACTCATGTAAATATCGGCTAAGAATGGCGAGAGAGGGTTGCCCATTGCTAAACCTGAAGTTTGACGGAAATACTTTGTTTGGAACTGGAAGAAATTTTGTTCTGTGCATAATTTGGTGAGTTCTATGTATTCTGCACTGATGATGACATTCCAAGTGATTTGAGCCAATTTTTGATCAGTGATGGGAGTTTTTCTATTGGTATACTGGGAAATAGTGACTTTACGTCAAAGGAGACAAAGGTGTTATCTTCTGTTAATTTGAAGTCTTTGATGTGTTCTATTAGTTCGTAACTGTTTCTTATGCTTAAACTTTCGAATTTAGGAAATGAATTAAATTTATTAGATAGCCATTTTGCCAGTTTGTAAGTTGGTGAATCTATGCTGCTAATTATGGGTCTCGTGGTGATGTCTGGCTTGTGTATTTTGGGTAGACCATAGAGTCTAGGTACGGTTGGGTTATTTGGTTTAGTTGCATATTTGCTTGGTATTATCCTGGAATTTTGTATAGTTTTTTCAAAGGTTTGAACACAAGTGGTTAGTGGGTTTTTGCTGATTTTTTCGTAGTTACTATCATGTAGCATTGCTTCCATTTTTTCTATGTAATTTGATTTATCCATTATTACTATTTTGTTCCCTTTGTCTGCCTTTGTGTATACTACGTTTTTATGTTTTAAAGAATGGATAAAATTTTGTTTATTTTTGAGACTTGATCTGTATTTTAATTCTTCTAAAATCTTCTTGTACTGGGTTTTTACCGAATTTTGTGTAGATAATGGTGAACACTGTGTTGAAATATTTATGTCTGCTATATAGTCTTCAATTTACGTAGAAAAATGGATGAACGTTTTTAAACCTTGATTTAAAAGATTCATTTCTTCTTTGGAGAATTCATGGTCAGAAAGATTGACCACATTCTCAAAGTTTTGTAAATAAGTTTTTGTAGTTCCGCCATTTTGTGCCATGTTTGAACGTACGTTTGTATGTGAACTCTCTCTGTTTTCATTTTGCATTTTAATTTTTGACTTTTTTTCCGTGTAATTTTTTCGTGTAAATTTTGGTGAAACATTTATTAATTTTTCCAATTTGTGTTTAAGTTTCAGAGTTTTTGCTCTCATTTTTCCACTAAGGATTGCCAAATAATTATTTTGAAGGTTTTCCCAAATTGTGTTTCCCAGTGCTTGTGTTAAAATTGAATGTAACTTGCAGAGTTTTAATTCTATGTCTTCTAGCTGCTTGTAATGTTTATTGACTTCTAGTTGTAAAACTTTTTTCTCTGCCGCTTTTTGTTGAACATTTCCGTTGCTAAGTTTAACTATTTTCCGGACGAATTTGGGGGTTACTTTATTTCGTAAACATAGTTTAATAGCTTCAATTTTTACTTAATAGTTTAATGAATTTTATGTTGGCGAAAGTGTTCCTCTTTTTCTCGTTAAGTTTTATGAACGTTTTTATTTCTTGCTTCTTTGATCCGAAGTTTTCATTGAATACACTTACCTCGTTTGCCATTTTCTAAACTGTTCTTGTTCCACCACGTGCAAGTTTTATTTAAATTCCTGAAGACTTGTTAGCCTATTTAACTATCTTCCTTTCATAGAAGTTTGAAAACAGTGTTGTTGTAACAAATTTGTAAACTTATTTCTCTTAGTAGCTCAAGTTTGATTGTAGAAGTTCCCTGACATGTATGACATTAATTCAACATTGTCAGAACAATTTACTTCTAGTGGATCATAAGTGCAGTTAGATCAACCATAGCCGACTAGTCATATATACATAGAGTTGAGACATTTGTCAAACATTTAGAAATACTGTAGTTCCCAGTCCCCTTCTCCCTATTGAAATAACATTGTTAACATCATAAGAAAGATACAAATGTTCTTCTGCAGAGCAGATTACCAACTGATGTAAATGTCTCCCTGTGTATTGAGTAATCTAGGAGAACCACGCAAGGTTTAAATTGCTCAGAGGGTAATATGATGCATATTGCAAGGTTCCATCTTAAGTTATTATCATTATCCTCCTAGATTAGCTCCTAGATAATTCTTTATAATGATGTATCGGGAGAACTGTTTTGCCTGTTCACATCCTCGGTACTTGTTGTCTGCTGCTATCATAGAAAGACACAGATGAAACCATGCAACATTTTTAAAACTACTTTTAAAGGTTTTACTTACCAACCCTATGGAAGGAGATGCTGAAACTGGCCAGCGTCATTCTCCATACATTTTTGGCACCTCTTCAGGAAACTATCCATTACTCACCATAGTTGATGTTGAGAAATGCTGGCTATTTCCAAGTGGACATTTTGTTTTAATTCTCCCAGGGTATGTGGATTTTTCTTTTACACTTAGAGATTTAAACCTCTTTGGATCCACTTGAATCACTTTTATAGGTGACAATTAAGGTATGGCCTTCAAGCAAGAACAGACCTTACCAGTCCTGAGTTCAGTACTGCTCAAGGTCAAAGTTTACATATAGAGAACCTTAAGACATGTGTCATATATGACATGCGGGATCTGAAGAGGTTAAGTTGCCCCAGAGGTAGAAATCATTTATTGGAGTTCTGAGAAAGCTTTCTCTGCTAATGGCACACCATACACCAAATTTTTTGTCATGAAGGGGTACTTCATGAACAATATTGGGTTCTGAGTTATGGGGCCAATATTTTTTGAGTCAACAGTTGACGCCCGTGCATATGTGAATGCAGTTTTGCCCCCTTTTTTAGAAAATTAACTGACAGGGACGTGATTTTGCTTTTTCTCAATAAAACTCTGCAACAGCTCATAAGGCCAATCTTTCAATGAGAACAATTGAAAGTGTGTTTCAGGGCAGAATTATTAATAGAGATTTGTGGTCCCCTCAGTCCCCCGACCTGATCCTCTGCAATTTCTACCTCTGGGGTAACTTAAAACATAAAGTGTACTGAACAAACCCACACACCCTGTAAGAATTCAAACAAATATTCGCCAGGAAATTGCCAATATTTCTCAATTTGAACTACGGTGAGTGATGGATAGTTTTCAAAGGAGGTGCCAAACATGTAAGGACAACATGGTGGCCAGTTTCATAAAGTTGGTAAGTAAAGCCTTTAAAAGTAGTTTTAAAAGTGTTGTATGGTTTCATCTGCACCTTTCTATGATTACAGCAGACGGCAACAAGCGCTGAGGATGCAGACAGGCAAAACAGTACAGCCGGTTCATAAGTTTTTTGTCGTCCTGTTAGTTGGACATTTTAATATAGGTAATTAGTTGTGGTCAAGGACCAGTTTGTCGTATTTCTTGCTTGCTTAATAAACATCCTTGAACCAGGTGAATATCGGTTGGTGAATGAACGAAATGATTGAAATGATGTTCAAAGGGCCTGGAGTCCCCAGAAGTTAGAGTTACCCAACCCTGGAAAAAGTCTATGCAGGTAACTCACCCTAAGCAAGATTCAGTCTCCTGAATGTAAGTCACTCACACTATCCCTACACCACAGTGGTGGGCATAACCCTAATGTGATAGTTAAGTGTGGAATAGAAATTATAACAATGATATAACAATATATGTTGTCATTAGCATAAAGAATAAAAAAATTCCTACTACATTCATCCTCTTCCCAAATATAGTATGTTATTGGTTATTATGTTTCTATAAACTGAAGCAGTAATGTAATTATTATGTTATGGTTAATATTTTCTTTGAGACATTTTGCCTCCAGGAAATCAAGATAGGGTAAAACTAAGAAATTATGACTTTATAATGTACTTTATAATTTTTTGTGCAGTCATATCAGATATGTTGTTTTTTGGACTTACTCTGTAAACTGTTTTACATTTTTTGAAGAAGGTTTAGACATGATAATATCAATTATATTACATGCTTGGTATTGTTGTTTAGGTGTGTGGGCAGCAGTGCAGCTCAAAATCCAGTTCTCTACTATGGTGCAGTAGTGGCACAAGTAGCTGCTTTTCTTCTGAGTATAGCATTTATGTTGATATACTACCAGTGTTTTCATCCCAGCAGAAGCTTAACAATCAATAATACTGAAATGGATATCACCAAGCCAGGTCAGAGTAAACATTTGGTTACTCACCATACTCTTTAAACTGTGACCTTGGTTATTGGATTAAATTTTGTAATTCTTTTACATAGGCTGACATGATTTTGGTTCAGTGAGTATATGTCAGTATTTGTAATATAAACACATGTTCATAATGCTAAAGTAATGTAAATATAAAGAGATGTAATGTTTTTTAATTATTTTTTCTATGACATTTTTAAAATAACTACTCAGAGCTTATTTTAATCTGCTTAAAGTATTTTTAATAGTAATTCAGAGTATTTTTATACTGCACAAAATGGTATATGTAGAGGATAAAGAGCAAAGGTGTTGTGGCCAAAGATAAGACTTTTTAACCAATAAAGTTATGCATTTTTATTTCATAGTATTTTATAAGAATGTTTATAGTTCAATGAGTACTGAATATAGACTGGATGAAGTCCTAAGCCGTATAAAGTATGGAAGAAGGTTACAGTTTACAATCCTAAGAAATACATGTACGTTTTAAGCAGTTGATTGTTAGATATTAAAATGTTTAAAATTGTTTTAAAATGAATGCAGTATTTCACTGCAAATTACTCTTTATTTGCCTTGATCTCTGTATATAAAACATACAATTTGCTGGAAACATATGTAAATGTTACTTGTATTAGAATTTCATAAAAACAACTTTAGCTACTTAATGAACATACAAAACCCAGTATATGAAAGAAGGAATGTGATCACTTCTTTATCTTTTCAATTTTGCATTTCATACCAATGAACTATTGGCCTTCATTTAATATGACTGATGGATTCTGAAAGTATAAGTTTGTGTAAAGCTAGATATAGCATTTCCAGTTGTGTATCCAAACAAATAGATGCATTTTTATGGTGGTATGTTTTGTTAGCTTTCCAAAGATTTTCACTTACATTTGCATTAAGAGTAACAGGGTTCCTTTTTTTTTAATGCAATAAAAGGGTAGAAAGGATGTAGGATTTCTTTATTTTTCCGTAAAGGATGATAAGTTTGAAATGCACATAAAGGCACTGTAATAAATACTAATGCATGGTTGTAAAATAGTCCTTGTAAAAGCTTTAAAGTTAGTGCTTTGTGGACCTTTCCCCAAGTTATTAAAGGATATATACAAAGATGCAATGATTGAAATGTGTTAAATGTTCACAACAAAATGGTATATCTGTTGCAAAGCAAATGCAGTCTTGAATTTGGTTATAAAAAGTTGTCTTTCTCTGTTACCTAATGCTAAAGCACTCTAAAATATCTTGAATAAATCATTGTTGTTCATGTTTATAGTAATGTTAAAAGGTATGTAACATCTTTATATATATAAATCCTGCCTTAGATATGCTCAAAGTAAGTGGAGATATAATGATTTCCCAACTGTACAGCTCCATGAGTGATCACTTTTCTTCTTCAGTTTGTTAAAGATAAAAAGACAGGGTTAATATAGATGATAATGAATTTGATATTAAAACAGAAAAAATGCCTATGAGACCAAGATGGTAGTGAACACTCTTGAAAGTATTTCTCACAAATACAAAAGTAAGTGAAAGTAACAAATATACCAGTCACTCCTACAAGCTATCACCGTCTTTTTCTTCATTGGGAGCAATCTTTGTTCTGTGCAACTTCCTTATTGCAAGGTCTAAGAATATCATAATTTTGCTATCATATGATGGAAACTGAAAATCTTATCTTGAAATATGGATGAAAGTAGATTTTGGACCAAATTTGCTAATTCTTTAATAATTCTGACTGATATAAATGGAAGTGCCTCTGTTTACATGTAAGGTTATGCCAAAATGATTGCTCTTTTGTACACTTTGCTTAAATGTCTGTGCCTTTCTAAAGCTGCCAAATGCACTGCAAATCCAATTTTATTTATAGATAATTTTGGACTGCTTTTCTGTTTATATTAAATAGTTTTAATTGCTTTGTAATTGTGTCGGCAGTCTGTACCATGATGATACCATCCCTTCCCACTACATCCCTGTAGTTTATCTCAGACTGCTAGAGAAAAATGTTTAATTTATAGTAAATAAATGCATTCCTGAAATAACAGTCTCTGCATTTTATTTTCTAATTTGATAAACGCACTCCTATTTTGCCCCTTGACTGCCATTGAAGGATGTGTTCTTTGGGAATACATGTCATATGTGCTCATAACATGTACCAACTGCTCTCTGATGATCTGTGTATCTTCGTTTTCCATTTCTTTGCACTTGTATTTTTAACGTAGGACCAGTAATGTCACCATTTAAACATTAAACTGCACACGTTTATCCCAACAGGCGTCTAACCCTAGGCACTGGCTTGTAAGTCCTAGGGGGTGTAAGTCCTACATAAGCAAAAGAAGAAGAAGAAGAAGAGGAGGAGGAAGAGGAAGAAGAAGTAGTAGTTTATACGAGGGCGGTCCAGAAAGTAACCTCCATTTGGAAATAAAAATTAAACCAGCTGAGATATAAAAATTTTATTATTATATCTGAAAACTAAATTTTTTCTATTTTTCTATATATTCTGTGAACAAATTCAAGCTCTTGTCATACCTTTTAACAGTCTTTGAAATACCTCTACATAAAACTCTGCCACCTGTGAATGTAGCCAACCCGTCATGGTGTGATGAAGCTATTTGTCATTGGCGAAGCGCTGAGATGCAAGTCACTATTTCATGTCTGGGAACAGATGAAAATCACTGGGAACCAGGTTCAGGCTGTAGTGGGAGATGGTCAAAAAGTCCCATTTGAAACTGGCCAAAGGTTTATTTGTTCTTCAAGCTGTGTGCAGGCGAGTATTGTCATGCAGAAACACACCACCAGATGTCAGAAGACCACGATGCTTATTTTGGATTGCCCTTCTTAGTCTTTTCAACATTTCACAGTAGGCTTCAGAATTGACATTAGTGCCACGTTCCATAATTTAACGAGTAAGATATCCTTGGCATCCCAAAAAACCGTAGCCATGACTTTCCTCGCAGACAAAGTTTGATGGGCTTTCTTTGTCTTCCTTGGAGAAGTGGTATGTCCCCATTGCATTGACTGCTGGTGCCCGCCTCGGTAGTGTGATGGTTAGCGTGTCTGCCTCACGTTCAAGAGGTCGCGAGTTCGAATCTCGCTTAGGGTAAGTTATCCGGGTAAGGTTTCTTTCCGTGGTTTTCTCTACCCTGAGAAGACGAATGTTGGATAACTTAAAGCTCCATGGACCTTGGGCTCATTTGAGCATCATTTCACCCAATTCATTTCATTCATTCGTCCGATATGACACAATGTTGGAGGACGTTAATCCAAAAAAAAAAAAAAAAAAAAATGCATTGACTGTCACTTTGTCTCAACATTCATGTAGGCCACCCAGTCTCATTGCCAGTAACAATTCTGTTCAAAAATGCTTCTCCTTCAGCGGCATACTGAGAAAGAAAGTCTATGGCAGAACTCATTCTTTTGGTTTTGTGGTCGTCGGTCAGCAGTTTTGGTACCTAACGAGCACAAAACTTGTGATAGCCTAGGTGTTTGGTCACTATCTCATGCAAAGACTCCGAGAAATTTTGGGGAAATGATCGGAAAGTTCCGTTATCGTGAACTGACAGATCTCATGAACTTTTACATCCACTTTGTTCACCAGGTCATCATTGACAAGAGTAGGCCTACCACTGCTGTTTCCTTCATGAATGTTCTTCCATTTTTAAAAAATCGTACCCATTGACGGACAACACCTTCACTCATAATGTAAGGACCACATACTGCACACAATTCATGATGAATTTTGGCTGCTGAGTGATGTTCTGCCCCAAGAAATATAACTCTGCGCACCTCACACTTGGCAGGGTTTTCTATTTTGGTGCTCATGTTTTGAGGTTATATCTTTCAAACGTGCAGTAGTACGATTCTCTCTCTTATACAGCTAGAAGTGCACTGAGCACTGTGCACACTGATGTGTAGATGATGGCGCTATCCCAACCACTACCCGCAGTACACACAAACGGCAGTTACTTTCTGTACCGCCCTCTTATTAACTTTATGCGGATATTGCCTATCTTGCCTAGCATTTTCAGTTTTGTTTTAAAATGTTGTACCTTCACTTCCAACATTATTTAATAACACAATGGCTCCACAGCTTTCACATAATACAGAAATTTCTAACATCAATATTCAACGAAAGAGGAGCAACACTGCTTAATAAGATGATCTCCCAGGCCACTGACTCAAACAATTTGGAAAGAAATGTAGTTTATAGGAAAATAATATACTAAGTTGTCAGTTATAAATATTGGTGGAGCCCTTTCTGTTTATTATTTATCATATACTGCTTATGAACTTCATTACACTGTGCAGAAGAAATACAACAAAACTTTCTTGCTTAAGGATTATTTAAAGATTTTTAGTATCCGGAAAGTTTACTTACATGCATGTGTAGAAATGGAATAAAAGTTACTCAGATGTTTTAATGCTAAATCATGCACACATCAATAATGTTTAAATAAAGCATGAATTAAGGAAGTAAGTAGCGTATTTTATACAACGAAAAAACTGAAGCTGTTGACAGCAATACAAATCAACACGCATCAATAAATATAGTATTCATCGCATAATTGTTTCCATTGCATAATGGCCACCCCTTGATTTATAGACAAGCAATCAGAATTTAAACATTTCACTGCATAATTGAATGAGAATAGAACATCCCATCGAAAACCTACTGCGCTCTGAACTATGGGATACCATACCAGCAATAGAAAAATCAGTAATATACCAATTTAACTGCAAAGACTACAAAAAAATGTATATCAGGAAAACAAAAAAATTTAAAACAAGGTTTAAAGAACCTTAAGTAGGTATTAACAAGGGAAACAATTGATAGCAGCACACTTTTGGCTAGAAAATCATGAAATTGATCCTAAACTTACACTGTGAAAAAGCATCTCTAACGTGAAACAGCTAAGAGCATGGGAGAATATATTCATTATGAAAAATAAAGATCAAGTTTTCAACTTTGAATTATCTCACAGTGACAATCTCGGCAAGAAATTCCTGGAAGAGACACCAGAGAACGACAGTGCTGCAATCTCCAACATAAGCTTCTAGCAGTCAGGATATGGTTGAGTACAAGAGAAAGTGAGTTCCTGAAACATGTTCCGCTTTTTTGATAAGTGAAGTAGTTCCAGTAAACCAATTCACTTTAATATCTAGATATTTTTTAAAAATTTATTTATTATTTAAAGTCGCTTCAACATAAATGTCATATTGCAACTAAACATTGAGAAGGAAAAAAAAAAGGATACATGAAGTTTACATTGAATTTAAATGTTATGCATGCCTTGATGAACTTGATAATTTTCCTGTGGTATTGTTGAGCACCCAAAGCTAGCTGAAGGTTTTCAGGAACTCCATACTGAAGTCGCTGGTGAGTGTATCTTGGACAAACAGTGAGCAGATGCTGAACGGTAAGAGTAGAATCACACAGAGTATATTTAGGAGGAAGTTCACGGGACAGAATATAGGAATGAGTAAGTGCAGTGTGGCCAATGCATAATCTGGTTATTACTACCTGGTCTCATTGGGTTTATGTTCTAATTGTTGTGGACAGGTTAGGTATTGGACAGACATCATGCAGTTTGATGTTGGATGTAGTTGTCCAATCTGTCTTCCATTGGTGTAGGATAGTTCTTTTAAGGTGTAAATAGTCTTCATGTGGTAGCTTAAGATCTGGTAAGTTTGGAGGATGCTTGGTAGCTTCTTTTGCGGCAGTGTCAGCAAGGTCATTTCCTGGTATGTTACAGTGAGATGGTATCCTTGCCAAAAATCAGTTACTTACCTGATGAAATAAGGTCATTGTATAATTCACGTATCTCCCTTACCAAAGTGTGGCAAGGAGATCGATGTTGTATAGCCATTAATGCACTAAGGGAATCTGTGTATATAATGAATAATTTGAAGTCTTCGTTCTTTGATATATAATCCATGGCGAAACGGATTCACTGGAGAAAATGGTGAGAGTGTGTGGTAGACTATACATCATGGTCTGGTTAGGAGCAACCACCGCACAGCCATTATTGTTGACACACCGGGAACCATCGGTATAAATGGGCTCATAATTGGCATACATGTCACACAATTCTTTGAACAGCATGTTAAAAAAAGATTTTTGGGTATCATCCTTCACATATTTTGTCAAAGTGGTATTGATGACAGGTGATTTTATTCTCCAAGGTATATCATTTGTGTTGAAGGTATGGGAAATGAAAGAAGGAATAGTCAGATTAAACTCTTCAAGGTATGTAACAATTCTTTGGGAAAAGGGTAGGATAGGGAACCCTTTGGAGTGAGCATTATCTGGGCGTGATACATAAGCAACTGCACCAGAATTAGGTCTGGTTAAAGTCTTGGTATTATAAGTAAGACTTAACATTTTATGTCGGATAGAAAGTGGTGGTTCATCTGCTGCAATTTTTAGACTCTCTGTAGGACTAGTATGGAATGCCCCAAGTGCATTGTTACATATCACTGTATGCAAATCTTCCAACAAAGTAGTAATGTAAGATGGTTTTTAGATGAACCCTTTATTTGGAGTTTTCCAACTTGTTTTATTCTCATGCCCGCATCCAAAATATTTTCTTTCCAAATTTCATATTTTAGACCATCTAAAGGCTTACAATTCCTTAACTTGGGTCTCTGTCCTGCTTTAAAGTTGGTTTGACTTCCAATGATACTATACATTTTGCAGTGCTATACCAAGTACTATATGGTACCAGTACGGAAAACTAGACAGGGTTCAGTAGCACTCTTGGTGCAGCATTCTGGAGTTTTTGAATCACCTATGTACAGAAGTGAGAATTAGCTATCCAGATTTGCTTTTATTGCTTTAAAAACAATAACTACTACTTTAAGAACAGGAGTGTGTACAGCATTTTAATTCCCAGAACCTTAGGTTGAGAACTAGTGTTTTTGTTTCTTTCTCCCTTTGTGTATCCAATTTACATTTGGTCTTATATAATATGCTAGTTATAGCATATGGCTTTTATCCTTGTGTATTCTATCTCATGGAGTGCCGTAGATATCGAAGATCCAAATGTTTTATTTTGTGTACTGAGAAATTTATTCCAGTGATTGCTGGAGATGTAACAATGTATTCTCAAAATATATTCTAAATAACAGTAAAGAAAAGTTTTATTCAAAACTAAGGGGAATTGAAGACCAATTATCAGATAAATTATATATGTGTCTTCCTTTTTTCAGTCTACTTCATTTTACTGATTCAACTTCAGTGTTCTCCAGCGCTAGATTCATCTGAAAACATTTTTGTTGTGAACTTCAATTTTTAGGCGAAAGAGAGTATAAAATATATAATGAATTATGGAAATAATATGGGAAACAACCAGATCTCCTTCACAAATATCAAAATTAGGTAAATTATGCCTGAGGAATTTGTGGCCTATAAAATACAGTAACATAAATAATATGTAAAGAGTGCAAGAAACTGGGTAAGTAAACTTTTGATAAAAAAAGACGTTACTGGCATGTACTGATTTTTCCATGATGAGCTTTACATTGTGAAAAAGCATGTAAGTTCAAAACTGTTCAGATATTGAATTGTAATAAAAAAGCGAGTGGAATGCAACTTGCATTAACATTGTTGGCAAGTCAACTATACTTGTTTTTCACCAACAGAATGCAGATGGAAAGAAAATATGTCAGTTCAGTTATTTGAACACTGTTTCCTTGCTTCTTCATTTTGGTTGCTTGCAGGCATTTTGCTCTGCCTTTTGAAGTCAGAGTAGTAGTTAAGTTGTATAAATCTGGTTTTCATGTTTATTTATTATGTCAGCATTGAGTTACTGAACATTTTAATGACATTTTTATAATCTTTTTGACACTATTAATATTAGAAGTAACACTCATAAATCAATGAGTGGCAATACTCTGTACTACAATTTTATTCAAAGCTATTGTCACATTCTTTGGTTCTGCATGGACCTGAACAGTATGGCTTTTCTACAGTAAAGCTAAGTCATACATTTAACAATGCCTAAACCCACTATCTGATTATCATGCCTTTGTATAGTCAGCTGTTATTGGAGCCACTCAGAAGGTATTAGTAGAGGTGTTCAGTTCAAGTCTGACAAAATGTCAAGCTGTGCACATTTATAGGAGTTTTCACGTTATGAAGGCACAATGGCTCTTACGGAGAATCAGCGTAGTGTTGCCACGTATGTTGCGCCACTGTGATTACCGCGATTTTGCTCACAACCAGCTTTATTATTAATTATTATTGTGAGTATTAGTATTATCAGTGTTATTAATATTATTGCTATTGTTGTTATTGTTATTATTACTGACATTAATAGTATTGTTCTTAGTTTTAATATTATATTAGTATTGTTGTTAGTATTAGTATCATTATTAGTATTAGTGTTATTATTAGTTATTACTATTATTGTTGTTATCAAACACCTAAGAATTGTTTTTCGCTCGCCACTTTTAATAATTTCGGCAGATTTTCCTGTACATCCGGGAACAATCCTTGCCTGTCATTCACTCCAGGCTGGAAGGAAATACTGTTAGGTTGTGCCTTTGTTTCCCGGTATGCCTTCCCGTCTCTGGCAAAACCCCTGTTATGTGTGCTTGCAAAGATGCATGTACCTACATGGTTTATAGAACTTCCATGCTGTATATATTTAATTTATAATTGCACAAATGCCATTTATTGCAAGGACAGTTTCAAATTATTATTATATTTTTCAGTTAATTTCTAGTAAAATACACTTATGGCTCATTTATTGCACTCTCTTAATAACTGTTAGCACTTTACATTTGACCTAAATATAATATATGTAACGTTACCTTCATCGGACATGGGTTCAACACCCAAAGAGGAGTCCTGGTTGGCCTGTTTACTGCCCTTACAAGAACTGGAATCACTGCTGGAGGAGCTGCTGGTTAACCTAATAATTAGAGGTTCGATATCCTGTAGCTGATCTACTTTCCATAAATCGTCTTCTATCCCTTCAATGTGTTTGCAGTAATTTAACCACTAATCTTGGGTGATTGATTCAAAACCATTGTCTATTAAACGTCCCGTGCTTAAGTGTAATGTTATGTCGCCCAACTTGTCCCTTTACCTGACTGCATACCATTTCTATAGGATTTAATTCACAATGATACGGAGGCAACCTACAAACTATTACTCCATGTTCTTCTGCAATCGAGTCTATGACAGTGGCACTATAATTATCTCACACAGAATTCACATTAGTCAGCAATTCTCTCTTAAGGCAATCATCCGAGTAGGGTATATGTTTTGATATCAGCCAATGTTTTATGTCTTCCTTATGGGATTTTGTAGTGGGGAGAGTCTACTTTTCTACTGTGGTAGGAGGCATTGTCCATAACAATGACTGTTCTCGGTTCTATATAGGGCAATAGTTGGTTCCTGAACCACTATTCAAATCTATCACTCTCCATTTCATGATAATCAGCAGAACCTTTTTTCGCTAAAGAAACAAGTTTTTCACTTTGTACAAAACCCATTGTACCACCGACATGCAACATTACAAATCGTGGACCGCGAGCAGTAGGTGCTTTGAGACCAGTCGATAACCTGGCCAAAAGCGCTTCTTTAGGAGTTTTTATTGATACAGTGTGCCCTACATTTACCCAACTTTCATCAAGGTACACAATTTTCCTTCCCTCTTTCCTGAATTGTTTTATTTTCCGTAAATTGAAATGCCGCCACGCTATAATATCATTTCTCTCAATCATAAGCAATTTATTTCCTCTCTTTTCAAAATCAAATCCCATTTCCTTCACTAAGCGATAAAAGGCTGAATATTTAAAATTTGGCATCCTCATTGACCTTTTTCAACACGGACAGAATTGTAGGGGGAATACTTTGAAACAGAAATTCATGAAATTTGCGTCGTATAGCACTGCGTACAAAATCATTATATTTCACCTCCCTGCTGGTTTTGTATGTATGCCTCGTTTGTCTTCTTTTCCGCAGTGTAGTGATGGGATCCTTTTTACATTCTTTTCTTAATCTAAAAAATGTATGCCTACTCACAGCAGTCGCCTTATAAAATTCACTAACAATAAACGAGTCACTGTGTCCAGGGTTCTTTTCCTTTAAATAATCATACACTCTAAAAATTGTTTTTCGCTTGCCACTTTTAATAATTTTGCCTTTTCTTCTGCGATCCATTGCGCACTGATCACTTAACTGCAATGCACACGATTATCAGAGAACTTGTAAAACTCGCTCACAACTCAAATTCCCAAAACCTATTGAAAACCTCCACTAAAGTACAATCCCTTATTGGCCCTTCAACTGCCACACATCTGGTTTCCATCATCTGCAAGACAGGAGAACTGGGTTTCTTTGGCCGTGTGCCTTGCGCACTAAAAACATTTGCCTTTAAATGGTGATTTATGGATGGCTTGTTACTGGAGATGTTCTATATCTATATAAAAAATAATTCCGTTATTTCCTTGACAACTTTGTTGCTGGAAGTTTTTATGTGAACTTACAGAATGAGAATTAGCCAGCGACGACATTTTTCATTGTATAAACGAAGAATCCTAAAACTTTGTTTTAAACTTTATTTTTTTAAAAAAATATGTTTAGACACATGGATATGTTGTTGTTGTTTTCTAGTGCCTTGCATCTGGCAATGAAGCCATTAGCATTCGTGCTTTCCAATACTTTTGAACTGTAGTTTCTTCTGATCTTAATGCTTCACAGGTCTTCAAGTGTTCTTCATTCATTTCTGCTGGATCGTTACACAGGACACATATTGGTGAGGCTGAGATACCTATTCTGTAGAGATGACTTGCCAAGCAGTCATGATTTGTCAATAGTCGGAAGGCTGCAACAGCTGTTTTCCTTGGTCTCTGGGGGATTATATCTGGATTGGAAAGTAGTGTAATCCATTTTTTATCTTTGGCATTTGTTTCTATTTCTTGGTGCCCGTTAAGAAAACAGTTACATGAAAGCCATTTTGTGCCACAAAATATAATACATACATTTCCAAATATAAACAAACACACCGAGGACTTCCACAAGGTGCTGTTCTGAGCACAACACTCTTTAACATATATATAAATGACCTTCCATCAATAATAAAAACTTTAGAAACCAAAATTGCTTTATTTGCTGACGATGTATTCATTTGGACTTCAGGCTCTTCAAAAAAACCTGAATTAATTAAAGACAGAATAGAAACAGCCCTAAACAAAGTACATGAATGGAGCTCCAAAAACCTCATGACACATGGATGTAATCTAAATACAAACACATATGAAAGCAAGAGAACAATCCAGATTTTTTTCATTGCAATTATTTTGGTTTAGAACCATGTTTAAACGTTCGAGAAAGATGTTAAGAAATCTGCTTTCAACAAAATTTTAGATTTTATTTTAAAAAATGTGCAATTGTATAAAAGGTTTATCGTGCATACCATAGTATTCTACGACACATTTTACACCGAAATGCATGTTCTTACTTTATCTTAGTCGCATTTGAAAAGACGCAAGTTTGGCAACGCCACACTTGATTCTTCCATAAGAATAGCATGGTCCATAAGAGCCTGTTGTGCCTTCAGGACGTGAAAATTCCTTTAGTTGAGCTTGCTATGCTACAAAATAGTGGTAGTTCTAAGGAATGTGCAAATAAAATGAAGACTATTTCCACAAGAAAATTATCACCATGGAATGTATGTATAAGCAAGCCTGTATTCATTTTTTTAATATAGTTAGATCACATATACTTTCAGAATTTCTTTGCCTGAAGTTATACAATACTTATGCTGTTCATTGCCAGCATGAAAGAAAATTACCGCTTCAGAGTTAAAATGATAGATTTATTTAAAATCAACTAATAGAAGTCTTAAGTATGGGGGGGATCTGAATAAAAATGCTGCATTCATTTGTAGATTTTGATTCTGATGACAGTTTGAAAGATCTTGATTGCCGGCCAGAATAAGAGAAGTTAACAGGAACTTTCAAAATCCCTCAGTGCCACATTAAATATAAATTTTGAATAAAGGCAGATCCTTCATGTCAGAAAAAGGGAAGTAACTTAAAGCAAAGGAAATGGTTCTTCGGTTGTTGTTGTAGTGTTTAACGCCCGCTTTTACTACTACGGCACCGCAGGCGGTGACACTGATGATACATGAAGATGGAGCACCGGTGGAATGAGATGGCGGGGGAAACCGGAGCACCCGGAGAAAACCCGCCCTGACGCCGCTTCGTCCACCACGAATACCACATGCGGGTCCCTGGGATCGAACCCGGGCCGCCTAGGTGGTAGGCGAGCGCGCTAACCGCTCGGCCACGGCGCCGCCAATGGTTCTTCCTAAACTATTCCAAATAAAATGGTAAATTTCAAGAGAAAGACTGCAAAAAATGTTAAGAAGATTGCTGTACTCTTGTTGATCATAGCCGTGTTAGATACATATCTTCTTTAACTTTCTTAAGTGGGCGTGTTTTATAGCTCTGAGCAGAAGGCAATTTTGCAAAAGTATTAAACTCTATTAAATACAATTAAAACTATATAAACATGAATAGTCGGAAGCTGTAACGCTTAGTCAGAATAATAGCTAGAGATTTCTTCTGGGCTTAAAAGCCGTGGTCTGCTGGAGACCACAGCTTTTAAGCATGGAAGAAATCTCTAGCTATATAAACATGCTCAAATGTACTAAAACATATAGTATACCATGCTTTTTGTTGAGTTGAATCATTATAGTCCTGCAGGAGTGAAATTTTATTCGTCCGCGTAAATATGTTACAAAAACGGTATAAGCAGCACTTCTTCATTTTGTATAGCCTAGTTCTACATATATTCACAAATAAACCAACAGTGCTTCAGAAACTAAATAGTGTTGCATTCTGATATGTAATACTTCCATTTGTAATAATGATGGTAATGATAATCATAAATTATAAAAGTTTGATAGAAATGTGGGAATACACCTAGCTAGAGCAGTGTATCTAAAATATGTATATACGATTTTCAAACTGATTTATTTATCTCAATACTATTTACACAGGAAAATGTATGAATAGCAAAATGAGGATTCCAAAACAGGAATAGAAATTCATCATGTGCAAATACATCACCAAAACAAAATAAAAAAAAAAGGGGTAATTTATCTACCCAACTTTTAGAAAAATAGTCTGTGACATCAGAAGTAGGGTGAAGCCTCATCTTATCACGCCAATCAGTACTTTTATATCTGCAGTTGTTGGGGGATTCCAGGATGCAATCCTGGCTTTTTTCATTGGCAGTGTTGCCTGTTGCTTTTTGTGTTCCTTTGAATGCAGGCCTCCTCATCAATTATTTGCATAATTTCATCATGAAAAAATAGGTTGAAAAATTCTACTGGGAGCATATTCTCATGAAAATGAGAAGGAAGTATTGGCCCCTGCTGGAAATTGTGCACTGCGATAGTAGATGTCACACCAGGGTCAAAATTACTCGCCTCTGCCCAGCTAGATGTGCTGTTGTCTACAGTGCCACTTATGCCACTCTCACTTTCACTTGCACTTACATACAAATTCTCTCATATATCACTCTCATCTTCACCAAGCACAAAATCCGATACCTTTCTATCACTTTTGTTTAACAAAGCTACAATTTCTTCCCCTGTCAACCCTTGCTTTCCTGCCATTATGTTGAAAAGCGAATAAAATTCTGGCTTATGAGTTGCAGTCACCGCACTGTTTATACCTACACTACCGAGAACTGCGACAGAAACTGCTGACTATGGAAAATCACGATAGCTCTATGACTCTAAACCCATATATGGGTTTTTGCTCGTGAGGGTCCGGACAGGCCACCCATATATGGGTTTTCGCTCTCAACGGTTAATATTAAGTCAAAAACTCACTGTTTGGTTGAAGACAGCACTAAAGAAAAACGGTTAGAAATATGAGTTCATCATTACTGGCAACAACCAGCCAACCTGCAGGGAATGCTTTTGCAGAACATTTGGTAAAACAACTGGATTTATGCACATTTAGCTAGCAAGAAGCATTCATTGACTAGAATAATTGCATTTGATGGTAGAGGAAGATCTGTTCCTGAAAATAAAGACAGCTAAGGAAAAATTACATATTCATTTCCTAGCTATGAGAGTCATTATTGCCAGATCATAACTTCTGAGCAATTCCTGTGGTCTGATCTTTGTTTATCAAAGATGTACAATTTGTACAAAGAATTTACAACAAACCCTTTTCGCTGGAAATTTGTTCCAGATTCTTTCATGTTCTTGACTTCTATCTTTTTTCTCCATTTACCTGTGGAGGACTTTTATTAGTCCAGTGTGGCCCTTCTCTCTAAGTTGGAGGTGGAGAAGTGAGTCTCGGACTGCATATATTTATGGCTTCGTAAATAGGTTAATGTTCTGCAGTGGTGCAAAACTGTTTTTCACAAGGACATTTTGTGTTCTTTGTGCATGAGCTGGAAGTGACCACTGAGCACAGGATTTGCATGACTGAATGCTACTACCGAACTGGGAGGATATGGCAAGGACTCTATTGTTATGATATAGGCTGTTTCTTTCTTTCTTGTGCATTGTCAGATTCCAAAATAGATATGGAATGAAGGCCTGACAGCATTCAGCAGAAACTTTTATATGTGAAAACTTAATGAACCTTTCATTTGTCCCTGGCATGTTTATTTTTCTTGCTCTCAAGTGCAGTGCCATACTGGAGACCATGTCTGTGTAAGTTTATTACTATTACAGATCTTCCTTTATTTATTTTATTTGGCATTCTCATTTTTACCATCTTGTAATATATTTATGTTGCATGTGATAAATGTTTAGTGCCTCATAAGTAGAAAATTTGCATTTCTTTATTATTGATGGAAAAGGATAAGGTGGATAGAAAAAAAAATAAGTAGGTCAAAGGGATATTGAAGATTTGTGTTGTAGGTAAGTGATTACATATGTTTAATTTCACATCAGTTATATTCAGTGGGTATTTGCTAGTAAAGCTCATTAGCTTTACTAAGGTGCATATTGTATAAGATCTTTGGATTTATTCAGCCTTTACCGCCAATCAGTTTAATTGAATCAGGACTAATTATGTAGGGGTGATCAGCCATGTCAAATTCATAAAACTCGAGCTTTTGGCCATTGAATACTCCATGGCGTTCTTCAAGAACTGAATAAAGTGCTCACTCGTGGTGCTGGCAGGCTGAGATTCAGCCCAAGTGCTTTTGCTATGTGCCCATGCTCAATTAGGTTTTACCACAGATGGACTATTTTTGGGAATGGATGCTTAGGATGACTTGTTCTTGTTTAGCTTGGGGTTTGGGTACATAAGAGAAAGATTCTTGCTCTTCAGCAGTTGTCTTTTCACAGTGCAGCAACCCTCTGCACCTGTAGCTATGGTTTTTAAAAGGTTTAATTTACTGTGTAAGAGGTGAAATTTGGGAGCCAATCAGCTCTTGGATTGTAGACAAATAGGCTCAGCTTTAGCTGCTGTTGGGATTGCTCCAGTGTTATCTCATGTGCCCATAAGGGGAACCCAATGTCACCTAAACTTTGTTTTGTGGGGTTTAAGTCTCCTGTCTTTCAAGATATAGCAGCCCTCTGCACACTGGTGGATGTCATTTTTAAAAAGTTTCTATTACTGTGCAATAGATGAAATTTGGAAGCCAGTAAGCTTTTCAATTGTATATAGATGGGCTCAGCTTTAGCTGCTATTGGAATTGCTCAAGCATTATCTTATGTACCCACAAGCCATGCAGGGAACCCAGTGTTGCCTGAAGTTCCGTGTTCCAACACTGTAATCTCTAAGAGACCTAAAAAGGGCATTCTGGTGTAGAAGCAAGCACATAGAATTTTGCAACCCGGCACCTAATTTCATCTTCCACTTATGGAAGAGAAGAGGCTCATGGAATAGTCTTACACGGGTAAGTAGCCAACAGAGTAGATGGGCTGGAGTCCTCTGTTCTGTGCCATTGCAGCCATAGTAACCAGCTGTCTGCGACCATGCCCAGGATCTCACAGGGAGGCTTATAAGGGCCTGGAAAATGGGCCTGGACTTTAGGCGAACGTGCATTTCGGACCTCAGCATGGGATACAGTGAGGCAATTGCTCCATGCACCCGTGTGGAGAGGTCCCTGATGCGTGCGTCTGTGGAGCGTGAGATATCTGTGAAGCACGCGGTGGCTGCTGAACTTGAGCAAGGGTTCTTCTTGGTGGCTGGTCCTGGTGTTGTCGCCTCCACTGCGTGGTCGCCTGCTGCGCACGACCCGATCCCTCCTGGTTGGCTTAACGTTTGGTGTGGTGTAGATATCTGGAGGCGATAGCAGCCTTCCGGTGTAAGCACCTGCATAGTGAACCACGTGCTCGCCCTTGCAATATTTGCACGTGGGCGCATCCATGAGAGCACGTTGGTGGACCTCTTTGTGGTGAGAGTCACCGCACGAAGGCAGCGCAGGTTATGGTGTAGTTAAACTCCAGGCACTAGTGGATTGAGGGGCTTACCAGAGCTCGCTTCTCGATCGTTATCCGAGGGTAACACGTGGTTGTGACGCCATCTATGTATCGGCCTCCACGTTGTTGGCCGTTCCACTACAACTAGGAAGAGGGGGATAGGGTATTTGATTATGCTCGGTGGCAGAGGTCCTCAGTGGCGCAAACAGGAAGCCCCTGTATGATCCTCCTGATGTCTATTCTTGAGTAGGCCGAAGGTGAAATGGGGGATTTTTCTCCTGCCCAGAGTAGAAAGGAGTTGGAATCCTCCACGTGCTTCGCCTAGAAGACGAAGTGGCTGTTCCGCCTCCTCACCGTGCACGACTCCGGCTTGAGCCCACCGAGCCCCGGAAGTCGCCCACTACAATAGGTGGAATGCACAACCTGAGAGGCTGATTTCTGTGGTTCGCCGTGCCAGCCTTGACCAAGCGGTGAGTCCGCCGTCTCTTCTGGTGATTGACTAGTCAATGAAATTCAGCCTCATCTGTCGGGTGACCGCACCGGTTTCTATCATGGGTGGATCAGACGGGACCATAGTTATGTCGAAAGCCGAGTACTCTGCGTCGGTATTATCAGAGGAAGAGTCCGAGGGATTAGACACATAAATTTGGCTAACAGGGGAAATGATTTACAGAAAGGCTCTGAGTGGGTTGCTGATCGGCAGTTGCCAAACATTTGGACTAGCCGTTTCCGCCCTAGTGGCGTTTTCGGCGAGACGGAGTAGTTTTGCCTTTTGGAGCTGGACTCACTGCTGACACTGCTGCTAGGTGCTACTAAATCATGGTTGATCGTAGCCTGCTTTCTGGACGAGATTTAGGTGAGGAGGTGGAGGTGGTGTTAGATTCGGACATCTTGCGCTCCAACCGAGAAGTGAGTGAGTGAGTGTTGTTTAACGGTCCGTCGACAACTAGGTCATTAGGACCCGAAGGCCAAAAATAAAACAAGCAAACAATAAAACCTCACCTTAAAAAGTTAAAAGGTCTAAGAACGAGAGCTAAAACAGTTAAAAGTAAAAACTGGTAAAAACGTAAGTTTCTAAAACCGTGAGCTGATAAAACCTTTAAAAGATAAAAAGCTAAATAATATCAGAAGTAAAAACACCTTAAAAGTCTATATCCGCCAAGATAAAAGAACCTCACACTTGCTTACCAAAATTGATACTGGCAACAAACCGCAGTACTGATTTAAAGCTACTGGGTCGTTTTCTAACACGGAGCACAATGTAAGACCTAGGCCAAGGGACTGGCGCTCACGACCATACCGCGGACATGTGCGACAGAGAGTGGAACATAGCACGTCGAACAGACAGGCTCCGGATCACCACGCAAAAGGTGTACATGCCGGGCTCGAGTGTGGCCTATCCTCAGGCGGGTTAGAACCACCTCACGCCTGGACTCTCTGCAAGATGTTTGGCAGGGTTGTACCGTGTCTTTGATTGTCCGTAACTGAGTGCCAGCTAACGCTTCCCAAGACTCCTGCCAGACATCGTATAGATGGTGACGGAAGTTTTTCTGCACATCTATATAAGGGAACGCACGGGTGGAATACTCCGGCAGGCGACATGCAGACTTAGCAGCTACAGCCGCCGCCTCGTTGCCGGGAATAACCACATGGCCTGGGCACCAGGTAAAAACGAAGTGGTATCCGCGAATAACAACTGAGATATGAGTGTCTGTATTTTAAGAATTAATGCCGAGTTGCCAACAAATTGTTGCAGAGCGCTCAGCGAGTTGCAACATACAATAAAATGTCCAGGAACTGAACGGCAGATAAAAAGTAAGAAATAAAAGATGGAAAACAGCTCGGCGGTAAAAACTGAACTGGCGTCTGGAAGGAGGTGCGTGTGGGTGTCACCGTTACATATAAAAGCGGAACCCATCGCAGTACCTAACTGGGAACTGTCAGTAAATACCGGAGTGTAAGTCCGGCAGTGGTCCATAAGTTCGGAGAAAAGTTGGCGAAACACCGAATAAGGAGTAGCTATTTTCGCACAGCCCGACAGCTCCAGGTCGAAGAGTGGAGGCTGGAGTTGCCAGGGAAGACATCGGCCAAGTGAATGCCGCTCTACAACTAGCAATCGGAGATCATGTGCGGTTCTCGAAATCTGATACCACTTGGAAGGGAGATAGTTGTATTCCGCGTATAACGGTGCACTAGTTCTGGACGTAATACAGGTGGAAACAAAGGATGACCTGGATGAGCCGCCAACCTTGCTACGTAGGAGCAAAGTAACAACGAGCGTCGGACAGACAGTGGAGGTGCGCCAGAATCAGCATACAGCGGAAAGCCCCAGTAGGGAGACATACCAGTGTAATGTATAATGTCTAGAAGGCAGAGTTTAGACGCAGACGCCGCGCCAAAGATAAAACTGCCGTAGTCTAATTTGGACAGGACCAGTGAGCGATACAACCTCAAACATTACAGTGTGAACGGCACCCCAAGATGCCCCAGATAAAACTTTGAGTACCCGAAGCGAACGATCGCAGGAAGCCCGAAGTTGACGAATGTGGATCTCCCAGGGGAGCTTCCTATCGAGGTGAAGGCCCAAGAACTTGTGTTGAACATGTGCCACGCAAATAAAAGTCAGGAGGAGGGTGTACGCCACGAAGTCGATGGAAGCGGACACAGTGTGTCTTCGTAGGGGAGAACTGGAAGCCGGTGCGAAACGCCTACTCGGCGATGGATGTTACGGTCAGCTGCAGTTGACGCTTGAGGTGCTTCAAACTATGAGAACAATTATATCGCGAAGTCGTCAACATACAGTGACATCAGGATTCGCTACGAACAACACTAGTGATGCCATTAATGGCAACGGCAAAAAGCAAAACACTGGTAATCCTCCCCTGGGATACACCATTTTCCTGGACCTTCTCTTGGGAGAGCGTGTTTCCTATGCGCGCTCGAAAACGCTGAATTAGTAAGTAAAAAGTTAAAAATGAACATCGCTAAATGACCGCGTAAACCGCTGCTGTGCAGAGTGCGGAGGATTCCATAGCACCAAGTAGTGTCGTAGGCCTTCACCAAATCAAAGAAGACACCCACGACATGCTGCTTCAGCAGAAAGGTATTTTGAACGTAGGCTTCCAAGCGTGCCAGATGGTCGACACTGGAGCGATGGCGACGAAAACCGCACTGAACATTGCTCAGCAGGTTATTCGTCTCTAGCCACCACACTAAGCGAGTCTTAATCATTCGTTCAAACGACACTCATTAAGCAAATAGGGCAGTAACTAGAGGGGAGGGTCCGATCTTTCCCGGGTCCGATCTTTCCCGGGTCGAGGGATAGGGATGACAATACCCTCTCACCGGGTCGAGGGATAGGAATGACAATACCCTCTCACCAGAAGACGGAAAAGCCTGCTCACGCCATATACGGTTGTACATGCCCAAGAGGAAAGAGAGAGAGAGCCGTAAATGGAAGTTGAAGCAGCATTTGTCTGTGGATGCCATCGGGGTCTGGAGAAGAGTTCTTTGCAAGAAAAAGACAGCCAGTTCCGCTTGAGTAAAAGGTACATTGTGCGATTCACTACAGTCACTTAAAATTAAGAACTATCCGCTCTGCAGATTCCTTGAGAGATATAAAAGCGCGATCATAACTTTGCGTTTGGCTAGTAGCAGCGAACGAACTAGCAAGAGCGCCTGCGATATCTTGTTCGGAGGTATAAGTGAGCCCTGTACGGCAAGACCGGGAATTATTGTCCGGCGATATTTGTCGTACATACGTCGAACGGCAGTACACACCATTTGTGCCGAGGCGCGACGGGAAAGATAAGATACATAGGTTTCTCACGATGTGCGTTTTGCATTTCGAAGTACAAAACGTGCCCTGGCACGAGAACTCTTGAAGGCAACAAAGTTCTCCGTAGGATGTGAACTGAAAACACGCAGAGCTCGCTTGCGTGCTTTGATAACCAAACGGCATTCCTCGGTCCATCACGGCACAGGAGCGTGTTGTGGCGTAGATGAATCGCAAGGAATGCTGGAATCTGCTGCAAGGAGGATAGTGCAAGTAAAATACTCCACCATTTCATCTATGGTGGCAAAGACTTCGCTGGTCAGGTGAATGAGGGAACGAAATTTCCCCCAGTCAGCCTTGGAAATAATCCAATGAGGATATCGTGTTGGCACAGGAAGGTGGCCGGTTAGGTGAATGTGAACGGGATAATGGTCACTGCCAAATAGGTCCTAAAGTACGGACCAATCAAGAAGTGGTACTAATGATCGGCTACAAAATGAAATGTCTGGAGTGGAGTGTGCACCATAGGCAGATGATAGGAATGTAGGGACACCAGTGTTTAACAGAATTAAATCGGACATATTGGAAACGGCTGCTACAAGACACCCACGAGCATCGTCAGTGTCGTAGCCCCATGAAGTGTGTTTGACATTCAGATCGCCGAAAAATAGCAGTGTTGGACTCTGTGCCAAAAGAGCCCGAAGATCGTGTGGTGTACGACACTGAGCGGCGGTAAATAGACATTACAAATAGACAAACACAAGCCCTGCACTTGTACACGCACCGCTAAAGCTTGCAGCGGCGTGTTAAGTGGCATGCTGATAGCAGAGAGAGTATGTGCTTCCAGAGTAACAACACCACCGCTTGTTCGCCGATCAGCTGCAGTCATATCTAAATGCCGAGAAACCACGAATATGGAGAGCGTGACAAGGCTGCAAGTGGGTTTCTTGTAGTCACACGATTGATGGAAAGCGTTGAGCAACTAGATGTTGTATATCCGGAACACATGCCCGGAACCCATTAATATTCCACTGGATTACTTCCATGGTAAAGAACAGATTAGTGGTTGGTTGTCATCCTTTTCTTCTTCATCTTTACCTTGACCGACTTTGAACCTGTAGTTTGAAATTGGCCATCCTCAGGTGACTCCTCCGTTGTTCGGGAGTCAAAAGTGCTCCTGGGGCTCGGGGAGCGGGTGCGCGAGCACCGGGGTGCGGGTGCAGTAGTCCTAGAAGAATGGCTGTTGACAGGCTTGGGTACGACTAGTTGGTTTGTGAACTGAGGTCTGCACGGCTGAAGATTTAGTAGCCAGTGCAGGTGTGGTGCTAGACGTGGAGAGGTACTCGCGGAGAAGTCCGTTCTGTGCCGAAGCATCGGCAACAGGAACGTGTTCTATTCCAACGGTGGTCACAAGCGCACGGCAAACTGCTGACGAATAACCGGAGATGGTGGGTGGTTTGAGCTGTTCAAATCGCCGACGTGCTTCAGGATACGTAAGACGTTCCTTAACACGCAGCTCCTGAATGCTCTTTTCGTCGAGATACTTTGAGCACCGACGAGAGCTGGGTGGATGATTCCCTCCACAGTTAACACAATGAGGGTCACGGATACTAGCCTTGCCCTCATGGGGTGATAGGCCACAACATTCACAAACGGCAGGAGGGTTGGGCGCGGTCTGAGTATGTCCGAACTCCTGACAGGCCTGCCGCGGGCCGGATGGAATGTTGGACCTCTCGGCCCGTGCGCGACGAGGTTTGGGTCTCCGCTGATGATGCGGTAGAGCCCGCGCCCCCTCTGATTGCTAGTGCGAATGTACCAGAGCCCATGCTCATGAGCGTCGGCAGACTTTTTTTCAGGGAGGGGCCGCATGTTGGAAGTTTGCAACTAATTCATTATTCTGTAGCCAAAAACTGTAAAAATTGAGTTATAGTATTTGTTACGGATAGGCATGTTAATTTATGCTAAATAAGAAGTGTACTTTACCTCAAAATTAAAGCAATAGTCTGACAGTAATTGATTGCACATTACATTTGTTATTTTCCAAGGGGGGCCGCGACCCCCCTTGCACCCTCTTCGCGACGCCCATGCCCATGCTCCGCGTTGAGATCTCCAGCGATGCAGACTACTGGGTGTAGGTTAAGGAGAGTGGTATAATCTGCTTCATAGAAGCTATGATCTGGAGGGTCATAAGCCGCAATCAACAAAGTGTCCACACCACCAATGGCAAGCCTAATAGCAGTAGCTTCCACGTGTTGAAGGGCAGGAAGAGGAAAAGGTGTATGAGTGATGATGCTTTTGATAAAGATAGCTGTATCACCGCCCTGTCGGCCGACGCGATCAGACCGATGGGCGACGTAAATAGGCAGCGAGAAGTTTATACCAGCATGCAGGTGTGTCTCGGTAACCAAGAGGATGTCTATCCCGTAGGATTTTACAAATTCTAGAATGCCTGGACGTTGTTCCCTTACGCCATTAGCATTCCAGAAAGCGGCGCGTAATGGTCTACGCACAACACGGTAGGCCATTACAGGGAAGTTTTAGGGAACAGCTGCTCTAGTGTTTGCAGTAGGATTTGGTGTTTTAAGAGGACGTTGGCATTGTCGTCCGTCGGTGTCCGCATACACTTCCGCAGTATGGGAAGTGTCCGTTTTAACATATCCACGAACCAGTTGGACAGGGTCCTGAATTCCTCGAGGTCTGCCGAGGATATAGAACCTCCAAGTGGGGCCACCTTCGGAGTGGTGCGTGCCGGTTGGGCATGTTTGGGTTGGGGTTGGGGCCGGGGTGGGTACCTCGGTAGTTTGAGGCATTGCACCAGACGCGGTTTCTTGCTCTAGTAGAGCTGACCGCTGTTTCAGCATTTCTTTCTTTTCTTTCTCGCTTTCTGCGACAGTGGCGTGGAGGTGGAGCTACTCTGTCCTCCACGCTGGTGGCTGGCGCAGTTTGCACAGTTTGTGCTTGTGCAGGTCCAGTTTGTGCAGCTTCAGCCTGCTGCACAATTTTTTCGGCCTCACTAAGGGCGGCGGCGAAGCTCACCCCTGTGCGGATTGATGCCACATTCCTTGGACCGCGGCGGTGATTATCTATAATTTTTTGCCGCACTTCACACCCCTTGTATACACTCACATGGGGTTGGTGGCAATTGGCACACTCTTTTTCTTCTGTGCCTTTGTCGCCTTTGCCGGCGGCAACAACCGGATAGCCAAGATATTTTAAACGATGGCCGTGGAAGCTTGAGAGAATACATTTCGTTCACATGCCTGTCTGGAATGGTGGAAACCCATGCACCTGCGGCATTGGGCTGGACCGTCTTGCCCATACCACCTTAACCACAGTGTGGAACAAGGTGCGCACAGTGTCTATGGGCTGTACCTGTTGGCCTTGGACTTTGTCTACCACTACCAGATATAGTGGCATAGGAACTTTTTTGGACTCTTCCTTGGTCCAAATGGTCTTTCTCAGCTGCGCTGCAGCTGAGATAGTAATGTCATATTCCTCTTTCAGGGCCTCTTTTATTTCCTCTGGTGTATACTCAGACGAAAGTCCCCGGATTATGCGTCTCTCCATGTTGGGACGCTGGAGCGAGTAGGAGTAGAAGTGGATGTTCTGCTCCCTTAGCCCCTGTTTCGCCCTGTCGAAATCTTCGGGCGTATATGTGCGTATATGTAGTTTCCTTGGCTTCCTTTGAGCCTCGAATCCATTGACTAAAAGCTTCATAACTTGGATGTGGTTTAGAAAAGAGTCCGCTATTATTGGTGGAATCTTTGTGCCCCGCTTGGTTAGGGGTGGTTGGTCGGCCCCTTGTGGGCATGCAGATTGTTTAGCGAAGATCTTCGCTTTCTCCTGCGCTCAACGACGATGGAGCTGTCGTCTTGCTCAGTGTTGTCATCCTCCTCGGACTCTGTCTCAGACAGCGGGAGGTGTGGATTGCTGGTTCCGATTGTTGTTACTGGTGGTACTCTTTGAGGGGCCGTGGCCTTCCTCTTGGTACCCTTTAGCCTCTTGGCCGCGGGTTCTTCCAATTCAGGTGGGGATGGTTGGGACTATTTCCGGGTAATCGCCCGTCAAAGTCGGGTGTCATCGCGGTGGCCATCCGGCTGTCCGCAGAGGGCCGGATCCCCTCTTTAGAGGAGACGCCTATATGAGCCATATTGGCTCCGAGAAATGGACTAGAGGTCCTTCCTCTTGGCTGTGGCCTTACGGATCCGCTGTCACAGTAACGTCTGTCAGTCAGTTTTAATGTCGGGGGTTTACCTGTTCTCGATTCACGAGCTCACACCCCTCCTAGAAAGCAGGATCGATCTTTGGTGTACCCTAAAGCTTGCTATCAAGCCCCTTTAAGGGTATACGTGGTTATCTGAGCTATAGCCTGGCACAACTCGTCTTATCGCTCCACCACGGTTGCGGAGGAAGCTCTCCTGCTGCCCCCTGGCGAGAAAAAGCTGCAACCAATGTCCAAGCAGCGTGAAACACGTGTGCACTCTACACAATTCGCTGAGCGAGTGGTGGGATGCTGAAGTTTATCGGAAGTTCTTTCACTTCTCTAAGCTTATTACCCGGAGAGCTGCCCACTCTTCATGCCAGGACGACAGCACCGCTCTCCGCACTTCAAGCCTAAGAGATGATAATACTAGGTTCTGTAGTTGCCGTCGTTGCTGCTGTAGCTGCCATTTCATTCCCAGACAAACCTACGTGACCTGGAATACATGCACACACCACGTCAACGCCAGAAGCGTGTAAAACATGGAGGGCATCCTGGATACGTTGTACAATAGGTTGGGGGTTGTACAACTGACAAGGCTCTGTAGTGCACTATGGGAATTGCTCAAAATCAGGCAGTCACCTAATTTACGACGGCGCACATACAAAACGGCTCAATAATTTGTATAAAGCTCTGCAGGAAAAATGGAAGTGCTATTTGGAAAACCGAATGTATGTGATTTGGTTCCATAAACATAAGCACATCCAACACCATTGGTGCTTCTTGACCCGTGGGTATAAATACATTGACGGTCAGTGTAGCCTGACAAAAATTCTAAAAAAAACACGTGCGGATACATGAAATAGCCATCGTGGACTTCTGGTGTACGGTCATCCTAAGATCTACATGGGGCGTGCCAGATAGCCAAGGGGGATAAAGCCTCTCGCCCTTGGCGAACATCCTAGGCAGTTCCCCCCAAGCTTCACTAGAAGATCTTCGAAACGGAACCCTACAGGCTTAGGACTAAGGGTGCTGTTCCAGCTTCACTAGAAGATCTTGTAAACGGATTGGATTTATTTGGTTTAAGGGCGCTCAACTTCTAGGTCATCAGCGCCCCCAAAAGATTCATGGCAATAGCCAGGTATAAATTTCACTCAAAAAATAAAAATACTAGAAACAACAAAATATACAAAGGTAAAAAGCAGTGGCCATAGCCAGACACGAAACAAGGTGATAAATATGTCCAAAAGCAGAAACAGATAATTAAAAAATTTTAAATCCTCAAATTGATATCGCACTCCGCCAAAAAATTAAAAACTCTATCAACCGCCGTCCCGTCGTCCGCTAGGACCTCTGCAAGTCTGGCAGGCAGCTGCAGAGAATCCCGAAGGTGCGCTAGAGAGCAACACTCTAGCAACACGTGGCGAACTGACAAAAGGTTGTCACACAGCGGACAAAGAGGCGCAGGGTCCCTTTTAAATAGGTAACCATGCGAAAAATTGCAGTGCCCTATTCTTAATCGAGCCAAACTAACCTCCTCGCGACGAGATGTGCGACAGGAAGTTACCCAGTTTATCGGAAGTTCTTTCACTTCTCTAAGCTTATTACCGCGGAGAGCTGACCACTCGTCGTGCCAGGACGACAGCACCGCTCTCCGCACTTCAAGCCTAAAGTCTTCCGAAGTAACACGTGAGATGGTAATACTGGGTTCTGTAGTTGCCGTCTTTGCTGCTAAATCTGCCATTTCATTCCCCGGCAAACCTACGTGACCAGGAATCCATGCACACACCACGTCAACGCCAGAAGCGTGTAAAACATGGAGGGCATCCTGGATTCGTTGTACAATAGGGTGGGGGTTGTACAACTGACAAAGGCTCTGCAGTGCACTAAGGGAATCGCTCAAAATCAGGCAGTCACCTAATTTACGACGGCGAACATACAAAACGGCTCGATAAATTGCATAAAGCTCTGCAGTTAAAATGGAGGTGCTATTTGGAAAACCGAATGTATATGGTTCGGTTCCAAAAACATAAGCACATCCAACACCGTTGGAGCCCTTTGACCCATCGGTGTAAATATATCGACGGTCAGTGTAGCCTGACAAAAATTCTAAGAAACACGTGCGGATACTTGAAATAGGCATCGTGGACTTCTGGTGTACGGTCATCCCAAGATCTACATGGGGCGTACCAGATAGCCAAGGGGGGTAAAGTCTCTCGCCCTTTGCGTACATCACAGGCAGTTCCACTCCAAGCTTCACTAGGAGCTCTTGGAAACGGAACCCCGCAGGCTTAGGATTAGTGGTGCTATTTCTATATCGTTCTCTTAGCGTGGTGGTGAAAAAAGAAGCAAACGTTGGGTGCTTAGGTATACATCTAAGCGCACAACCATAATTTGCCAAGCGAAAACCACGCCAATAGTGCAGAGGAGGTTCTGCGGACTCAGCGTAAAGGCTCACCACTGGGCTTGTTGGAAAAGCTTCGATTGCAATGCGAATGCCCCTATTGTGGACCGCGTCTAATCTTCTCAGCACAGATGGCCGTGCTGACGAATAAACAGTACACCCATGGTCTAGCTTGGATCGGATGAGTGCGCGATAGATTCGCAACAAAATTGTCCGATCCGCTCCCCACAATTTGCCATTCAATACTCGCATGATATTTAGGGAACGGTCACATCGTGCTCCTAGCTGTGCAATATGCGACGACCAACTAAGCTTCCTGTCCAAGATCAAACCCAGGAAGTGCGTCTCATCTGCGAAGGGAAGTAAATCTGGACCGAAACGGAGCGAAGGTGGTAATGGTCTCCTACGACGTCAGAAATTAACGCAGATTGACTTCTCAGTTGAGAAACGGAAGCCGTTTTTGGAGCTCCATTCTCTAAGGTTGTCCAAACATTGCTGCGGGCGTCGTTGTAAGAACGCCGTGCGCTGAGAAGTGCAATAGACAGCGAAGTCGTCTACAAATAGGCATGACGAAACTCCAGGTGGAACACATTTTCAGATGGAGTTAATTGCTACAGCGAAGAGCGTGACACTTAGTACCGAACCCTGAGGTACTCCCTCTTGCTGAACAAAAGAATTAGAAAAAACCGAGCCGACCCTTACTCGGAAAAAGCGGTCCTTCATAAACTCCAGAATGAAGAGTGGTAGGCGTCCACGTATGTTCCAGGCATACAGGGAACGTAGAATCCCTGCTCGCCAGCACGTATCATAAGCCTTCTCAAGTTCGAAAAAATTTGCCGGCGGTTTGACAGTTCTTCATAAAGCAGTCCATTATTTGTGTCGATATTGACACAAGATGGTCAACAGTTGAACGGCGTCGTCGAAAACCACACTGGATGTTGGTCAGTAGGTTACGACTTTCTAACCATCATACCAATCGTCCATTTATCATGCGTTCCATCACCTTGCAAACGCAACTGGTGAGGGAAATAGGACGATAGCTGGAGGGAAGATGACGGTCCTTTCCAGCCTTCAAGATGGGAATAACGGTGACGTCCCGCGAATTTTCTGGGAGTATGCTGTCAACCCAATCACGATTATAGACCTCGAGCAGGAATGCCTTACCTTCAGGAGAGAGCTGTTGTAACATTTGTACATGAATACCGTCCGATCCTGGTGCTGATAATCGCGAAGATTTCAGAGAATTTTCTAGCTCCGCCATGGTGAAAAGGCGATTGTAATCTTCTGTGTTTCTAGACCGAAACGAGAAGCCTTGAGATTCCACCTGAGTTTTAATTGGAAGGAACTCAGGGGAGTAGTTTTCCGAGCTAGACACTTGAGCGAAAGCACTGCCAAATGTATTCGCCACTTCGAATGGATCAACAACAGCTCCTGTGGCTGTTTTCAGACCCGCTATTGGTGTATGGGTCGATTGACCAGCAACACGCCTGAACCTATCTGACACAACCGAGGAAGGTATATATCGGTTAAATGAAGCTACAAATTTGCTCCATGATGACTTTTTGGTATCATAATGATTGGTCTAGACCTGGCGCGCATTTTCTTGTATTCGATTAGGTTATCCAACGTAGGGTGACGTTGGAAAACCCTAAGAGCACGCCTTCGAACAGGAATGGCATTCCGAAATTCTTTCGTCCACCAGGAGACGGGAAATCGACGGGGGTGTGAAGTCGACCGCGGAATTGATTGATCAGCAGCAGAGAGAATTGTCTCCGTGAGATGCTGCTCCAAATCATTCACTGAGTCGTGCTCGTTGTACGTAAAGACAGCCAACTGGGTGTAAAGTACCAGTTGGCATGGTCCACACGCCGTCTGCGTGGAACATGTATCTTGCGTTAAGAGACTAATAAAACATGGGAAGTGGTCACTAGAGTGTAAATCAGAGATGACATTCCATTGTAAGGAGACTGCCAACTGAGGTGAACAGACTGCAAGATAAAGGTGCGAGAAACTATTGTAAGAGTCAGAAATGAATGTAGGCTCTCCAGTGTTGAGGAGAGCTAGGTTGTAACTATCCAAGAAAACGGCAATTTGCGTACCTCTCGCACAAGCGCCACTTGAACCCCAAAGTGGGTGTTGCGCATTGAAGTCTCCCACCAACAGAAACGGTGTTGGTAACTGGAAAACTAGATCTTCTAAATCAATGTGCGAGAAGTCATGGGACGGAGGCAAATATAGATTACAGATGGTGAAATGTATGTTTGGCAGTTTAATCCGTACAGCAAGTTGTTGTTGTAGTGTTTAACGCCCGCTTTTACTACTACGGCACCGCAGGCGGTGACACTGATGATACATGAAGATGGAGCACCGGTGGACGGGGTAACCGATGACGGGGTAACCGGAGTACCCGGAGAAAACCCACCCTGACGCCGCTTCGTCCACCACGAATACCACATGCGGGTCCCTGGGATCGAACACGGGCCGCCTAGGTGGTAGGCGAGCGCGCTAACCGCTCGGCCACGGCGCCGCCGTACAGCAAGTGATTGTATATCAGAGTGCAATGGTAGAATTTGCATATATGCGTCATCTCTGACAAACATCATAGCGCCGCCATGAGCCCGATCACCCTCTTCTCGAGGCTTGCGGGAAACACAGGCTTCGGCCCGATTGCGTCATCTTTGGAACTGCTGATTGAAGCGAACCGAAGCCGAACGTGAATATGACTTCCCCGTTTAGAGGAACAGCGTAAGGAAGTGATATCCATTGAATTGTCACTTATTATTGAAAATAAAAACATGTAACAAAAATACCTGCAGAATATTGTAATACGTTACACAAATATTAAATCACATATCAATATAATAAAGATTAATTATGTATCTCAATAGCTGTTGTAATTATCATGAAATTGTAAACATGAGGTACGTGATTATTGCCAAACCTAATTCCACTGAAACTGAATATTTACATGGAAATGGAAACATTCCATTCTCATTATTTTGATTTTTTAATGGCCCATTGTGACTAACCGATATATTATTATAACTAGTCAATCATATTAGAATAATGGTAATATTTATATGTTGCCTATCCCGGAGAAGCTGGAAGACTTATTTTTCAATATCACTTGTATAAAGTACTTACGAATGTATCCACTTACCTTACATAATATTTATTAATGATGGAATCTATAAATTTTAACTTATTATCAGCGGGGCATATATAGTTTTCTCAGTTTCAGTTTTGTTTATTGAGAGAAAGTTTGGCCTGGTGCCGGTACAAAGGACCCGGCCTACAGGCTACATTTAACATTAACTTACAATTATAAATATTTACAAAGTTTACAGTTTTTGGGTTTAACAAAAACCCATACGGTGACCATACCGAGAAGTTTTTGGGTATAGATTTGTCCTTTAGATAGGCATCTCAGAAATTGAAGCAAAATACTAATTAAACTCAGTCTATCAACATTTACCATGCTGCTTTGGTAAATTTGCACATAAAATAGCAATTATCAACCGTTGGCTAAGCTGTTATACATGTGTTAATTTGTAAAAGTGAATAAAGAGTTGAGATATGATGTTATAAAGTTAGGTTAGGGTTGCATATTATTATTCATGGCAGGTTTGGTTGCTGCCTCTGATAACATAGGCTGAAGTTTGATAACACAGGACTCTGTCATCCTGTTCATATAGGTACACATTAACCTAGGTGTCGTTGCCTACATAATGCCATCAGTACCTGGGCGACCGAGCTTCGCTCGGCGTTTTTCGCCTCTGTTTTTGTGAAATCTTGTTTTTTGTGGGAGAAGATACTTGTTTAGATAAACCTGAAAGGCAAAACGTTAGCTAACTAAAACTACTTGTCGCAATTGTTAAGAGTAATGTCCGAGATACAAGAGATATAGAAATACATAAAAATATTTCATAAACACCATCATTTCAGCTGTAAAACGTGTACTGCTGAAAGCAGGCCTCCCCCATAGATAGCCACCCAGTTTGAGGCTTTCGTCGAGCATTTGTTGCATTATGGAATTTAGTTCTTTGCTGCTACGATTAACTCCAGGGCGTTAACACGTTGGCCAAGGTCTTTCATACTTCCGTCGAGTTCTTCCATGGCTTCCTTAACCCCGGCCAGTCGCTCGTTAGTATTCTCCGATAGACCTGTCTTCATATTGGAATTCCCGTCTTCATCTTTTCCGTTTCGGAGTTTACATTTTCAATTTGGCTTCCAGTTTTGTTCCCATATTTTCTATTCCGTAGTTTACATTTTTCCAATTTGGTTTTCATATTTGTTTCCTCTGCCGCATTCCGGAATTCATTTCATTTCCCATTATGCCCATCTTGGCTAACATTTGTTTCATCAACTGTTCCATATCGTGCTTTTCGTTGCACTCCTGACACCAATTGTGATTACTTTACTTGTTTAACTATTTCTTTATTCTTTATTAAACCACTGGAGCGACACTAAGCAAAAGCAATGTTGAAGAATAACAAATACTACAGGAAGAAAAGCTGGTTGATAAAGCCATGTGAATGTACTACGCATTTATGTTTCAAACATACAGAAAATTGTATGAATTGTTCGTAATTGTTCGTCGAAGCGGGAGTAGCGAAAGAAATGTGATTGTGTTTTACTAAAGAAAAATGAGTAGAAAAACCGTGTGAATGTGTTACGTTGCACTTATATTTCAAGGGTATGGAAAAATGTATGGATTGTTTGCAGAAGAAGGAGCAGTATGTTAGGTAAAGGAAAAGGGAGTAGAGAAAACCACGTGAACGTAATACATTGCGTGGTAAAATGGATTGTATAAAAATCTTCGCCATGAAAAAAATTAGATGTCACTTTTCATGGCGATCGATCAACCTGTTTTGGAATTTAATCACTCTTCAACATAAGATATGTATAGGCGTTGGTATGTATGAAGCTGATAAACCATAGGGAATAACATGTGAATTGTTACATAAAACAAAAGTGAGTAGAGAAAGTGGTATGAATGTAATACGTTGTATTTGTTTCAAACATATAGCAAATTATATTAATTATATGTTAAAGGGTGAATAGCTAAAGAAGACTGATTGTGTGTCGTAAAGGAAGAATTAGTAGAGGAAATCGTGTGAACGTAATACGCTGCATTTATATTTCAATCCTAGAATATTATATGAATTGTATGTTGAAAGGCAAGCAGAGGATACATGAATGCGCTAACGTAAAAGAAAAGCGAGTAGTAAACCATTTGAAAGTAATATATTGTGTAGTAAAATTGTTACCATAAAAACTCCATGAAAAAAATACATATACGTGCCGAATTTCGCTGTGATGGGTTAAGCGGTTTTCGAGATTAACAGTTAGATATATACAAACATTCAAGTTGTATAGCTGATATGAATTGTTTGTAGAAGAGTGAGTGGAGAAAGACATGTGAAGGTGTTACCTAAAAGTGAGTAGAGTAAACACTGTGAATGTAACATGCAGCATTTCTATATCAAACATGCACAAAATTGTATGACTTATTTCTAGAAGAGTAAGTAGGAAACAGTTATGAGTGTGTTACCCAAAAACAAGTAGAGAAAACAGTATGAATGTAATACGTGGCATTTCTATTTCAAACATGCACAAAATTGTATGACTTATTTGTAGAAGGGTGAGTAGAGAGAGATGTGAATGTGTTACCTAAGAGTGAGTAGAGAAAACAGTATGCATATAATAGCACTTCTGTTTCAAACATACAGAACATGAACATAAGTGCTGTGACTTAATACAGAACATGGTTTGACTTATTTTAAAAGTGGGGGTAAAAGTGTTTTTCGGTGCAAAATCACGCTTTTTATGGAAAATTGTTTACAGAAGAGTGAGTAGAGAAAGAAATGTGAATGTATCACCTAATAGTGAGAGGAGAAAACATCGAGAATGTAATAGCACTTCTGTGTCAAACATACAGAACATGGTTTGACTTACTTTAAAAGTGGGGATAAAAGTGTTTTTCGGTGCAAAATCACGCTTTTCATGGAAAATTGTTTACAGAAGAGTGAGTAGAGAAAGAGGTGTGAATGTGTTACCTAAAAGTGAGAGGAGAAAACAGTGTGAATGTAGTAGCACTTCTGTTTCAAACATATAGAACATGGTATGACTTATTTTAAAAGTGGGGATAAAATGTTTTTGGTGCAAAATCATGTTTTTTATGGAAAATTGTTTATAGAAGACCGAGTAGAGAAAGAGATGTGAATGTGTTACCTAAAAGTGAGTAGAGAAATCGCTGTGAATGTAATATGCAATATCTCTATTTCAAACATACAGAAAATTGCATGACTTATTTGTAGAAGAGTGTGTAGAGAAAGAAATGTGAATGTATCACCTAATAGTGAAAGGAGAAAACAGTGTGAATGTAATAGCACTTCTGTGTCAAACATACAGAACATGGTTTGACTTACTTTAAAAGTGAGGATAAAAGTGTTTTTCGGTGCAAAATCACGCTTTTTATGGAAAATTGTTTACAGAAGAGTGAGTAGAGAAAAAGATGTGAATGTGTTACCTAAAAGTGAGAGAAGAAAACAGTGTGAATGTAATAGCACTTCTGTTTCAAACATATAGAACATGGTATGACTTATTTTAAAAGTGGGGATAAAATGTTTTTGGTGCAAAATCATGTTTTTTAATGGAAAATTGTTTATAGAAGACTGAGTAGAGAAACACATGTGAATGTGTTACCTAAAAGTGAGTAGAGAAAACATTGTGAATGTAATATGCATGTATACAAAAATTTAACCAAATCTTTAGAGCCGTTTCTGAAATACCGGGAATAACTATACGAGAATTGCACTGTAGAAGTGGGAATAAAAAATGTTCAAAAGCAAAACTCTATCAGAATACAAAATTTGATCGAAATTGTTAGAGCCGTTTCCAAGTTGCGCGGAATAAATATATGTATACATATACAAGAATTGCTCGTTTAAATATGTAAGATGTGTGAGTAAGGTCAGGGGACAAAATTTGACACAAATATAATAGTTTTCCCTTTTTGATGAAGGTGGCAAAATTAAATGACCTAGCTACTGCCTGTTTTCTAAATTTATTGATTAACTTGGTAAATGTTTTGTTAACATTCATTGTATTTAATTGTTACCACAATGGTTTAACAAAAACCCATACCATCTTTTGTTCAACAGTTTTTGTCCTTTCAATGTGTTACATTTATATATATAAACTGTCCTAATTAGTTTTACATCGATACACACTACAACATCGACCCATATTGTTCAATTCTACACCTAAAACACAAGTAGAATTACATACCTTTCAGTACCGGTATCACAATGTTACAATATATGTTACTGTCTTGGCATAAAAATGGACTTGTATCAAATTGTTTTTATTTTTGCCAGCAAGACCAATGAGCAGGTTGTATAATTTGATTTACTATCACTAAATACACAACAGTCAAACAAAGAAATCAATTACCAAATAACAATACTAATGCAGCAGTTAAAGGATTCAAATATCTATAAGAATTTACAGCCGTTAGCGCGCTCACCTACCACCTAGGCGGCCCGGGTTCGATCCCAGGGACCCGCATGTGGTATTCGTGGTGGACGAAGCGGCGTCAGGGCGGGTTTTCTCCGGGTACTCCGGTTTCCCCCGCCATCTCATTCCACCGGTGCTCCATCTTCATGCATCATCAGTGTCACCGCCTGCGGTGCCGTAGAAGTAAAAGCGGGCGTTAAACACTACAACAACAACAATTTGCAGCCGTTAGACTGTATAAAAAATTATTGATTTTCTTCTACGTAGTAACATCGCCCTTGGCAACCATCAGACAGGATAGCCAACCTCTCAACCGCACAATTCCACTATCAGTCACTGAACATAGGCTAGTCAACCTTTCGACCACACAATTCAACTATCAGTCACTGAACATACCGGCCGCCAAAAAATAAGTCTTATTTCTTCATAAACACAATTGAAAGAGAAAAAAATACAATTAATTAATGATAAAACAATTATATCAGTGCATGCATTAAATTATGTCTGTCTCTTGAGGAAGAGGACACAGAGACAATAGGTCTCTTAAATACCCCAGTTGCTGTGCGAATTGTTCCAACTCGCACTAACCCATCTGCTCCTGGATGCAGTCCCTCAACCACTGCCAGCTTGCAGCAGAGAGGAGGAAGGTTGTCTTCTTTCACTATGACGACTGCACCCTGCTTGACATTTGCACGTGGACTGTTCCACTTAGATCGCTGCTGAAGATGATGCAAATATTCACGTGACCATCTGGACCATAATTCCTGAAGTTGTTGCTGTAATTTCTCCCACCTAGTTAGCAAGCTAAGTTTAGCACTACCGAGATCTGGCTGGGGTTACTGGTTAAAGCTGTACCAATTAAGAAATGACCAGGAGTCAGAACTTTGAGATCATTAGGATCAGATGAGAGAGGAACTAAGGGTCTGGAATTCAGACAAGCTTCTATCTGACAGGCTAGGGTATGGAATTCTTCATAAGTAAAACATGATGCGCCCATAACACGTCTAAGGTGGTATTTAAAAGATTTTACACCTGCTTCCCACAGGCCGCCAAAATGTGGTGCCCTGGGTGGTATGAAGTGCCAAGTTATACCTTCATAATTTGCAAATCTCTGTATTTCTCCCTTAGTCTGCTGAGAGTTAAGGAGCTCTTGTAATTCCTTCAACTCCCTTCTTGCACCTTTAAAATTTGTGCCATTGTCACAATAAATATTCTGGCATATGCCACGTCGAAATACAAATCTCTTCAATGCTGCAATAAATGCTTCTATAGACAAGTTACTCACAACTTCTAAGTGTACTGCTCTGGTAGTAAAACAAACAAATAAAGATACATAACACTTTACCTTTGTCGTTGTTCTGCGAGTGCTAGACTTTATGTAAAATGGCCCTGCATAATCAATGCCACAATTCAAGAATGGTTAAGCTGCTTCCACTCGTGCACGCGGTAGTTGTCCCATTAACTGTTTTGCTGTTTCTGCCTTTAGCTTATAACGTATTATGCAATTATGAATCAAATGTCTGACAGTGTTTCTGCCATTTAATATACAGTATCTTTCCCTAAGAGAAGGCAATAAAGGTTGACAACCTGCATGCAACAATCGTTTGTGTTCATGCTGTATAATCAGATTTTTTAAATGATGACGTGGTAAAATTAGAGGATGCTTTTGATAGTACGTTAGGCTAGAGTGTTCTAACCGTCCACCAACTCGAAGTAATCCTCTACTGTCGAGAAAAGGATTTAAAGATCTCAAACGACTGTTAATATTAACTGCCTGTTTCATTGCTAGTTGCTGCACTTCTACGCTAAATACTGATTGCTGTGCAATTTGAATGCATTTACTCAATGAATCTTGAATCTCTGTAAGTGTGAGAGATCCAGTTATTCTTTCTGCCTTTGGTTTAACACAGTTCTTACAAAATCTATATAAATATGCTACAATGTATTGCAATCTGGATAGGCTGGAAAATCGTGTGATTATTCCATCGTCACTAATAGTTGCAACATGACAAGTTGTTTTGAATCTTAACTCTGGAGCTTCCTGAGGGTTTGAAATGCTACCCAGTACAGGCCACACCTTTGGTTCTTCATGTAACCAAGTTGGTCCTTCCCACCATAATTTGTCATTTATAAGATTCTCGGGAAACGCACCCCTTGATATCAAATCTGCTGGGTTGTGTTGTGAAGGAACATGTTTCCATACTGCATTTTCAGAAATATCTTGAATCTCAGAAACTCTATTAGCTACAAAAGTTTTCCATTGTGTTGAAGGTGCTGACAACCATGACAATACCACAGTAGAATCTGTCCACAAGTATACGTGCTTAAATGATAAGTTCAGTACTTTTTTTGACGTTTTCCAATAGACGAGCAAGAAGCAATGCACCACGTAATTCTAAACGTGGAAGTGATAATTTCTTTAGTGGTGCAACTCGAGACTTGGCACAAAGAAGTTTTACACATGTAACTCCTTTCTTATTTGATGAATGGACATATAGGCATCCGCCATATGCCTTCTCTGAAGCATCGCAAAAACCATGTAACTCTATATTGCCTACAGAATCATAACCAACTACTTTGCGATCTATGCGAATGTTATCAATCAAATGAAGTTGGTTGTGGAGCTTCTTCCAATCTGTAGCCAATTCCTCTGATATGGGTTGGTCCCACATTAATCTCTCTTGCCATGAGCTCTGTAGAAACATCTTGCATATAATAACAACAGGGCTTATGAGGCCTAAGGGATCAAATATACCAGAAGCTATTGATAATACTACTCTTTTTGTAAATGCTTGTGCATTACAGTTAATTTTAAGACTTCTTGGAATCTGAAACTTGTCCTCAGTAGAATGCCATAGTAGTCCAAGTGTTTTCACTCCATTTTTGTCAAGCTGTAATGGTAAACTAGTTTCTCTTTGGTCTAGGGTAATGTTAGTTAAAAACTCAGAATAATTGCTGGACCAATTACGCAACAAAAATCCACCCTTCGATAACATGGCCACCAATTCCTTCTGAAGTTTTTGTGCCTCATGTAAGGTTGCACATCCTGAAATACAATCATCAACATAAAAATCATTCAATGCAATTGCAGCAGCTTTTGGAACCTTATGTGCTTCATCATGAGCCAATTGCCTCAGGCAACGAGTAGCTAGAAATGGAGAACAAGCCATACCATAAGTTACAGTCTTCAGCTGATACTCTTGTATTGAAGCTGTAGGGTCGTTTCTCCACAGTATTCTTTGATATACTTGATCATCTGGATGTAACCAAATTTTTCTATACATTTTGGCAACATCAGCAGTAAATGCTACTTCATGTGTCCTAGAACTTAGGATGATAGAACAAATGTATTGTTGAATAGTAGGACCAACATACAATAAATCATTCAATGAAATTCCATTCTTGGAAGCTGCAGAATAGTCAAAAACTACTCTTGTCTTCGTAGTTGAGCTGTCTGTCTTAAGTACTGCATGATGAGGCATATAATAACAAAGTGTTGTAGTGGGTCTTGCCACTTGCATGTGACCCAGTGCTTCATATTCTTGTAAAAAGTGCACATAATCTTCCTTCAATGTTTGGTTCTTGATTAGTTTTCTTTCTAACTGATGTAATCTTCTTGTGGCCATCATCTTAGACTCATCTAACTTCTTAGGATCTTCTTTAAATGGAAGTCGAACAACAAATTTTCCTGACGAATCTCTTGTTGTATTCTGAGTGAAATGAGCCTCGCATGCTTTATCATCCATTGTTTTTGGAGTGTGATTCAACTCCTCAATCTCCCAGAATTTCTGCAATTGTTGCTGTATACTAACTTCAGTCTTAGCGAAACATGATACTACCGGCCGCCGTGAAATATTACAGGATCTTCCATAGTCTGAATATTTTCCTGCAAGTACTCAACCAAACTCTTTTTCCATTAAAACAGGATGATTATTATCACGATGTAATTTACCTTGGCGCTGAATGTATGAACAGACTTCTGCTCCCAACAGAATATCTATCTTTCCAGGCTCATGAAATTTAGGATCAGCAAATGAAATATTTCTAGGTAATTTGCAATTACTGCAGTCAATTTTCTATGCAGGCAGATTTTCTGTCACCTTGGGTAAAATTAAGCAATCTACTGACATAACAAAGTCAGTTACAAATGATCCAATTTTGATACAAATTCCAAGTTTGGTTTCTGAAACTGTATTGCCAATTCCTTGAACAGGTTTAGGATCATGATGTCGTCTAAGTCTTAACCTCTGATAAGAAACATGACTGAGAACCGGTATCTAGCAAAGCTCTGCACGTCTGCCAAATACCCTTGTCATTTTTAACCTTAATCAATGCTGTAGACAACAAAATGTGTTTACGAGGTTCAAATTTCAATGCACAGTAGCTATTTACACCATTATCTGTGTGCAAGGGATCATGACTTGAATAACCTTCATTGTATTGTTTTTTGGAAGCATCAAGATGTACTAAAGCGTGGTGCTTTTTACCACAGGTGCGACAACAACAACAACAATTTCTGACTATATGACCAGATCGTAAGCAATTAAAACAAAGGTTGGCATCCTTAACAAAAGCTCTGCGTTCTAATACAGGAGCCTGAACAAATGCCTTACATTTTGATAAGGCATGTGAAGAATTACAATATGCACAGTTTAAGGCGATGATTTACAATTTCTGACTATAGGTATCTCAGCCTCACCAATATGTGTCCTGTGTAACGATCCAGCAGAAATGAATGAAGACCACTTGAAGACCTGTGAAGCATTAAGATCAGAAGAAACTACAGTTCAAAAGTATTGGAAAGCACGAATGCTAATGGCTTCATTGCCAGATACAAGGCACTAGAAAACAACAACAACAACAACAATTTCTGACTATATGACCAGATCGTAAGCAATTAAAACAAAGGTTGGCATCCTTAACAAAAGCTCTGCGTTCTAATACAGGAGCCTGAACAAATGCCTTACATTTTGATAAGGCATGTGAAGAATTACAATATGCACAGTTTAAGGCTGTAACAGCATAAGCCTGTTGAAAACTAGATTTGTGTCTGTGATTTACAACTTTCTGTGTGTTAACATTTGACATGCTTGAGCAAGTTGTATTCCATTTTGGACTGATTATTTCTAGCGATTTACATTTTCTTTCTAGAAATGTAATAAGATCCTTAAATGCAGGAAAGTTATTTGAATCTAATGTGTCTTCAAATTCTTTCTTTATAGTTACATCCAACTTATCTAACACTAGTTGAGATACTATCAATTCTTCCAATGGAATTTCTATGTTTAACGCCTTAATTGCATTTAAATTAGTCATGGTTTGATTTATTAAGGTCCTAAGTTCCTTTGTAGATGATTTGTGAGCAGCGGGTAAACTCAACAAACGTGCAAGATGAGCTGAAGCAAAAGTCTTAAATTGTCATAACGATTGCTAATAGTTTCCAATGCAACCTTGAAATTACAACTTCTGACAGGAATGCTAGCTATTAAATTATGTGCTTCTGCTGTTAGTGAAGAGAGAAGGTAGTGAAACCTCTGAATATCATCTAAAGTTTCATTGTTAACGACTAGGCTCTGAAAGGTTGTCAATAAAATGCTTAAAGTTTGTTATATCACCATTAAATGAAGGTATTTTAAGAGTTGACAATTTTATTGCCTTCATAGTGCTCCTTGTATGTGACAAGGGAGGGCTAACAGAACTGTTGCTAACATTTCCAGTTGCACTTTGAGCTAATAATTTAGCCATTGTTGCTTCTAAGCTGAAGTGCAGCAATTCAAAACTTTCTCTGTCAGCAGAATGACTCTCAAAATTTTCAAACAATACTAATTGAGATTGTGCCTCTTCAAATTTATCCCTAATTTTAGGCAATTCCTTTACTCTTACATCTTGCTCTTCCATAATATTAGTCGCACAGCAATAAATATGATCCAGTTTGTTCCACCAAAGTGTTATAATAAAATATCGAGTGAGGGACAGCAATGAAAAGTGAGCAAAGGAATAGCATGTGACTAATTATAGAAGATATAAAGCAATGTGTCAATGTTACTAATACAGAAAGCCAGTCAAGGTAGGCTAAATAGCTAGTAACTAGATAATGGCTAACCTTTTATAGAATCACTCTTGCCTGGTGCTGATGTTGCATTAGTAATTACTCCGACCGCTCGATTTCCCTCTTGATGCCGCGTGAAGAAGATAAGATGGTTTCCATTATGTACATTACAAGCGCGTATCAATATTTTCAATTAGTATACAGTTTGCTGGCAATCTATAGCAATATCCGGCCCGGAGGACCAAATGTTACCGTCTTGGCATAAAAATGGACTTGTATCAAATTGTTTTTATTTTTGCCAGCAAGACCAATTAGCAGGTTGTATAATTTGATTTACTATCACTAAATACACAACAGTCAAACAAAGAAATCAATTACCAAATAACAATACTAATGCAGCACGTAAATGATTCAAATATCTATAAGAATTTACAGCCATTAGACTGTATAAAAAATTATTGATTTTCTTCTACGTAGTAACATCGCCCTTGGCAACCATCTTAAACAGGCTAGCCAACCTCTCAACCGCACAATTCCACTATCAGTCACTGAACATAGGCTAACCAACCTTTCGACCACACAATTCAACTATCAGTCACTGAACAATATAGGTTATGGAATCTTGAATAACTTCACTGAAGAATTAACCATTTCTTAAATCACTTAAAATTGCACACTATAAATGAGAATAGTCATTTTAATTTGATAGTTCAACTATAACAAGTAGAACTTACGAAAACCAGGCGAAAAACTGTTCAATTGCTCAAAAGAAACCGTTAAAAATGCTGTGAAAAAATCTGTTATAATTCTCATACTACAACAAGAAAACTACTGAAAAATTAATTTTGATTAATTTAAAATGTTTACAAATAAACACAATCACTGAAACAGCATATACTGCCACTAATTCACTTTCAATTAAACAAAACTAACACGTGTTTCCCCATAACATCCCTCACTGGTAGCCATGTTTGTTAGAATGCCAGGTTCTCGGCTATCAGCTGATCGGCCCCGGCCGTAGCCTGAGTTTCGCGCAAGCCTCGCCTCTTCTGGTGTGACGTCACACCGTACTGGGGTGTATCGCCTTAGATGGAAAGCGTCTTGAGGACGCAGCTTAGTCTCTTGCAAACATGCGACCAGAGGTTCGTTTTCATTGAGCAAAAGCTCAAGTACTGAACGTTGACTTCTTATACCACGTATGTTCCATTGTAGGATAGCCATATTGCATTGTGTATGGGACGGATAATCCCAAGGTAACTCTTCAGTACTTTGGAGTAGGCGGTTGTTGAACTAATTTAGCCCTTTCCGTTTCTCTTGGGCTGGCATTCTTGTCAGGCGGTTTTTCGCGCCGCTTTTCTACTGGGGTTCTCCCAGTGTGGGCAGATTGGTCTAACCCCATGTCCTCTGTCGAGGACGTCCGTTTTCCCATAGCGAACTTGGGTTCGAGTGTCTCGAACCGGTTCCTAATGGGGACCGGCGAAGATGAAAGGCGCCGGTGTGAGTCCACCCTTGAAGATTCCCCAGAAGAGGATCTTCGAGGAGATCTTCTTGGACTCTTGTATCCCTTTGATGTACTTTGTATCTTCCTTTAGGAAATCATTCTTAGTGTAGTTCTTCTTAAACTTTATCGGCGAGGCATAGTAGATTACAGGTTTGCTAGTGTTCTGTGTTGAGTTTGACATTTTCGTTGGTGATCTAACAGTTGTATTTTTCTCACCAATAGATTTTGTACACGTTGATACAGATGTGCGCGCTGATGTTGAGGACTTTGGAATAGAGCTACGGGCTACAAGTGTGTTTTCAGATATTGTTGCCCCATTGAAATCGCTGGTCTGCGTTGCGATCTCGCTGCTCGGTACCGGTTTAGCTGTAACTGAACTATAGGTCCCGCACCTTGGAACAGAGGGTTGGCGTATACGCAAGAGCTTCCGGGCTTCTGAGAAGGGCACCTTCTCTTTAACCCGTATCTCTTGGATCGCTCTTTCCTCTACATAACGGGAGCAATCTCGGGAACTAGACGGATGTTCACCTCTGCAGTTCACGCATGACGGAGCTGCAGTGCATGCACCTCCGTGGAATTCATCTTCACATTGAGGGCATGTAACTAGTCCCTTGCAAAGCTCGCTTGTATGTCCAAAGCGCCGGAACTTGAAACATCTGAGTGGGTTCGGGATGAAAGGCCTAACTTAGATGGATTCATACCCTGCGTTAATCCTTTGTGGGAGATCTACCCGATCAAAAGTCAGGGACAGGGTACTAGTTGGCTTTAACTCACCACCTTCACCACGTTGAACCCGGTAAACGTGGATGACGCCTTAATCTGTCAGATTCTCTTGAATCTCCTCATTGGATAATCCCTCCAATGCACGGGTCTTTATCACACCGCGAGAGGAGTTCAAGGTTCTGTGAATCTCAACACGTACAGGATAACTTGCTAGCATGTTCGCTTTCAGTATCTTAGCTGCCTGGGTAGCTGAATGTGCTTCAACTAGGAGCGTGCCATTGCGAGATCTAGTGCATGACTTTACTGGACCAGCAATGTTATCCAAACCCTTTTGTATAGTAAATGGGCTCACCGATAAAAATTTATCTCCCTCAGTTCTAGATATGACTAAGTAGCGAGCACCACTCGATTCTGCTACTTCCTTTACACAGACTTTACTTTGTTTGGTTTTGTTATGAGTTTTCGTACTCATGGCGATGACATCCTCCACTATTGCAAACGTCTCCGATGGCATGCTCACATCCTGGGCGCCACCCCGGCTTAGGTGAGAGTGCTGGCCTGGATTTGCTCACCCTAGGGTCTCACCTCCCAATGTATAGACAGAGGGACCCAATCGCCTTCAGGAGTGCATCAGCTCATGCAATGGCCCCTCCCCGGGAATGACCTTTATCAGCGGATACGCACACAGGTCCTACAACATTTACGATAAACAGCAAGAAGTTCAACAACTACAACAACAACAGCTACAAGAACTCTTACAACATTTCGCAAGCATTTAAAAAACTAAATTTACCGAACAAACCATTATAAACATAAATAAAATATAACAGAAGAGCTACAGCAGTAGCAACAAGAAAAAAACAGTAACCAATCAACAAAATCCGTCTTCTTGGGTAGCGACGGCAACAAGTTGTGTGACCATGGAACGAAAAGAAGAAAGAATCACCAAATAACAAAAGGAAAATGTACCACCCAAACTAAAGTATCACTGCCATACCACAAAATAAAAACAAAAACTAGGCTGAACAGAGGACACTCCCTAAACAGCCCGGGCGCGCTTGCACGCCCTAATACCGTAATTGAATTGAATTGATCCTACATGATAATCAGGGGCTGGGACTTACGCGGTTACCCAGTCACCCCTTGCGTCACCCCATCCTCCTACAACCCGCGCATAGCTTATCCATTAGACTGTATACAGGGAGGTATCAGGTGGGGGGTCAAACAAAAAAGTGGACTAAAGTTGCTTAGGCGTTTGGCAGGTGCCCTCTTACCTCTTAGAGGAACCCAATCGAGAGTATGGCTCTGGGCCCCAGATATGCCAAACCCGTACCTACCGTAGTAGGACCCCCCTGCGGGAGTTTGATTTCGGAGTCCTCTTCTCCTAGATGTGTCGTCGACCAAGACTACCGAGCCTCATCTACCCGTTTGGGAATGCCTTTTGTTTCCCCTCATCTCTTGCCTACCAGTGGTAAAAATGACACTTAGTAGGCCATCTGGATCGGGTACTGAGCTCCTCCGCCACGTCAAGGTGACATTTCCTTGGCGGGGGAAGAATTTTTGGGTGTATTACAGTACTTCCTCTACTTACCACTAGAGAAAGTGAAAAATTGATGTGTGGGCTCACATGACCTTCCCTATTCATATACTAACCATTCTTACAATATCATATTCCCATACCTTTTATGTGTTACTTGAGCTAAACGCTGCCAGAAATTATTGCTTATTTACTTGCGGGCGCAAGGGGAATATGGGAATAGGGTAGCCTTTGAGTGATAGTCAAATCTTCTAAAGCTTAGGTGCAAATTACCTTCTCTTTCCACGGTGAACATATAAAGAGATGAATAGCGATGCTCCATTTGACAGGAGTATAACTTGTCCCAAAGTTACACAAATGACAAGGAATATCTCCGAAACGGTTCACTCTACGAAAAATTAATGAGGACATAAATTGTGAATTTTAGCAAGATCTATGGCTTCTGTACACTAAGATTTTGTCTATCTCTTAGGGTTTCAGGGTTGCCAACATTTAAAAGTAAAATTATCGTACCAGCCACTCAAAATTATAGATATGGATTCAAAATTATCGTACATCATAAACCAAATGCTACAACAATAAAAATATCAGCATAACACTTGTGAAAATGTAATAGTTTTGATGTTTATGGTGGCCACTTACAAGATTGATGACCTCAACCAGTATTACAAGTTTAGTACTTATGTTTCTCACACTATTCATCTGATAGTTCATCATCTTCCTCAACTGTTGCAGCATTATACAAATTTGTTGTTGAGATAAACTTTAACATCTTCTTGATGACTTGCAGATTTTCGGACTTACCACTAAGACGACAGAATAAGTCCATTTACCGTATCTAGCACCAGTCTGTTTCTAACTTTGGTTTTTATCAGCCTAGTTTGGGGGGGGGGGAAACTCTTTCACAGGAAGCACTTCTGTGGGACAATGAAATCATTGATAATGCAAGAGCCACTACTTCTTTGAAATCATTATTTCCACCAAGGTGACACATGTGTTTAACAGCACTCCAGAAACTGCCAGGTTCAGGCATGTTCTTTATTTCACACGGAATATCACTTATGCCAAGTTTTCTGCAATGATCATCAATTTTCTTAACAGTGCCTTCTTCATTGAGATTATCAGATCTGGCCACACTGGCAATAAGGGGATAAAGGGTTAGGGGCTTAGTAGGGTGGAGACAGACCACGAGAGCAAAAATGGTATCGCTATTTATAATTAGTTTTATTTCGCTTGTGTGAGAAACCAGTGAAAATGATATTTCGCCGATATTGAATTATCATATATTCAAATTATCATACACCCCCATAATTATCGTACGGTTTGGCAACTATTGTACAAACATTAAAGTTATCGCATGCCGCCATAATTATCGTACGAGTTGGCAACCCTGTAGGGTTTACGAGTGATTAAAAAGTCATCCAGAATAAACGGGACTAGATAATCTATAGTGAGAAAATTCAAAATATATGTACATATGTTTCATTTTCCATAAATATATCTTAAAAATATATCATTTTAATTAACATCGTTAGAGCAAGAAAATAAAATGTTTCGAAAAATATTCCATGCAAAGGATAGCTTCGGTTGGGATTATTTTCTTCAGTCTACCTGTCGCACCCATGAAATACAGGAAACCTAAATACGAACTTTGGTTTGTATCGGACTTTCCGTTTTTGAGTTATGTTGTCCAAAGGGTAACACACTGACACAGACGCGCGAACACACACACACACAAACGGACTTTTTTCTAAAAATGCTTTTCTTTTGGTTCAGGGGTCTCAAAACGTACATTTCCGGTCAAAACTAGACGTCGAATTTTTGGGTCGAATACAGTACTTGCTCTACCTAACAGTAGAGTAAGTAAAAATAGCTTAAGTGGCTCTCTAGAGACTAAATGTATTGGAGATCGAAGACGATTACTAATTGAAGACAAAAAAGGAAACGAGAAAATTAAAAGAAGTTAAATGCAACGTGGTTGAAACTGCCTCTTATGAAACACCAGAATAAGAATGAGCAAAATGGAACAGTGATTTACAAACAAATTTTAGCTAAAACTGTGCACTACTGTGTCTCCGGAACAGCAGAAGTGCACAAAATTAAGATGGCACGTATAGAGGCAGTACTAAAACAGAGAGTTTTAACTGTGCATTTTCGCAGTTTATTTCACATACCGAAGCCCCGTGATATTGCTGGAATAGGTGAATAGAGAAGCATATAGTTTAAGAAAGCAAACATTTTAAAAATAAGAAAAATGTAAAGGTTAATGCCAACGGCACGTGATGTTCCCAAGCGGTCACCCATCCAAGTACTAACCACGCCCAATGCTGCTTAACTTCGGTGATCGGACGAGAACCGGTGTTTTGAGCATGGTATGGTCGTTTGCGAGAGAAAATGTATTCTGAAGGATATCTATATGGTAGAAATTTTGGTTGGATAACAGTACTTCCTCTACTTACCACTAAAGGAAGTGAAAAATTGATGTGTGCGCTCACATGACCTTCCCTAGTCATGTAGTTACCATTCTTAACAGTACTTCCTCTACTTACCACTAAAGGAAGTGAAAAATTGATGTGTGCGCTCACATGACCTTCCCTAGTCATGTAGTTACCATTCTTACAATGTCATATCCCCATACCTTTTATCTGTTACTTGAGTTAAACGCTCCCAGAAATTATTTCTTATTTCCTTGCGGGCGCAAGGGGAATATGGGAATAGGTTAGCCTTTGAGTGATAGTCAAATCTTCTAAAGCTTAGGTACAAATTACCTTCTCTTTGCACGGTGAACATATAAACAGATGAATAGCGATGCTCCATTTGACAGGAGTATAACTTGTCCCAAAGTTATACAAATAACAAGGAATATCTCCGAAACGGTTCACTCTACGAAAAATTAATGAGGTCATAAATTGTGTATTTTAGCAAGATCTATGGTTTTTGTACAGTAAGATTTTGTCTATCTCTTGGGGTTTACGAGTAATTATAAAGGCATCCACAACAAACGGGACTAGATAGGCCATAGTGAGAAAGTTCAAAATATATATTTCATTTTTTATAAATATATCTTAAAAATTAATCAACATCAACATCGTTAGAGCCATTGTCAAGAAAATAAAACGTTTCGAAAAATATTCCATGTAACAAACGCGTGAACACACACAGACACACCCATCCACACACCCATCCACACACACACACATCCACACACACATACACACACATACAAACGGACTTTTTTCTAAAAATGCTTTTCTTTTGGTTCAGGGGTCTCAAAACGTATATTTCCGGTCACAACTCGACGTCGAATTTTTGGGTCGAATACAGTACTTGCTCTGCCTAACAGTAGAGTAAGTAAAAATAGCTTAAGTGGCTCTCTAGAGACTAAATGTATTGGAGATTGAATACAATTACTAATTGAAGACACAAAAAAAGAAAAATGAGAAAATTAAAAGAAGTTAAATGCAACGTGGTTGAAACTGCCTCTTATGAAACACCAGAATATGAATGAGCAAAATGGAACAGTGATTTACAGCCAAATTTTAGGTAAAAGTTTGCACTAGTGTGTCTCCGGAACAGAAGTAGTGCACAAAATTAAGATGGCACGTATAGAGGAAGTACTAAAACAGAGAGTTTTAACTGTGCATTTTCGCAGTTTATTTCACATACCGAAGCCTCGTTATATTGCTAGAATAGGTGAATAGAGAAGCATATAGTTTAAGAAAGCAAAAATTTTAAAAATAAGAAAAAATGTAAAAGGTAATGCCAACGGCACGTGGTGAGTAGTTATAGTCCGTCCTTAAGCAATTGGATTAACGACTTTTTCGCCGCTAGATGGCGTTAGTGTCGCGTGGCGCTAGTGTCTCATTTTGATGGCGGGAAATTTGAAAATTTCAAGATGGCAGAAAATTTGAAATTTTCCCGCCATAGTGGTAGATTTCAAATTTTCAAATTTTCGCGCCTTTTAATGTATTTCAAATTTCGCGCCATGAAAATGCGACACAGTGAGAAAACTTAAGATGTTGTTAAATTTGAGAATTTGAAATTTTTTTTCTGTGAGCGTAGTTAAGTTCAAATTTTCAAACTTCCCGCCATCAACGGCGCGCCGCGCGCCACTAATGCTATGGGATAATCTTTAATCCGATTGCTTAAGGAGGGACTGTTGATTAGATTATTTATTTTTATTGAGAAGATGCATTGAAAAAAAGTTTAAATTATTGTACGAAAAAAGGAGTACAAACCTGTTTGATGGTTGTAGAAAGTTGGTTGCAAACGATGTGTTCCGTGTGGGTTGGATGGGTAATGATGAAAGATGATTTATCCGTTGAGGAGCAAGTGCAAGTTGACACCTTGAGGACAAGTGCGAGTGACGAAGCCGGAATTTGCCGTGGTGTGTCTTGCAGGGTTGGCAGGTCGTTCCTCCACGAGAGCTCGGTACCCACTGAGGGAGACGTCTATGTAAATGAAAGGGGCATCCGGTGTAAGAGCTGTGTTTGCGATCGCAGACACACCCGCTGGGGTGGGGAAGGGGTGGGGGGGGATGGGGTTTGCTGGCACAGGAAAAAACCGTTGAGATTTTACCACCAACCGTTGCTATTTGAGATGATTTAGCCGTTGAGGAGCAAGAGCAAGTTGACACCTGGAACATAAGTTTGAGTGACGAAGCCGGAATTTGCCGCAGGAGTAGTTGTAGGTCTTGCAGAGGGCTGGCATGTCGTTCCTCTACGAGAGCTCGGTCTCAGCTGAAGACAAGATGAGACGTCTATGTAGATGAAAGAGGTATCAGGTGTAAGCGCTGAGTTTGCGAACACGCCCACATCCGTTGGTGAGGAGGGGTTGGGGGAAGGGGGGTGAGAGGGGAGGGGAGATTGCGATATACCATCCGCAGGATGGGGTTTTCTGGCACAGGAAAAAACCGTTGAGATGTTCCCACCAACCGTTGCTTTTTTGAATAAAATAATATGATTGGTGGACCTTGAGCGTGTGGATGTTGAACAAGTACTCTGTCTTGACGGACGTTAAGCATCCAATCGCCAAGAATGTGATCTGTCATAATATATGTTGGTAAATGGTCCAAGTGCGCTGATAAGCATCTGCCGAGGTACAACCGCTCTAGGTTTTTTATCATTTGCTGCATTTTGACTGCCGAGATTGCTCGTAGAAAACGAAAAAAAAGGCACGTGATTTGCGGAAGGGAGAAGTGATGTGGTCTTGACGGGTGTTGGGAAGCAAAGAAGGGAAGGATCTTGGAGGAATGGGGAAACGATATGCGGAAGTGACGTGGCGTGATCTGATTGGATAAAATAACACGCGTTGGGATTGGTCGTTAGGATTCCAAAATGACGATGATTGGTGGAAATAAGGTGCGTTGCCATTGGATGAAAAATGAGGAAGCAACCTTTGCCTTATAAAAAAAGGGAGAGAAAAAGGAATTGCAAGAATGATAGCGTTGCTGATGGTGAAAAAGCATAGTTTTAAAAAAACGAAAAAAAAAAGTCGGTTAACGGACTTGGATTTAAATCTTTCAAGAACGAGATATGAAACTGTTGAAAAAACCCAACATGGAATATGTTTCCAAATTTTGTATTTTCTGAAAAAATGGCTTCAGAATTTTGCTTAAAATATCAATTATATTGATATGTATAAGTTGAGTCTTGTTTTTCCTCGCTTGCTTGGTTTTTTCCCTTCGTCTTTTTTGTTTTGAACATAGGCTCATATTTCTAACGTATTTAACAGACATGCTTTAATATTAAGTCAACAGTTAAAATCCGATAAAATGCGCAGACTATGGTTGAACACGTCACACTATCAAATTAAGATAACAAGATAATTCAAGAGCTGATTAGCAAGCTTTTTTTAAATGTTTGGCATACCTTTTAAAGAAGGCGTTAATATGAGTCTCTCACACAGATAGAACATGCTGGGAGATAATATGCAACTTGCCTTCATATTCACACACACACACACACACACACACACACACACACACACACACACACACACACACACACACACACACAAGCGTTCCGTGGCAATTACGTGCTTTGAAATCGATCTGCATCTTGCTTAAGAGGCCAACAGACACGCACCGCATAACATGATGGAACTTGTCTAGTATGCATTCGCGCACGTGCCAGATCATCCAGTTACGATAAGGTGTTATATATCCCGACAGTTTACCTCGAAATATGTCATATAAGAATAAAAGCTTAAACATGTAGTTGATTGAAAGATAGAATAGTTTAATGATGTTAAGCAAACACACAGTGGCGCAAAATGAACAAATATATGAATATTGTCACCCATCGCATTATTGTCGGCACTACCGCAAAGGAGCCGAAGGAAAGAGACAGAGAATGGCCGCATTGTTGGGGCTCTTGCCCAAAGAGGGAAAAGGATAGAGGCTTCTGGAATCTTCTGCTTTGTATTTCACCGCAATAACTGAACTTTCCAGAATAGTGCCTGGGAGATATAAATAGCGGTAAAGTGCACCAGACGGACAAACGTATGTGAAGCGTTGAGTAGTCGTGCCGACGGAAAGAAGAGACGTATGCGAAGCGTTGAGGAGTCGTGCCGACGGAGAAGGGACAGTTGTTGTGTTTCTAGTTCGGAGCCGTGCTGTTGGTGAATGGGAAAAGACTTTCTTACTGTTGCAACGAGTGTACAAAGTTACTGTTTACGGAAATAAAAGTGTTTCTTTATCTAGACTACATCTGTCTTCTTTACTCAACACCCACCCAAAGTCACACTGGTGTCAGAAGTGGGATCCGTCGAATTGCTTCTAGTTTCGTTACATCGTCGTTAGAAGTTGCAACGTTAGAACCAAGATGGAGGGAGATTCGGAAACCAGGATGATGGCAATGATGAAAGAATTATTCGCCGAAATGAAGACAGAAATGTCCAAGATGAAGACGGCAAACGACAACCTCGCTGCCAAAATGAAGACGGCAAACGACAACCTCGCTGCCAAAATGGAAACGTCAAACGACAACCTCGTTGCCGAGCTGAAAGAGTTGAAGGCGGAGCTATCGGCGAAAATTGTCGGCGAACTGACTGGCGTGACGGAAGACGTGGAAGAACTCGGCGAAAAGGTGGAAGACCTCTGCCAGCATGTGGACGTCGTGGAGGACGACGGGGAACGTCTTGGCGCCCTGGTAGTAAGAGTTGACGAGAGCGTCAAAGTACTGGATGCCAGGGGCAGACGGAATAGCGCGGAGCCGGGGAGGGAGCACCTAGTGGCCGAGGCGACAGTTGCGCCCGTTTCAGATGATATGAGGGAAGACGTGGAACAACTTGGCGAACTGATTGGTGTGACGGAAGACGCGGAACAACTCGGCGAACTGATTGGCGTGACGGAAGATGTGGAACAACTCGGCGAACTGACTGGCATGACGGAAGACGTGGAAGAACTCGGCGAAAAGGTGGAAGACCTCTGCCAGCATGTGGACGTCGTGGAGGACGACGGGGAACGTCTTGGCGCCCTGGTAGTAAGAGTTGACGAGAGCGTCAAAGTACTGGATGCCAGGGGCAGACGGAATAGCGCGGACCCGGGGAGGGAGCACCTAGTGACCGAGGCGACAGTTGCGCCCGTTTCAGATAACGAAAGTGTACGTCTCGGGGAAGACAAAGGGGCAGTTCAGGGACGTCGTCGAGGATCCTCTGGAGGAGTGTGTCGGGTACGTAACCAACCAGGATATGACGTGGAGGACGATCAGCAGGGAAGCGCACAAGCAAACGAGCAACACGCGAGAACCGACTTGGCATGGGACATGGGGGGACCGTCAGAGCCATCCAATCACCTGACGCATAGTGCCGTGAACGGAAGAATGGCGGACATCATCGTGGACGGCAGGATACAGGAGAGGCCGTGCCGAGCACGAGTGAACACGAGTGCAGCGGTGGTCGTGACTCGCGCGGATGTGGCGGGAGTTGTTGCCGGACCCATCGGAAGCAAGGTGGCTGCGAAGGTGCGCCAGAGAGGTCGGCGGACATGGTACTCAGTGAACCGTTTCCAAGTGCGCAGGAAGGCCCGTCAACACACCAGGAAGAAGGGCAACTGGACGAGGGACCGTCAAGACCGGCGGTACTGTTGCAGAATTTCGAAGCAGGATGGCATACATCGTCCTACCCGGACCAAGGGACATTATCCAACAGCGATACCTGGGATCGTGCCTCCTGGAGAAGAGGTTCGATGGGTTAGTCCACCGGTGCGCAAGGGAGATGCCGCAGCGATAGTGCTGGTGGGGACGACCATCTCTGAGGAGGGAGCAGTGTCACCCATCGCATTATTGTCGGCACTACCGCAAAGGAGCCGAAGGAAAGAGACAGAGAATGGCCGCATTGTTGGGGCGCTTGCCTAAAGAGAGAAAAGGATAGAGGCTTCTGGAATCTTCTGCTTTGTATTTCACCGCAATAACTGAACTTTCCAGAATAGTGCCTGGGAGATATAAATAGCGGTAAAGTGCGACAGACGGACAAACGTATGTGAAGCGTTGAGTAGTCGTGCCGACGGAAAGAAGAGACGTATGCGAAGCGTTGAGGAGTCGTGCCGACGGAGAAGGGACAGTTGTGTTACTAGTTCGGAGCCGTGCTGTTGGTGAATGGGAAAAGACTTTCTAACTGTTGCAACGAGTGTACAAAGTTACTGTTTACGGAAATAAAAGTGTTTCTTTATCTAGACTACATCTGTCTTCTTTACTCAACACCCACCCAAAGTCACAATATAACATAGTTCAGAGCAATAATGAATTGTTTGTTTTTTCTTGTTTGCTTGTCAAATCACACACACACGGTCACTGATGTTTTTTTATTGAAGAGGAAAGCGTTAGCAAATTGTTTTCTTATTATTTTAATACTAGCGGAATAAATATGTTATCGATAGCTGTCAAAAGAATCAAGAAGCTTATGAACAATTATTAACAACTATGAAAATAAGGATATTGAGTGCAAAAGCCGTTTGAATGTTACACATCAGAATTGTTTCCAGAAGTATAGTATTAATTTAGGAGAAATGTTGTTACTTTCACTGCCCTTCCTTCTACAAACTATTTCATACACAAGACGGAGAACAGAAGACAACGGAGAATTATCACAAAAAAAAAAAAAAAAAAAAAGAAATATAAGGTATTTGAAAATTAAAACCGACAGCAAAGAATATATTGGGAATTGATAATGTTACAAGTGTATTTTGTATCATTTGTGGTTTTTTTCCAGCTTAGCAAGTTTCTGTGTGACTGTTACGATTAAAAACGTATACCAAGGAATATACACTTGATTCAAGTTAATATAACAAGATAATTCAAAATTTGGATTATACTAGCTGAAATATGCATTGTTACCCGTAGTTTGATGATTTATCACTACAACTATGAGACGTTGGACTTTGGTTGTGCATGCACATAGCTTAAACAAAGATTTAATTAAAAACTCTTATAAAACAGAAAGTAAACAAAATAAACACACCAGGAAAACACAATCCAAAACAAAAAACTCTGTTGCACAAACAGGGATCCAATTCTCTTTACACACGCACAGTATATGGGGAAAAACGTTTTCGCTTGACACGGAGGAAGATCCCAAGACGATCGTCCAAGCAACTGAATAACACTGATGAACGAGGCAAGATGCTAGTTTAAAAAATGCTGAGAAATCAAGAAAAGATTTCTGCTACGAAATATGACCGTTGGCATTTTAAACGATCTTGGAAATGTTCAAGAAAATACCTGAAAGAACGAGGCAAGATGCTAGTTTAAAAAATGCTGAGAAATCAAGAAAAGATTTCTGCTACGAAATATGACCGTTGGCATTTTAAACGATCTTGGAAATGTTCAAGAAAATACCTGAAAATGCAGTTTTTGGCCGACAGTTGGGGGAAATCGACTGACGTGGCAAGATGCTAGTTTAAAACACCTGAAGCAATCATTACCAGACTTCCGGTATGCAATATGACCGCTTTCTTGAAAAAAAACTGAACTTGCGCACGAGCTAAGCGTCATGCCGAGGCAAGGTGGGAGGTGGAGGGGGGGGGGGGGAGGGAAGCGAAGTCAGGTTGTGGCGTGTGCTGTGTCAGAAGGTCACGTAGCCTGCTTTTCCTAGCAAGATGTGAACCGATGACTGACCGGAAGTGTCACGTTTACTTGTGCATAAATAGAGGGCGTATGATATCTCTTCAGCGGTTCTATTTGAGTGCGTCTAGGATAACATTACGACACCTGTTTTGTACGTGTGTATATGTGAAGTGAACGGTTTGCTTTCAGAGTTCATAAGGCAAGAACACAATTATAGCTCGCTGTACTTGATAATGAGACATTTAACGGACTTTGCAACCGAAAATTGTGGGTCGCGATAAGCAGTCCTTTGTTTTTTGTGTTTTAAAAAAAGAGTGAGGTGTTTAAGCGGTTTGTCGGAGAGCGAATTGAAAGCGATCTGGGTTGAAATTATACGGCTATTATAACTTTATAACACAAAATTACACTTTATACATTTTTTTTTTTGCAGAGCGCATCCAAAGAGTTTTGGAAAACTGTGTGTGTGCTTAAAAACAAAAAGAAAAGGTTTTAGATGGTATCGCAACATGGAACCGGAACCGGTGGTAAGTCAAGACCTATCCTCGCAACCTACGTTCGAAATATTAGGGCATAGGCAGAGATCCATGAAAAGGGTATTTTCAGGCTTTACCGAAACAGAAATTTCCGTGAACCTTGCCCCTAGAGATGCAAACCCCGAGCATTGGGTGACGCATTTATTTAACGATATTCTAAATTTTGCCAAGAACCTTCTAGACCACGAACCCGATTATTTAGGAATATCCATTTCCGATCAAAAACAGGCGGACAAAGGGTTTAACATGAGTGTAAGACGAACAGAACAAGTCAACGCGGATGCTGCCATTGAGAGCCTCCAAAGGGTCATGCAAAGCAACCAACAGTTCTTGCTAAGCGGCCCTCTGAAAGTTACTTTCGTGTGGACCAAAGAGGTCGCGGGATCGTGTTACCGACCATGCGATGCCTGCAGCGGGAACAACGGCATCGTAGAAATTAAAAACAAAGACCAATTGTGCTTAGCAAGAGCCATTGTTGTTTGCAAATCAAAAAGGGATTGTGACGTCAATTATACAACGATGAGACGCTAAGAATTTCTGCAAAAACAAAAGGCCGACGCTCTGTGCGAGCGCGTGGGAAAAGGTAACGTGAGCTGCACGATAGATGACGTCAGAAGCTTTGATATGGAGTTAAAAGGTTACTCTGTGACTGCGTTTGGCGATCATACCGGCAAAAACGTGTTGTACGCGTCCGATAAGCAATGGGATAAACACATTGAGGTTATGATTCACGAGGGACACTTTAACGCCATTGTCGACCTTAACAAGAGTTTCAAATGCAGATACTATTGCCGTCAATGTCACCATGCCTCGGCACACAAAAGAGATTACCATTGGTGCGACGCCAAGTGCTGTAAATGTCACCAGCAATGCGATGCACGATTCGATGCTTACATACACTGTACTACGTGCAACAGAGACTTTCGAATCACGCCAAGAAAGGCGCATTTTATCCCAAACAGCTATCGGTGTGCGACGTGGAAAAGGTGTGTGCGTCTTGCAATAAGCTGGTGAATTTGAGATATAGAAAAACCTCACACGAATGCGGGGAAAAATACTGCAAACATTGCAAGACGCACGTCGATTCTAAACACTTGTGCTTTATGCAACCGTGTGCTTGTAAGAACAAAAGAAAACAATATGTCTTTATGTTCATAGACCTCGAATGTACTCAAAACGTGCCCTATACCGGTAAACAACACACCTACGAACATGTGCCTAACTTGTGCGTGTTATACCAAGCCTGTCCGCTTTGCATCGACGAACGCCACAAGATGGCGTACTGTACCGAGTGCGGCGCCAAAGAATGGGTATTTACGAACGACCCTGTAAAACAGTTATTCGAGCATATCGCGCAGCCGAGGTTGGCAGCCTGTGACGTCATTGTGGTGGCTCATAACCTCAGAGCCTACGACGGTCAGTTTTTATTGAAGTACATGGTGGGGCATTTAAAATGGGCGCCGGGGCCTATCATGAACGGCGGCAAGATATACCGAATGAGATACGGTGACGTCACCTTTATCGACTCGCTCAACTTCATACCCATGCCACTATCTCGCTTTTCGAAGACCTTCGACTTGAAGGAATGCAAAGGCTATTTTCCATATTTATTTAACACCAAGCAAAACGAGCACTACGTCGGTCCCATTCCCGATCAAAAGTATTTCTGCCCCGAAGGCATGTCGGTAGAGATCCGAAGAGCCTTCGAGCAGTGGCACGACGAAAAGGTTGCCTTCGAGTACGTCTTCGACATGAAGGCGGAAATGGAGACGTATTGTAAAATGGACGTCTTTCTCCTCAGGCGGGGAGTTTCCAAATTCAGAAGGGAATTCTTAGACGAGAACGGCATAGATCCGTTCAGGGAATGCGTCACCATCGTTCAGGCTTGCATGTGCGTGTACAGGAAGCGATTCATGCCGCCGAAAAAGATTGCCCTCTTACCCGTGGGCGGGTATCGACTAGCGGACAGGCAGTCTCGCATAGCATGCATATGGCTGACTTGGGTGGAGTCACAAAATAATAGTGTTATTCAGCACGCTATGAGAGGACGCGAAGTCAACATTGCCGGCCACAAGGTGGACGGGTACAGTGAAGAAGACCGAACCGCGTACTTCTTCCACGGATGCTTCTACCACGGCTGCCGGCGATGCTTTCACAATCGCCACGCCCCCATATACAACATGGCCAACGAAACCATGGCCTCCAGGTTGGAGAGCACAGAGAAGGCCGCGGCCAAAATCCGACGGGCCGGCTACGCCGTGGTGGAAATGTGGGAGTGCGAGTTCAACGCCATGATGAAGGCCGACCGCGAGCTCGAGCGCCACGCTACAGACTTCCCGGTACCCGAACCCCTGAATCCCAGAGACGCCTTCTACGGAGGCCGCACCAACTGTACCAACACGTACTGCGAGTCCGAGGGGGACAGGAAGATCTTCTATTATGACGTGTGCAGCTTGTACCCGTTCGTGAACAAGACCAAACCCTACCCCGTTGGCCACCCGAAGATCCACGTGGATCGCTTTCCGCGCTTGGAAGACGTGCGCGGCTGGCTCATCAAGGCCGTGGTTCTACCACCGCAACACCTGTACCACCCGGTGCTGCCGGCGCGCATCAACGGCAAGCTCTTGTTTCCGCTATGTCGCGCTTGTGCGGAGTCGGAGAACCAAGACGAATGCGAACACCGAGAGCACGAGAGGGTCCTGAAGGGCGCCTGGGTGGTCGACGAAGTCAAGGTAGCCCTCGAGGAGGGGTACCGCCTCCTCCAGGTCCACGAGATCTGGGAGTACGACGTGGTGCAGTACGACCTGGCCACCGGAGCCAAGGGACTGTTCGAGGCCTACGTCGATCAGTTCCTGAAGATCAAGACGGAAGCCTCCGGATGGCCCTCGGGCTGCGACACGCAGGACGCGAGAGAGCGGTACCTGAGAGAGTTCTCGGAGCGCGAAGGCGCCGGCCTAGATCCCCACGCGATCGCACCCAACCCCGGTCGGCGCGAGCTCGCCAAGCTGATGCTCAACAGCTTTTGGGGCAAACTCGGGCAGAGGGACAACCTCCCCACGTGCGAGCTCGTCCACAGGTACGATCGACTCCTGGAGCTGCTCAACGACCCGAGCGTCCAAGTGCAGACCTACGTGTCCGTCACCGACGGCGTCATGTACGTGGTGTGGAGGTACTGCGAGCAGAGTCCCAAGGTGAACCCTTCCGCCAACGTCGTGATAGCGGCTTACACCACGGCCCACGCCCGCCTGGTGCTCTACTCTTACCTGAAGCGACTCGGAGAACGGGTGTGCTACGTCGACACCGACTCCGTCGTTGCCGCCGCCGCTCCGGGGGAATGGACGCCGTCCGTCGGACGCCTCCTGGGAGACATGACAGACGAGCTGAAGAAGTACGGGTGGGGCTTGTACATCTCCCGGTTTGCGTCGACGGGGCCGAAGAGCTACTGCATGGAGATCCGGTCCCCGGAGACGGGTAAGACCTTCTCGGTGTGCAAGGTCAAGGGCATTACATTGAATTCGGGCAACTTGCAGCTGGTGAACACCGAGGTGATTCGGAACACGGTGCTCCGGGACCCCAACAAGACGGTGACGTTGACGGGCACCCAGATATCGAGGAAACCGCCGTGGACGGTGGTGATCGAACCCTGCGTGAAGACTTTCCGCATGCTGGTGACCAAGCGAGTGCCGGCCGAGGGCTTAGACTCTTACCCTTTCGGTTACAAAAGGGCACGGGATAAATAGGGACAGCCGGTGCGCCTGCGGGGTCAGTTCGATCCAAGACCCTCATGATGCGACGACGACCGACTGACTTGAGACGGTTTAGTTTTCCCAGCACGATGCTGGTGGCGGGGCCGTCGCGATGCGGAAAATCGAAAGACCTCATACGTCACGCCGACCGCATGTTCGACAAGCGCCCGAAGAGGGTGCTGTGGTGCCACCCGCCGCAGTACTCGCCGAGGCTCGAAGACTTGCCTCGGAAGTGCGAGGCCCACTCGGGCATTCCCCAACTGGAGGATGTGGGAGAGAACTTTCTGGTTATCTTGGACGACCTGATGGCGGAGGGAGGCGGAACGAACGTGTCCAATTTTTTCACCAGAGACTCTCATCACAAGCGCTTCGGAATCGTGTACATTCTGCAAAACGTGTTTCCGCAAGGGCAGAAATATAGGAACATATCTCTGAATGCAAACTACATCGTGGTCTTCAAGAATAACAGAGACAAAATGCAGATAGAAAGAATGTGCCAGCAGATCGAACCCAGGAACTCTAGGTTTCTGCTGGAGGCATTCATAAAGGGTACCCAACACCCACACGGATATCTGGTGCTGGATTGCACGCAATACACGCCCGACCGATACAGGTATCGAACCGGCGTCCTTCCGGACGAAACGCTCTCTTATTTCATACCCAAACGTGACCGTTGATCAAAAAAAAATTTTTTTCTTCGCTACATATATATATAGCGGGTGTTTCTGGACTCCACATGCATTCGCAGGGTATTTTTGACACGATAAATAAGGCGCATTGGATAACGCGAACCTCATTCCCCGTGCCATCATGGTTAGAGACAGGTTGAGCATTGCCAAATTGAGCAGTCCGCTCGTAGCGAGACAGCACGGAAATTTGACGGCCTTAGCCAGGGCGAAGGCGCCTCAGCGCAAAAAATTGTTAAAAAATGCCGACGGAGATCTGATAAAGGCCATTTCCGAATGTATACTCAACGTGTGCAGAGGTCACGTGCAACTTCCGCAGAAGTGCCTAAATCGCTTGAAGAGAAGTAAGGCGTCTTGGAGGAAGTTGGTAGATAAGCGGGTTCCCTTAAAGAAAAAGAAGAAAATATTGATTAAAAAAGGAGGTCTTCTACCGGCGTTTCTGCTCCCCGTATTAGCTTCGCTGGGTAGTGCTCTCGTGTCCCGATTTGCAGGATGAAGTACGGGAGACAGGTCGTGGTGGCCGCCCCGTTGCCGAAAACCGGGAAAAGCTTCACGTCATAGACAAGAGCATTTCTAGTCTAGCTAAAGAAATGGAGAACGTACAGCGAGCCAAAAAACTGTCTGCCGACGGAAAGTGGCGTCTGGTAAAATATAAATTGGGGAAGTATCTGGATCTGGTGTCACAAGTGAGACAACCCTTCCTTAGCAATCACGATGACGACGACGACGACGATGCTTACGAGGACGTGGACCGAGGCGTGCGGGTGAAGCACGAGGGCGCTCCTAGGACGATCAAACGACACCCTCTATCCCCTCGCAAGAGAAAGAAGTCAAAGTCGCCCACCTCCACGTATCAATTGCGCCCCCGCCGTTGGGTGCCCCTGTAAAAAAAAAAAAAAAAAAACCAAAAAAGGTGAAGTCCCTGCGAAAGGCCACCGGAGAGTCAAAGACCAACATCGAGTCCTTCCTTCGAACCCAGGAAAGTTATACTTTGCACAAGCCCGTGAAAAAGCGGTTTCCCACCAGATACTATCACGTGACCAATATGGACGATCTCTAGGAAGCCGACCTCAACGTCATGAGCAGCGTCAGAGAACATAACAAGCCGTATGCTTACATTCTCACCGTCATCGACGTATTCTCCAAATACGCGTGGGCCGTTCCTCTGAAAACGAAGCTTGGCGCCAGGGTGACGGAGGCGTTTCGTTCCATATTTTCTCAGCGAGTTCCCAGGGTCCTACAGACGGACAAGGGAACCGAGTTCACCAACAAGACGTTTCGCGACTTTCTAAAGAAGCGCAACGTGCAACATTACACCACCAAAAATAACGTGAAAGTCAGCGTCGTGGAACGGTTTAACCGAACCCTGAAGACCAAGATGTGGAGATATTTCACTCACAAAAACTCTTACAGGTACGTGGAGGTTCTTCCGGCCCTACTCGAGTCGTATAATAGTTCCCATCACAGGTCCATAAAGATGGCGCCCAAGCAGGTCAACGAGTCTAACGTCTTGCAGGTGTACCGCAACTTGTACGGAGACAGGCGTCTGCCGCGGCCTAGCAGACCCAAATATATCGTCGGCGATCACGTGCGCATTTCCAAGGAGAAAATGAAGTTCTACAAGGGGTACGAGCCGAACTGGACGGGCGAGATATTCGAGATAGCCGAGGTGGTGCGTGGTCGACCCGTGGTATATAAGTTGAAGGATCTGGCCGGAGAAGCCATAGACGGCGTATTTTACACCGAAGAGCTGCAAAAGGTCGCGCTCCCCGAAACTTTCAAAATGGACAGCATTTTGCAAACTAAAGGCAGAGGGCGCAACAAACAGGTGTTGGTGAAGTGGAAGGGATATCCGGCCAAATTCAGCTCGTAGGGACTGGCTTCGACCATCGATTCGGCATGATCAAGACCAAGCCTTTCTCCCTCACGCTGGCGAGCCATGCTTCGATGGATCACTTTACCGATAACACCACGGCAAGATTCTCAAACGTCTTGCCCGAGAGGATCGTCCTACAGGGGGAATGGGAGGTGGCTCTGCAGAAGGTCAGGTATCCGGTGAAATTCTACAACGTCGCCCCGGACGAAGCTCGCGTCACGGGCACCAAATACACCATGACGCACCTTCCCACGCATTCCGAGTTCAGCTTGCAAATCCCTCGAGGCATCGTGCACCATCCTAAAGACCTGGTGAAACTCGTCAACGAGGTCATTCTCGAACATTTGTCGGTAGAAAATTTCTTCCTCTTCGACGAGAGCAAGAACACGGCAAGCGTAAATGCAACGGTCACGCGATTGCACCACGCATCCTTCGAAGGTTACGTGGAGAACGTGGTGCGCACGGCTATACCGTACGTTCCCTCCGAATACGAAACCTTCAACGACGAGCCCCAGCATAAACCCGAAGTCGAAATCCAGGCTCACCCAATCGAAAAGCCCTCGGGAGTAGCGCAAAATGTTGGAAAACCCAAAACCCTCACGTTTTCTTCGACCCAGCCACCACCACCCCACACTCCCTCCGCGCCACACAGGGAAGGCCTTCCAACACCGAGGTCCGGCGAGCACGATTCAGATCCCCTGCATCGCATTCACAGTTTGATGCTGACTCCGACGTTGGCCAAGAAGTAGGCTTCGAACCTTATACCAACGTCATTCTCCAGGCAGGACCCAAACATCCTGTGGATCCATATATGGGGTTTCCTTACGAAATGTTCATTTATTGCAACCTAGTCGCACCGCAAGTGGTGGGAGATACCTTCGTCCAGTTGATAGAGAGCGTGGCGGTGGAATACGAGAGAAGCAATAACACTTACATGACCAACGAAAAGACGTTCTTTCCCCAAAATTGGGTGCCCCTCGTGCAACAGGACTTCAAGACGGTCAACATAGATTTAAGGAACTATAGTTCTCGCTTTCCGACCCAAACCGCAATAATGGATGTGCAGACCGTCACACAGTACTATCTTAATCAGGCGGGTGGCGCATTGGACGATCGCGATTTCATTCTGTACAGGGGAAAGCGCTTTCAGAGAGGCAGCGGACTATTTTCTGCTCTTGGAGGACTCTTCAGAAGGGTACTACACTTTCTAAAGAGCGGTGCAAAGACTGTTGGGAAGGAAGCGCTCAAAGCGGGCGCTCTCGTGCTGTTTGATGTCGCCGCGTCCGGAACATCGCCGGCGGAGGCCCTGAAGCGGAGGCTGAAGGAGGCCGGGTCCAATTTAAAGCGAAAGGCCGACGAAAAGATCGCTATGCTCGGTTCCGGATTGAGACGCATCAAAAGAATAAAACGAACCAAACGCAGCCGTGGCAAACAGTCGAAGCCGAAACGCGGAAGGCGCAAGGTTCAGGACGTCTTCTCATAATGGCAGACGAAGCCGTGATTATGAGTTCCGAAGTGGATCTCTTTAAGGATGTCCCCGTTCAGATGAGCATCGAGGAATCTCGAATCATATTCCTAAACCCTCAAAACACGTTAATGAAGAATGCGCCAATTACCTTTCATTATTCGGGAAATGCAGACGATTACCTAGACCTGACTTTCGTCGTGCTCGAACTCGCGGTGAGCATCGTAGACGATCAAGGAGTAGACATCGAACCGGAAGTGAACGCCACTTTCGTCAACAATGCATTAAGCTCCCTGTTTCAACAAATCGAGGTATCGCTGAACAACGTCATCGTATCCATACCTCAAGCCGGCTACCCCTATATAACTTATTTCGAGACGCTTCTCAATTACTCCGAAGATGCCATGAACTCCAAACTAGAATCTTCCCTGTGGAAGAAGGGCACGGCGGGCATCATGGACTCTTTCGTCGCCAATGCCGGGTTTCAGTGGCGTCACGGCTTCACCAAAGGCAGCAACGTCGTTCAACTCATAGGCCCACTTTCCAACGCCCTATTCAGACAGGAGAAGCTCATGCTGAACAACGTCAGCATGACCATCAAGCTGACACCTGCCTCGCCGCAATTCTATTTGTTTTCCGACGTCTCCACCTTTAAGGGCTACGCCAAAATCCAGTCTGCTACCCTGCGTCTACACACAGTACGACCCTCGCCAACCATCAAGCTTGCGCACCAGGCCGTGCTGACCAAGAGCAATGCCAGGATGTCAGCTTTCACGCCCTCAGCATTCCAAAGGAATCCAGAGCGATGACGTTCAGCGACGTCTTCATAGAGCAAATTCCCAGGAGGGTAGTCGTGGCCATGGTTACGGACAAGGCTTATTCCGGCGATGTCACCAAAAACCCATACAATATACAGCACTTCAACTTGAACTCCTTTCAGCTCTATGTCAACGGTCAACCCGTTCCATCCCAACAGCTCCAACCCGACTTTTCAAACGGCCACTATCTGCGATGCTTTCAGACCCTGCAGGACGGTCTAGGAATTCACTGCAAAGATGAAGGGCATTCCATCTCCAGACAAGCATACCCCGCAGAATATATGGTAATGGCCTTCGATCTAACGGTCGACATGAGCGCCAACGAATATCACATCTCTGGGCAGCGCCACGGTACCGTCTCTATAAGCATCGGTTTTGCCAAGACCTTGACAGAACCGGTTATACTTTTGCTGCTGGCGGAAATTCACCGCACTCTCGAAATAGACGCTAACCGCTCCATTTTGGTATCATGAACACCTTTCAAATACAACAATTTTTATCGACATGCCCCTCCACGCGTCCTCACTTTTCGGGCGTCTACCCCTCCGACAAGCTTCCCAAAATTCATACCATTAGAAGGCTACCCTTGGCTCTAGTCGCCAACACGGATCCCAGCACGAAACCGGGCAAGCACTGGGTTTGCATCTTTGTCGAAAAGAACGGTCAAGGAGAATATTTTGACAGTTATGGAATAGGCCCCATCTTGCCCCATTTTATTCAATTTCTGAACAACCTCTGCGGTCCCCGATGGTCCACTAACTGCAGAAGGCTGCAAGGTCATGACAGCACCACCTGCGGTCATTACGTCATCGACTATCTCTCCCACCGCTGTTCCGGTCTTCCTAAGGTTAAATTCTTTTCCAAATTTCTCGTCAGCAATTTCGCCCATAATGATGACGTCATTCTCAAAACCTACAAACGCGTATGCCAAGCAAAGTGCTCTAACGTTCAACAGTCCTGCCAACCTCTGCAGGTAAGAAGCTGACGCATTTGAAATGCCCATAGATCGCGACTTGGTATTCGCATGTATCATCACCATCTCTCTTGTCTGTGCTTTCAGAACACGCTTCCGTTGCTATAAAACCCTCTGTCGCACCGTCCGTCGCAGTCAATCATGGAGAACGCGCAGGCAGACACCCCAACCAGGTGAGTGCTCAACCGTCTTTTTTCTTTCTTTTTTCATTTGGTTTCTCTCTCTCTCGTTTGACATGCATTCGAAACGGTTCATTTCTGTCTCTCTCTCTCTTGTTTCAGTGCAAACAACGACAAGTGCCATGGAAAAAGGAAACTTCGCATCCCCGATGTCAACGTTACGCAACTCGTGAGCAGCGTTAGTCCCGCTCCAACAGAACAAGAAGAGGTTAACCACCAACCCAGCACCGTAGTGGGACCTCTGTCGGACATCTACTTCCTAAATCCAAAACAGAGCAAATTCGTGTGTGTGGGTTTTTCGCCCGTGTCGCCGCACCAGCTGGTGGTCACCATTGCAAAGTGCGGGCAGCGCAACGCAGTGGTCCTGGGTTCGATACAGTAGCAAAATCTCGTCGATATTAAGGCTATCATTCAACGCCGTTTTGAATCCGGACAGGGCCCTCTCCAATCCTACCAACTCAGCAGCGGCGTTCTCGTTCTCATCAAAAATGTATTTGGAAAACTAAAGATCGTCCTCAAAGATCTGCAAGGGGTCACCGTCACGATCAATCACCAAGAGTGGATCGTGCTGGATAGCCTGCAGCGAATTATCACAGACATTCTCTATCACAAAAAGAAAGAGGAGGCCGACGTTCAAAATCAGATAATGGCATACCGCAAGTACATGCTTTACCATCGTGCCTCCGGTGTGCCCTTTGACAACATGAATTTCACGCAGTTCACCAAATATATAGGCTCTGCTAATTTCAGGACTTTCCTGGAGGCAGAGCATTATCTCAAGTCTGATTTTGCGCAAAGCATCCAGCGATGAAGCCAACGAGGACCACTGGTTCGAGTTCGTTCCCGCAACGGGCCTATACATCATTTTCTACGAGCAACAATACATCTCGACAGACAAAATGCAGAAACCAAGAGCGGATGCTTAACGGCGGTCGACCTATATTAGGGCAGATCACATTCTCGGCTATTGGATGTTTGGCGTCTATCAAGACAGAGTTCTCGTTCAAAATCCAGACGCTCAAGATCCGCCAATCAGATTACTGTTGGTGGTAAAATATCAACGGTTTTTTTCCTGTGCCACAATGTCACATCCGGCGGATGTGATTACACAATCTCCTTCCCCTCTCCCCCATCCCCATCCCCTCCCCCATCCCACCCCCACCACTTCCCCACCACGTCCCCTCCCCTCCCCCCACCAACGGATGTCTGTGTGATCGCAAACTCTGCGCTTCCCCGCCGGATGCCTCTATCTACATATACGGTTCATTTTGCCTTCAGTTGGTGATGAGCTCTCGTGGAGGAACGACCGGCGAACCGTGCAAGATCTACCACTGCTCCTTCTGCTTTCATCCCTTGTGCAGCTGCAATCTCCGTCTTCGTCTGACGCACTTGTGCTCGAGGTGTCAACTTGGACTATACGAAGTTCTCACCGAACTCAACGCGCAAATCCAACAGTTTCTCCGCAAGTACCGCAGCAGATGCTCCACACCAACTGCACCTGCTACTCCGTCCTCCTAAAGTTTCTGGAAAACGGACGACGCATCGAGGTGCTACTGCCCAAGGAACGACAAGTGTTGCTGCACAACGGTAATATTATCTTTCGTCGTTACCCTCCAAACGACGTCGACCTCGTTTGGAACCAACTTTCTATTGCCGACCAGCAGCCTTGTCGAAGGTGCACACAACATTACAACTTACCCTCACAAAACACTCACATCGACGGCCCTGCAGCGTTTGTCAAAAACTGCCATCTGTGCCAACATGTCCCTGGAAGCTCTTAACGAACTAGAACACCTATCACACAGTGCAGACACTCAAAGCGTATCTTCGCTTCAACAGAACGTACCGTATCGTGTCGTCGCCGTTAAAACCCTCGACACCATCCATGGAACCAAACTCGTCGCCAAACTAGACGACACCGAAGTGTTCCTACCCACCAGATTCGCCAAAGCCTCTAGCGAACTCATCAGCAAACTCAACTCAACATCCTTCTGCATCATCTACGGTGGCGAAGAAAAACTTCGAAGCTGCTTCAAAAGGTACATCGTCAAGATTACCCCTTATTCCAAAAAATAATGTCCTGTGAAACAGATCCTTTCAACGTGGGAAACAATCTCACCATCAAACTCCTATTCACCGCTCAACTCTCTAGCAAAGGAAATCTTCCCTCTCCCATACGCATTCTATCCTCCTACACCACCTTCTTCGGGAACGTCAAAATCGTCTCCGTAAAACTAGACATCCAAGATGCCGACGTCCTCCACATCCAATATCTACCTGTCAAAACTCAACATCGTCAACAAAACGCTCGCTGCACCATATTCCTCGGTAACAGCAAAAACCCTTCTATATCCAACAGAGGAACGAACTCAGGATGCCATAACAACGCCGTCGTCATACCCATCTACATACCAACCTTCGACCAGGAACTTCCGCAAAACTTTTTTCACCTAATGCTCTCCTGCGTCACAGAACCCATCTACGATTCATCAACATTTAGCAGCAGCAGCGAGCACGAAGACATCTAACCAACTTCCAATCTCCAGTGCACCACGCAGTTCAAAATTATTCTAGTGAGACACACGCATTAAGAACTTTAGTGCATTAAAAATGTGCTCTTTTAACTTATTAAATATATTTGTTCTGTATTTTTGTTTCCACTAAAAAAACATTTGTATGTTAATCTATTTCGCAATTTATCATTCACTACTTTTTCTTTTTAACTTGTAAGAAAAAATGCACTATGTTAATCCATAACGCTATTCATCATCATTCCTGCCTTTTTTTTTTTTTTTTTTTTTTTAGATTTGTAATCAAATATTTGTTTCTGTGTCAACAATAATTTTGTAATGTTCAATGGAAAAATACACTATGTTAATCCATAACGCAATTCATCATTCCTGCTTTTTTAGCTTTGTAATCAAATATTTGTTTCTGTGTTCAACAATAATTTTGTAATGTTCAATGTATCTTCTCAATAAATGAACAAACAAATAAATAAATAAAATAGTCCCTCCTTAAGCAATTGGATTAACGAATGGCGTTAGTGTCGCGTGGCGCACCGTTCATGGCGGGAAATTTGAAAGTTTGAAATTAACAACGTTCTCAGAAAAAAAATTCAAATTTTCACATTTTTCACCACTGTCGTCGTTAATGGCGGGAACAATTCAAATGGCGGGAAATTTAAAAATTTGAAATGAACCGCAAAATGGCGGGAAAAATTTCAAATTTTCAAATTTTCCCGCCATCTTGAAATTTTCAAATTTCCCGCCATCAACGGCGACACTAGCCCCATCTAGCGGCGAAAAATCGTTAATCCAATTGCTTAAGGAGCGACTATAACTAATGTGGTGTTCCCAAGCGGTCACCCATCCAAATATTAACCACGCCCAATGCTGCTTAACTACGGTGATCGGAAGGGAACCGGTGTTTTCAGCATGGTGTGGTCGTTGGCGAGAGAACGTGCATTCTAAAGGATATCTATATGGTAGAATTCTTGGGTGGATTACAGTACTTCCTCTACTTACCACTAGAGAAAGTGAAAAATTGATGTGTGCGCTCACATGACCTTCCCTACTCATGTACTAACCATTCTTACAATGTCATATTCCCATATCTTTTATGTGTTACTTTAGATAAATGCTGCCAGAAATTATTGCTTATAACCTTGCGGGCGCATGGGGAATATGGGAATAGAGTAGCCTTTGAGCGATAGTCAAATCTTCTAAAGCTTAGGTACAAGTTACCTCCTCTTTGCATGGTGATCATATAAACAGATGAATAGCGATGCTCCATTTGACAAGAGTATAACTTGTCCCAAAGTTGCACAAATGACAAGGAATATCTCCGAAACGGTTCACTCTACGAAAAATTAATGAGGACATAAATTGTGTATTTTAGCAAGATCTATGGTTTTTGTACAGTAGGATTTTGTCTACCTCTTGGGGTTTACGAGTAATTAAAAAGTATCCAGAATAAACGGTAGTAGATAGGCTATAAAGAGAAAATTCAAAATACCAGGTGAGTCAGCTGCCCCTTACTTTCGAATTTTATGCAATCCGTATTTTAAAGTCCAACATGAAGACATTGACCCCATTACTACAGGCATCGGCAAACATGCACTCAATGAGGCCTCGCAACTATGACGTGTCAGGGGCTGCGCTTACTCTGTCTCTGTCTCCCCCTCCCTCACAGCCTTAACTGGTTGTGCATGCACATCGATCACGGGCGCACTGTCCTGTCGTATTTACCTGCACTTCTAAACATGTCTGTCGAAGTGTAATTAGATAAACTTCTTTATTTATAACTTTGAAGGATATTAGTTTATTTAACTTAAAGTCTTAGTATATTCATAGAATTAGAGTGCATCTAATTATTCCTGGTCTATTAAATTTGATATATAGAATAGCACTTTGATGATTTTTTTCTCTCATCATATGAGGAACGTAAGGTGTTTGTTGTGCTTTAAAATTAAAAAAGGCACCCATCAATAGAACATTAAGCGGCATTATGATACATGTCATAAAGATCACCATACAATTATAGACAAGCATGTATTCAAACATTTACACCACGATTTAAAATAGCATAACACTGACGTAGTGTCCTTTATTCATTTTTTTTTCAGGTCTAGATCGGACTAAGCAACTGCAACAGCTCAAAGAACAATATTCAGATAATACACCTAATATTAATTCAAATATTATAACTGATAGACAACTTCACGCCAGCTATGCTGTTGCTTTGGAGATTGATCAGTCACTGAGATGTTTTAGTGATGGAGATTTCATAAAAAATGTGAGAGTAAAGTTGCCAACATAATTTGCCCTGAATAATATATTTTTAGTAATATTGCATTATCACCACGAACCATACTGAGAAGGATACATAAAATAGCATAAATAACCAAAAAAGACTACAAACCGAGCTCCATGGATTTATAGCCGTTTAACTCGCGTTTGATGAAAGCACTGACAACGTTGACACAGCACAATTGGTAATTTTCATTCGTGGAGTTACTAACAACCTCTCGATACAAGAATATATGCTTGAAGTCATTCCACTTAGGGGACATACAACAGAGACAAAATTATTTCAAGCATTTAAGAAATGTGTAGAAGAAAAGAAACTGAATCAAAAAAAAGAAATCTTGTATCGCGATTAACAGATGTTAATTTGTATGCTATACTGAGAGTGGCTACTTGTGCTATATCACTAGATTTTCATGGTACATTGCAAATAGAAGTGAACTGAAATATATTGCTCAAATATCTAGACCTATCTAAAGTATCGTAGACCAAAATAGCAAGTATGTGTACTATTCCTTATTGTACTCTCTAGCGAGCGAGTCCAGCACTGACTCTGAACGAAGGTCAATGCCATCCCCTGTTCTACATTACGTCATGTGTATTGCGGGTTGCATGTTGAGACGTCATACCGATACCTCATTGAGTACATGTTTGCCGATGCCTGCATTACTAGGTTCTACCCGCGTATTTAACATGGATGTTAAACACTCGATGAAATTAGTACTAATACAGATGTTATTACATCACCTTTTAATATATTCGTATTTAGACAGCTGACGTTTGCACTTCAGCCAATGTTCACTGGAACCAGCCAATATTACATCTTAAACGGAATGTTTACCTCACACGTTACTAGGTAGATCAGTTGGAACCAGTGCAAGACTCCGAAGAATTCTTGTCTGCTGAGAAGGTGGTTCGAATCACCTGCATGTAGTAATTTTTTTACCACGCAATCCTCACAATTTACAAATTGTGTTTGACCTCCAACCTAATACCTCCCTGTACACAGTCTGATGGATAACCTACGCGCGGGTTGTAGGAGGATAGGGTGACGCAAGGCGTGACTGGGTAATCGCGTAAGTCCCAGCCCCTGGTTATCATGTAGGATCTGTGTGCGTATCCGCTGATAAAGGTCAGTCCCGGGCAGGGGCCATTGCATGAACTGATGGACTCCTGAAGGCGATTGGGTCCCTCTGTCTATACATTGGGAGGTGAGACCCTAGGGCGAGCATACGCTCTGCGACTCGCGTCCACTTCGCTTGGGGATTGATGCTGCTTGAGCTTCGAGTGCCAGGACTTCTCGCCAGGGGGCTACAGGAGAGTGACTGCAGCGACCGTGGTGGAGCATTTAGCGACTACCAGCCAGGCGAAGCACATACTGCGAGCACGTTGCAAAAGACTTTGTAAGCAAGTCGTAGCGTGCCGCATAGCTTCTGAATTCCTTCCTGCATCTTCTCAAACACCGATTCTGCGCTCGGAGGGGTGCGAGCTGGTGCAACGAGATAAGACTACATTTCAGGTAGCGGGTTGCCGAACAAGGCTTAGCCATCTACCCTCGGGTAGATAAGGCGCATCTTGAAAAAGGTGTCCGGTCCTCTGTTCGGCACGCTGCTAAGCCCCTGCTACCTGCAGGTGAGAACCTAGGGTGCAGTATTGTACCTGTCCCTGTACCCCTTCCTTACCATGTCTTCTCTTCCTTCTTCCCCCGGCAAGTCCCGAAAGGGGCCTGCCAGTCAGCCTGCAACCCCCGTTGCCAGCACCTCCACTGGTGCTGTCAAAAAGACCTCTGTCGAGGCTAAGAAGCGCCGTGCCACACAACGCGAAAGCGGAAGAGGCAAGTGCCGCAAAGTCGAGGCTTCCGAACCTACCATCAGCCACGTGTTCACGTGAACAAGTTCCACGGGTAGGCCAAAATCCGGAGTCTGACTCCGAGGACGGTGGGAGTGTTTACTCCTGCCGATCTTCCGTCGCTATGGACGACGATTCATCATCATCATCGGGTCTCTCCTCTGGAGAGGAAGAAATTCCTAAACAGGGAGAAGACGACTTTCGTGAGGTGGTCTCACGTAAAACCAAGGGACGGCTGGCCGAATTAGCCAAATTGGCACAAGAAGGTCTCCGTAACCTCGCCCAAACCCAAACACCTCTCCCCGAAAAACGACAAGTTGCACCGATCATCGTGGACGACTTCACAGGGTCTATCGGCTTTCTTAAGCTGGTGATGCCTACCCTGTCGAGGGAGTGCACGGTGCGGCGGAGCAAGAGCCGTTTTATCTTCCAGGCTAAATCGGCCGAAGATTACAACATCCTCCTTCACCACCTTAAGGACAAGGGTATCCGTCAGTTTACCTTCGGGTTGGAGAGAACCCGCGACGTCCACAGAGTTATCCGCGGTCTCCCGGTGGACACACCCATCGACGAGATTGTTGCAGACCTCAAACGTCAGGGTGTCAACCCAAGGCTGGTCAAACAGCTGACCAGAGCCACTCCAAATGGGCAAGGACCCAGAACACCCCTCCCACTATTTCTCGTAGTGGTAGAGAGAGCCCTTGACCCGGAGGGCAAGAAAATTGATGCCGTTACCGGCCTCTGCTACCTCCGGGTTCACATCGAGCCATCCAAGGGCTCTAGTGGTCCTCCTCAGTGCCATCGTTGTCTGGGGTTTAATCACTCCAGCCACTTTTGCCATAGGAAACTTCGATGCCTGAGGTGCGGCGGCGAACATTCAAAAGAGGTCTGCCCGAAATCTTGGGAGGATGTGCCCAAGTGTGCCAACTGCACCGGCGCACACGTAGCTTGCTATGGAGGCTGTCCAACAAGGAAGGCCATCTTAGCTGCTAAGAACCCACCACAGGTGGTCCAACCTTCTGCGGCGGACAGCCCCCGGGTAGGCCCTGCTCCGGCAGAACCGACCCAGGGTCCAGCGTATGCGGCAGTGACCAGCAGAGCTGCGGGTAGGACTGTGGCGTCGCGAAATAACACCGACACACACCCCAGAGCACAAACACAAGCTCCGCTTACCCAACCAGCTCCCCTTCCACCTAGGTCGGGAAAACGCCGACGCCCTCGGAGGCCCGCTACCGTCTCCGAAGCTCGCAGCGAGCGTGGGGTTCCCACGCCCGTCCGCCAGCAGAGGGAGGTCGCGGTCGAAGGGAGTCCGGTGCTACCGAGCCCTCCTGTCCAACCACCTCCACAACAAACCACTACCCCTACCACACCTCAGTTCCAGAACGTACTGCCGTGGTTGCAGCATTTGTTGCAAAACCATGGTCAGAAGATCTGCGAACTGCTGGTAAGATTCCTCTCTGCCAGTGACCAAGCCAGCAAAATGGCCATAGCCATGGAGGCGCTCGCTCTCCTGACCACCGTCATCCGCACGCCTCAGATTGGCGGGTCAGACTAGGTCTCGTACCTCGTTTAGGTTCGCGTTCTGGAACGCGTGTGGTCTGGCCGGTCAGGAGAATGAGCTCCACCATTTTGCTGGAGCGCATGCCCTAGACCTCATTCTGGTTTCAGAAACACATCTCCATCAGAACGTCACATCCCGACTCCAGGGCTATCACTGTCTCAGATCGGACCGCGTCGGCCGCCGTGGGGGCGGCACAGCGATCTTCGTGAAGAACAGTGTGGTCCACAAACCCCTCCAGCTCCCTCCACTTCAAACCCTAGAGGCCACGGCCACGGCCACGGCCACTTGTGTCCACCTCGGAGGTACTGAAGTCCTGATGGTGTCTGCTTATCACCCACCCCAGAGGCAGTTCGTTCCAAACGACTACCTCTCCATCCTTGCCCTACATCCTCACGCCATTATTGCCGGGGACTTAAATGCTAAGCATCAGCGCTGGCATAGCGGCCCCCGTGTAGACGCTAGAGGCAACGATATCATCAGAATGGTAGACGCGGACCCTCAACTTAGAGTAGAGGGTCCCTGGCAACCTACCCATTACCCGCGAGGTCTAGGGCGGCCATCCGTCATAGACTTCGCCATCATCAAGCACTTTGCATATCATCTATCACTCACATCGGTCTACGAACTTCATTCAGACCATAATCCCGTGTTGGCCATCATTAACACCCAGGTTGCCGGTAATGAGGTCCGGATCCAACATCGGAAGGTAGACTGGGACTGCGTCAGAAGTTGCCTGAATGGCTCCATCCCCGCCAACCCCAACATCACAGACATCCCAACCGTAGAGGTTGCGGTCTCTTCCTTCACCTCTGTCGTGAAGCGAACGGTCCACAACCTCACCATCCACACCCCAGCTCCTCTTCATCCTGATGTCCTGCCTTTAGAGCTTCTTTTGCTCATCCGCCGCTCTTGGGCGGCTCGCAGGCGCTACCAGAGGCACCGCACGCCCCATCATCTAGCGGTTCTAAGGCGTTTATGCCACGAGGTTCGTCTCCGCCTACTCGAGCACCGAGTGCGCGCGTGGGAGGACACGATGACTCGTTTGAACCCGGAGGATGGTGACGTGTGGAAGATCGCCAAGCGACTCAGGAACCGAGGAGTGTCACACACTTCACCTATCCAAGGCACCCGAGGCCTGGCCTATGAACCCCAAGCCAAAGCAAATGTGTTTGCTGACTACCTGGAGAGGACTATGCGTCCTAGAGATGATCCGCAGGACCTAGACTTCTCCGGCCATGTCCGTCAGGAGGTACGTCGATACCTTCGACGCCCTCATGGGGAGGCGGATCGGCTTCCCATCATCAAGCCAAGGGAGCTCCAGGGCGTACTCCGGCGCCTCGACCGCAAAAAGGCTGCGGGGTCTGACGGGTTAACCCCTGTTATGCTCCGCCACCTTCCTTTCAAGGCCGTGCTCTTCCTCACTAAGGTCTTCAATGTGTGCCTCGCCCTTAGTCACTTTCCACGCGAGTGGAAGGAGGCTCGGGTGATCTGCATATTGAAGCCAGGGAAAGACCCGGTTCATCCTGCCAATTACCGTTCCATAAGTCTCCTGTATGTGCTATCGAAAGTACTCGAGAGGCTTATTCTAGTCCGCTTGTCTCCCATCTTAGGGGACATTCAAGCCATCCCTCCCCATCAGTTTGGGTTCCGGCCTGGCCACTCAACATCTCAGCAGTTGCTGCGTGTGGTGGAGGCTGCCGCCCTGGGTTTCCAGGAAAAAGCCTATACCGCCGCGGTTTCTCTAGATGTTTAGAAGGCCTTCTCTACGACCTGGCATGCCGGTCTCCTCCGCAAACTCATCCAACTGGAGCTACCCACACGCCTAATACACCTGCTACACTCATTCCTAAAACACAGATCCTTTGTGGTCGCAGTTGCGGGAACCAAATCCACACGAAGGCCAATCAGAGGCGGAGTCCCTGAAGGTTCTGTATGGTCCCCTACGCTGTTCAGCGTATATGTGGCCGACATTCCATCCGAGCAGCACGTTAACATAGCCCAGTATGCTGACGACGTGCTGCTATACTGTACAAATAAACACCCTCGCAGAACCTTTCTCCCCATACAGCGACACCTCCGCCTCATCCAAGAGTGGTGTAGGCGTTGGCGATTGTCCATCAACCCGGAGAAAAGCCGCGCCATACTTTTCACCAAACGCCGCTTTCCCGCCAACTTCCCCACATTCACATACCTTCGCCGAAGGATAGAGTGGGTAGATTCCCTTACCTACCTGGGAGTAAAGCTCGACAAGGGCCTAACTTTTCGGGAACACATCAGCGACCTATACCAGCGGGGCAATTGCCTCACTGTACTCCATGCTGCGGTCGGGGATGCCAATTCCCTTAAAGTTACGCCTCTTTCGGGCTCTCATTATCCCTATCCTCCTGTATGCCTGCGAAATCTGGGGCATGGCTGCAGACACCCACCTCCTGCGTGTGCAACGTATACAGAATAGAGGTCTTCGTGTAATCTATTCTGTATGCCGTAGATTCCCTACGAGACTACTGCACGAGGCCTCGTCCCTCCCGTACGTGGGGGACGAAATTAGGCGCCGGGCAACCAAATTCTACGACCAGTTTCCACAACATCGGAGCACCCTGGTTAGGTCTCTTGGGGACTATATTCCTAGAGAACGCACGCTTGTGCGACACCGGGTTCCCCGCATGGCTTGCGAGCACCCCCGTAACACAGGAGCTACCCCATCAACAGCGCAAGCTGAGCTCCTTACAGTCCTTCCAAGAGTAGATTGGAAGTCAAAATTTTTTCGCGAAATATCCATATTTGGACCACCCATCAGGAGTGCCCAACGGTAGTTGCACGCTGAAATTAACACCCGATGAGGAGCATAAATTTATACTACCTCCTAACAATCCACAATCCCCATTCTTCACCAGCCATCCTATAACATCCTAATCCCGTCATACAGTGGTTAAGCCCTAAAAGGGCAGGTACACGAATGACACACCTCGGGCTGTTCTCCGCCTGCCATCTGGTAGTCTAGTCTAGGGTGAGCAAGGTCCAGGCCAGGACTCTCACCTAAGGTGGGGTGGCGCCCAAGATGTGAGCATGCCATCGGAGACAGTAGCAATGGTGGAGGATATAATCGCCATGACTTCTGTTAAAACTCAAAAAACCTAACATGCCAAAGTTAGTGAAAAGGAAGTAGCAGAGTTGAGTGGTCCTCGCTACTTAACCGTAACAAGAACAGAGGATGGTAAAACTTTCAGATCGGTGAATCCATTCATGATACAGAAGGGTCTGGATAAGATACCTGGCCCAGTGAGGAACTGCACAAGATCACGGAATGGCACGCTGCTTGTTGAAACTATTTCAACAGCACAGGCAGCTACTATATTAAAAGCCAACATGCTAGCCAGCTATCCGGTGCGTGTAGAGATACACAGAACGTTGAACTCCTCTCGCGGTGTTGTCAACACCCGCGCATTGGACGATATGTCCAATGATGAAATTAAGGAGAACCTAGCAGATCAAGGTGTGATATCTGTTTGTCGGGTTCAGAGAAAAGATGGAGGCGAATATCTGCCTACCTGTACCCTTTTCCTTACCTTTAATCGGGTAGATCTCCCGCAAAGGATAAAGGCTGGGTACGAGGCCATTGAAGTAAGACCTTATATTCCGAGCCCACTTAGATGTTACAAATGCCAGCGCTTTGGTCATACAAGTGACACGTGTAGTGGTAGAGCTACCTGCGTGAACTGTGGAGGCATCGCCCATGACGATGACTGTACCTCACCTCCCAGTTGTATTAACTGCAGGGGAGAACATCCAGCAAACTCCCGAGAATGCCCCCGTTATATGGAGGAAAGAGCTATCCAGGAGATCCGGGTTAGAGAGAAGGTGTCCTTCTCAGAAGCCCGAAAGCTCTTACGTTTGCGCCAGCCTACTATCCCGAACTCCGGTACCTATAGCTCGGTTGCAGCTAAACCAGTACCGCGTCGGGAAATCGCAACTCAAACTAGCGATGCATACGGGGGAACAATTTCAGACAGAATTCTCGTGGCTAAGTCACATCCAAAGCGTTTGATATCACCTAAGCCCGTTGCAGCATCTACAAGTACCGCAGTTCAATCCACCAGATCAGGAAGGTCGCCCACAAAGAAGCCGACCTCGACAAGTAGACCAATAGTATACGATGCTTCACCGATTAAGTTTAAGACGCAGTACAAAAGATCCCATTTCCTCAAAGAGAGTAAGGTTTCTCCCAAGACATCAAAGGGAAAGAAAAGTCCTAAGTCATCTCCTAAGAGATCCTCTTCAGAGGAATCCTCTGGGATGGCTACAGACCGACGTATGCCATCTTCGCCGGTCTCCGTGTCCAATCGGTTCGAAGCTCTCGAACCAAAATTCAGTATGGGAACACGGACGTCCTCAGCAGAGGATATGGAACTAGAATCTGCCAACACTGGGAGACCCCCAGTGGAAAAGAGGCGCGAAAAAGCGTCTGATAAAACTGTAAGCCCAAGAGAGAAGAAAAGGGCTAAATTAATTCGACAACGGCCTACTCCAAAGTAATGAAGAGTTACCTTGGAATTACCTATCCCATACACAATGCAATATGGCTATCCTAGAATGGAATATACGTGGAATACGAACTCAACGGCCAGAACTTGTGCTTTTGCTCAAAGAAAACGAACCTGTGGTTGCATGCTTGCAAGAGACTAAGCTGCGTCCTAGAGACGCTTTCCATCTAAGACGATACACCCCAGTACGGTGTGACGTCACACCAGAAGAGGGTGCTCCGGCACATGGCGGCGCTATGATGCTTGTGAGAGATGACATATATATGCAAACTCTACCATTACACTCTGACATACAATCACTTGCTGTACGGATTAAACTGCCAAACATCCATTTTACCATCTGTAATCTATATTTGCCTCCGTCCCATGACTTCTCGCACATTGATTTAGAAGATCTAGTTTCCCAATTGCCAACATCGTTTCTGTTGGTGGGAGAGTTCAATGCGCATCACCCACTTTGGGGTTCAAGTCGCGCTTGTGCGAGAGGTACGCTCATTGCCGATTTCTTGGATAGTTACAACTTAGCTCTCCTCAACACTGGAGAGCCTACATTCATTTCTGACTCTTACAATAATTTCTCGCACCTTGATCTTGCAGTTTGTTCACCTCAGTTGGCAGTCTCCTTACAATGGAATGCCATCTCTGATTTACACTCTAGTGACCACTTCCCATGTCTTATTAGTCTCTTGACGCAAGATACATGTTCCACAGGTATGCCCAGATGGCGTTTGGATCATGCTAACTGGAAACTTAACACTCAGTTGGCTGTCTTTAGGTACAACGAGCACGACTCAGTGCATGATTTGGCGCAGCATCTCACGGAGACGATTCTCTCTGCTGCTGAACAATCGATTCCGCGGTCGACTACCCACCCCCGTCGATTTCCCGTCCCCTGGTGGACGGAAGAATGTCGGAATGCCATTCGTGCTCGAAGGCGTGCTCTTAGGGTTTTCCAACGTCGCCCTACGTTGAATAACTTGATTGAATACAAGAAAATGCGCGCCAGGTCTAGACAAGTCATTAAGGATGCCAAAAAGTCATCATGGAGCAAATTTGTAGCTTCATTGAACCGACACACACCTTCCTCGGTTGTGTGGAATAGATTAAGGCGTGTTGCAGCTAAAACGACTCAACTACCAATAGCGGGACTAAAAACAGCCACAGGAGCTATTGTTGATTCATTTGATGTGGCCAATACGTTTGGCAGTGCTTTCGCTCTAGTGTCTAGCTCGGAAAACCACTCCCCTGAGTTCCTTCCAATTAAAACTCAGGTGGAATCTCAAGGCTTCTCGTTTCGGACGCGGAGTCAGAAGATGAGGCGCAGGACCTACCCCCCGCAACAACTAAACCACAAAACCTATCCCAACCCGGACCACAACATCCATCTAGACCACCACCATTACCTAAACCAACACGTAAACAAAACGCACCACAGACCTCCACCTCCACTGCCACTCCTACGCAGAAGCCCACCCAAAACGCCGAGCTCCAGGAACCACAGAGGATAATAATTCCAGACAAAACCCAAACAGTTAATGTCCTCCGGCTCCTCCGGGACTCCCTGCGAGCTGGAGCTTACAAACTCCAAACCACGAGGGACTGCCTCAAGCTCTTCCTCCAGTACAAGAAGGACGCCCACCGGACCATGCAGCTCCTGAAGGATGCCGGAGTAGAAACTTTCAGTTTCACCCCCGGAACGACCAGCCTCTGCGATGTGTAGTCAAACGTCTCCCAGTGGATATGGAGGTAGACTACATCAAGGAGGACCTGGAGCAGATGGGGTACACCGGCGCCCAGGTACGTCAGCTCATTTCCCGCGGCAGGCCTATGCCAAAGTTTCAGGTAAGTCTCGACAGGACCACCACCAACCAAAACATTCTTCAAGAACGAGAGGGTCTTGAAAACTAATGCCAACACCACCCAGTGTTATAACTGCCAACAGCCGGGGCACACTTACAGAATGTGTCAGATGACCTCCCGGTGTGTCCTTTGCGGAGATCTCCTCCACCTTGCTGACTGCCCCCAAAAGGCAATGCAGGACGCTCAACCCCACTGCGCAAACTGTGGGGAAGGGTATCCTGCCAGCTACAGGGGGTGTGATACGTTCAGAAACGAACGCCATCGCCGTCAACTGGCAACCATAGCCAGGACCACTCCAAGTGCTCAACCAGGGCACAGACCCATTCAACACCCGGCCCCGGTTCAACCAGGCGTCTCCATTGCTGGAGCCACCGGAGGGGAAAAGGTGCCCATGCCACCAACAAGTAGTCCCCCTCCACTACATCAAACCCCACAAACATCCACCGGAGACTTGGGCGGTCTAAGGGAAATCCTAAACCTGTTCAGGGATCTCAACCTCCCAGCTCTCTTAGCAAAACTGCAGCCTTTCCTGATTAAGTTCAGAAGCTACACAAGCACTATGGAGAAAATATAAACCATCATATGCCTCCTATCAACCCTCCTAGAGTAAATGGCCTATGTAAGGGGAGGTACAACTTTAACCCACGCGCTCCTGTGGAATGCAGATGGCATCCACAGGCAGCAACACGAACTTGAAAACTACCTACGGCGTAACAAAGTTAACGTCGCATTTATCTTTGAAACAAAATTAAAACAAGAGCACGCTTTTAAGCTCCTGGGCTACCTAATTTTCCGGAACGACAGAATTAGCAGACAGGGGGGAGGGACTGCTATTTTGCTTAGAAACTCAATTGCTCATTCTCCTGTCACGCTACCTGCACTGGAAGCGTTAGAGTGCACGGCTCTTAAAACACGGGTTAATAGTCAAACGGTGATGCTGGTAACACTTTATCGGCCCCCCAACTCCCCAGATTTCATACGTGACCTGGAACAAATCCTCGCTTTAGAGGAGCATGTTATAATTGCAGGAGATTTCAATGCCCGGCACTCCTGGTGGTTTTCATGCCGGGCAAACGCGGCGGGAAATCTCATGGTTGAACTTATAACTGATAATGACGAAATTGAGGTACATTTTTCCCCAGAACCCACCTTTTAGTATCGATCAGGGCATTTTAACCCTGAGATTCTGGACATCGTACTCGCAAAAAATGTGACATCGTTAAATAACTTTATACTGTGTATCATAGCATGGACTCCGACCATCTTTCTGTGCATTTCGACATACAGGATGGTATTTCAGCCGGTGCCTCTGGCCCTCGAAGGAGAGCTGAGACGGACTGGAATAAGTTCACCATGGAAGTGCACAGGATGGCGCAACCCAGACTGTCATACTATAGCGAGGCAGATATAGATGTCGCCATTGTAAACTTTATTGCCTCGCTACACACAGCCAAGAGAAATGCTACCACATACACCACAAGACCACCCGGCTTTTGCACGTACCCCGAGGTAGAGCAACTCATTGCGCGGAGAGACGCTTGACAAAACTGGCGGTACACCCGTCAGCCTGAATATAAAGTGCTAGCAAAATGGCTATGCAACGTCATTCGGCAACAAATTCAAATCAATAAAACTGAACAGTGGGAAAATAAAATGCTGAGTACCACCCATTCGGACTCTTCATTGTGGAAATTACTTAAGGCTTTCAAAGTTTCCACGAGTGTCAACTCCGCAACTGAGGCGCTGTACACTCAAAGCGGCTTGCACTTCTCCGAAGAGGAGAAAGCCGAGGTCTTCGCTGACTGTCTCCAAGATAGATTCACCGAAAATCCAGTGACCAACCGTGAAATTGAACGGGAGGTGCAGACATGGGTACAAACCTGGGTGGCGCGGAAGCAAGAGCCACAACTACCCACCATAACAGCGTAGGAAGTTTTCAAACTCATTAGGAAATTAGCTAATGGGAAAGCTGCCGGCCCAGACAAAGTGACTAAAGTGGAACTTAAGCATCTCCCGAGAAAAGCTCTGGTGCAACTAACAAAGCTATTTAACGCCTGTTTGCCGCAAGGCTATTTCCCCTCTACTTGGAAACGAGCCAAGGTTATCATGCTCCGAAAGCAAGGGAAAAGCACCAGACAACCGCAAAACTACCGCGCCATTAGTCTTTTGTCTACTATTGGTAAATTGCTCGAAAAATGCATCCTTTCTCGACTACAAAAATAAGTCTTGGCAACACATGAACTCTAAAATTCACAGTTTGGCTTTAGAAAAGGACATTCAGCTGACGTAGAAGCTGCATTTGACCGGTGCTGGCACAATTGCCTCATTTACAAACTGCACCACAATTTCCCGGCTCTTCAAAATTATCTATACTTGCTGCACAATTTTCTAGAAAAACGGCAGTTTTACGTCCAAGTGGGCTGCTCCTCCTCTAGGGAGCGAGTGATGTGGGCTGGCGTCCCACAAGGGGCAATAATGTCCCCTTTTCTGTACATATTATTCACTAATGACTTCCCAGTGGACGCCACATGCAAGGTGACCATGTATGCTGACGACACTGCAATATACAACCACCATAGGAACCCACGTTTTGGCCTTGCAGAAATGTAACGTTATGTGAACAACTTCCTCTCATGGCAACATGACTGGAAAATCAAAATTAATCCCGACAAATGCCATGTGATTCATTTCTCTAAGCGGCATCACACCTTGGCAATGAACCTAACGGTCGGTGGTCAAATATTGCACTGGCGTCAGCAGGTTAAATACTTAGGCGTCACCTTTGACCGCACAATGTGTTGGTCCACCCACATAAAAATAGCGCCAATAAAGGCAGACAGCGGCTAAACTTGTGCGATCCCATCTTCTGTAGTAAAAAGTTGCAAGTGAAGTCAAACCTGATACTATATAGGTCATTTATTCTCTCGGTGGTCCTGTATGCATGTCTGGCCTGGACTAATGCCTCCAAACCGCCCTGAAACAACTTCAAAACCTCCAAAACCTCTCCCTCAGTAAAATCCTCTCTGCTCCACTGCTCACCACTATCCAAACTCTACACCTTGAAACCCGGATCCCGTTCACCCCGGAAGCAATAAAAAAAGAGCAATGGCGGCGTGGACGTGCATTAGGAACCACAAAAACGGCGTGATCGCCAACACTGGCAAAGGCGAGCCGAAGCACCGCAAGCGTGCTAGGATAAACATGTTCTAGAAGCGGCTCGGCTTGTCCACGCAACCTCTTTCCTAAGCCATATACATGTTCCGGCAGAGGCCTTCGCCTCGGAAATCATTCAGGAGCTGCCACCGTGGGACAGTGTACATAGTGTTAAAAGTATAAATAGTGCAGTGCGCAAGCTCGGACGCATATACGGCATTCCAGGCTGCACTCCCGTCCTGTTCACTTCGAGTTGATGGTGCTTGAGCAGCGAGTTCTTGGTCTTCTCGCCAGGGGGCAATAGGAGCGCGACTGCGGCGACCGTGGTGGAGCTTCCAGAGACTACTAGATTCATCTAGCGACGGCCTTTTCAGGCAAAGCACAATTCTTGCGAATACGCTACAAGAGACTTGACAGCAAGTCGTAGTTTATCGCATAGCTTCCTTCCTGCTTCTTCTTCGACACCGTTTTGGCGCTCGGAGGGGGCGTGCTGATGCTACGAGGAAGACTACATTTCAGGTAGCGGGTTGCCGAACAAGGCTTAGCCATCTACCCTCGGGTAGATAAGGCGCATCTTGTAAAAGGTGTCCGGTCCTCTGTTCGGCACGCTGCTAAGCCCCTGCTACCTGCAGGTGAGATCACGCGAGGTGTGTCTGTGTAATACTGCACCCCAGGGTGTAGTATTGTACCTGTCCCTATGTCTTCTCTTCCTTCTTCTCCCGGCAAGTCCCGAAAGGGGCCTGCCAGCCTTCCTTCTTCCCCCGGCAAGTCCCGAAAGGGGCCTGCCAGCCAGCTTGCAACTCCCGTTGCCAGCACCTCCACTGGTGCTGTCAAAAAGACCTCCGCCGAGGCTAAGAAGCGACCTGCCACTCAACGCGAAAGCGCAAGAGGCAAGTGCCGAAGAGTCGAGGCTTCCGAACCTACCACCAGCCAGGGCCTCCCACGTGAACAAGTTCCACGGGTAGGCCAAAATCCGGAGTCTGACTCCGAGGACTGTGGGAGTATCTACTCCTGCAGATCTTCCGTCGCGATGGACGACGAATCTTCTTCATCTGGTCTCTCCTCTGGAGAGGAAGAAATTCCTCAACAGGGTGTAGACGGCTTTCACGAGGTGGTCTCACGTAAAACCAAGAGGCGGCTGGCCGAGTTAGCCAAATTGGCACAAGAAGGTCTCCGTAACCTCAAACTACCTCAAACACCTCTCCCTCAAAAGCGGCACGTTCCACCGATCATCGTGGACGACTTCACAGGGTCTATCGGCTTTCTTAAGCTGGTGATGCCTACCCTGTCGAGGGAGTGTACGGTGCGGAGCAAGAGCCGCTTTATCTTCCAGGCCAAATCGGCCGAAGATTACAACATCCTCCTCCACCACCTTAAGGACAAGGGTATCCCCCACTTCACCTTCGGGTTGGAGAGAACCCGCGACGTCCACAGGGTTATCCGCGGTCTCCCGGTGGACACACCCATCGACGAGATTGTCGCGGACCTCAAACGCCAGGGCGTCAGTCCAAGACTGGTCAAACAGCTGACCAGAGCCGCACCAAATTGGCAAGGACCCAGAACACCCCTCCCACTATTCCTTGTAGTGGTGGAGAGAGCCCTCGACCCGGAGGGTAAGAAAATTGATGCCATCACAGGCCTATGTTACCTCCGGGTACATATTGAACCATCCAAGGGTTCTAGCGGTCCTCCCCAGTGCCATCGTTGCCTGGGGTTTAATCACTCCAGCCACTTTTGCCACAGGAAACTTCGCTGCCTGAGGAGCGGTGGCGAACACTCTCAAGAGGTCTGCCCGAAATCTCGGGAGGATGTGCCCAAGTGTGCCAACTGTTCCGGCGCACACGTAGCTTGCTACGGAGGCTGTCCAACAAGGAAGGCCATCTTAGCTACTAAGAACCCACCACAGGTGGTCCAACCTTCTGCGGCGGACAGCCCCCGGGTAGGCCCTGCCCCGGCAGGACCGACCCAGGGTTCAGCGTACGCGGCAGTGACCAGCAGTGCTGCGGGTAAGACTGTGGCGTCGCGCGTTAACAACTCCGACACACACCCCAGTGCACAAACACAAGCTCCAGTTACACAACCAGCTCCCCTTCCTCCTAGGTCGGGAAAACGCCGACGTCCTCGGAGGCCAGCTACCGTCTCCGAAGCTCGCGGTGAGCGTGGGGCTCCCACGCCCGCCCGCCGGCAGAGGGAGGTCGCGGTCGAAGTGGACCCGGTGCTACCGAGTCCTCCTGTCCAACCACCTCCACAACAAACCACTACCCCTCCCACACCTCAGTTCCAGGACGTACTGGCGTGGTTGCAACAATTGTTGCAAAAGCATGGCCAGAGGATCGCCGAACTGTTGGTAAGTTTCCTCTCTGCCAGCGACCAACCCAGCAAAATGGCCATAGCCATGGAGGCGCTCGCTTTCCTGACCACCGTCATCCGCACGACCCAGAATGGCGGATCAGACTAGGTCTCGTACCTCGTTTAGGTTCGCGTTTTGGAACGCGTGTGGCCTGGCCGGTCAGGAGAATGAGCTCCACCACTTTGCTGGAGCGCATGCCCTAGACCTCATTCTGGTGTCAGAGACACATCTCCATCAGAACGTCACGTCCCGACTCCAGGGCTATCACTATTTCAGATCGGACCGCGTCGGCCGCCATGGGGGCGGCACAGCGATCTTCTTGAAGAACAGTGTGGTTCACAAACCCATCCAGCTCCCTCCACTTCAAACCCTAGAGGCCACGGCCACTTGTGTCCACCTCGGAGGTACTGAAGTCCTGATGGTGTCTGCTTATCACCCACCCCAGAGGCAGTTCTTTCCAAACGACTACCTCTCCATCCTTGCCCTACATCCTCATGCCATTATTGCCGGGGACTTAAATGCTAAGCATCAGCGCTGGCATAGCGGACCCCGAGCAGACGCTAGAGGCAACGACATCATCAGAATGGTAGACGCGGACCCTCAACTTAGAGTAGAGGGTCCCTGGCAACCTACCCATTACCCGCGAGGTCTAGGGCGGCCTTCCGTCATAGACTTCGCAATCATCAAGCATTTTCCATATCATCTATCACTCACATCGGTCAACGAACTTCATTCAGATCATAATCCCGTGTTGGCCATCATTAACACCCAGGTTGCCAGTCATGAGGTCCCGATCCAACATCGGAACGTAGACTGGGACTGCGTCAGAAGTTGCCTGAATGGCTCCATCCCCGCCAACCCCAACATCACAGACATCCCAACCCTAGAGGTTGCGGTCTCTTCCTTCACCTCTGTCGTGAAGCGAATGGTCCACAACCTCATCATCCACACCCCAGCTCCTCTTCATCCTGATGTCCTGCCTTTAGAGCTTCTTTTGCTCATCCGCCGCTCTTGGGCGGCTCGCAGGCGCTACCAGAGGCAACGCACGCCCCATCATCTAGCGGTTCTAAGGCGTTTACGCCATGAGGTTCGTCTCCGTCTACGCGAGCACCGAGTGCGCGCGTGGGAGGATACGATGACTCGTTTGAACCCGGAAGATGGCGACGTGTGGAAGATCGCCAAGCGACACAGGAACCGAGGAGGGTCACACACCTCACCCATCCAAGGCACCCGTGGCCTGGCCTATGAACCCCAAGTCAAAGCAAATGTGTTTGCTGACTACCTGGAGAGGACTATGCGTCCTAGAGATGATCCGCAGGACCTAGACTTCTCCGACCGTGTCCGCCAGGAGGTACGTCGATACCTTCGGCGTCCTCATGGGGAGGCGGATCGGCTTCCCATCATCAAACCAAGCGAACTCCAGGGCGTACTCCGACGCCTCGACCGCAAAAAGGCTGCGGGGCCTGACGGGTTAACCCCTGCCATGCTCCGCCACCTTCCTTTCAAGGCCGTGCTCTTCCTTACTAAGGTCTTCAATATGTGCCTCGCCCTTGGTCACTTTCCACGCGAGTGGAGGGAGGCCCGGGTGATCTGCATATTGAAGCTAGGGAAAGACCCGGTTCATCCTGCCAACTGCCGATCCATAAGTCTCCTGTCTGTACTCTCGAAAGTACTCGAGAGGCTTATTCTAGTCCGCTTGTCTCCCATCTTAGGGGACATTCAAGCCATCCCTCCCCATCAGTTTGGGTTACGGCCTGGCCACTCAACATCTCAGCAGTTGCTGCGTGTGGTGGAGGTAGCCGCCCTGGGTTTCCAGGACAAAGCCTATACCGCCGCGGTTTCTCTAGATGTTGAGAAGGCCTTCTCTACGACCTGGTATGCCGGTCTCCTTCACAAACTCATCCAACTGGAGTTACCCACACATCTAATACACCTGCTACACTCATTCCTAAAACATAGATCCTTTGTGGTCGCAGTTGCGGGAACCAAATCCACACGAAGGCCAATCAGAGGCGGAGTCCCTGAAGGTTCTGTATTGTCCCCTACGCTGTTCAGCGTATATGTGGCCGACATTCCATCCGAGCAGCACGTTAACATAGCCCAGTATGCTGACGACGTGCTGCTATACTGTACATATAAACACCCTCGCAGAACCTTTCTCCCCATACAGCGACACCTCCGCTTCATCCAAGAGTGGTGTAGGCGTTGGCGATTGTCCATCAACCCGGAGAAAAGCCGCGCCATACTTTTCACCAAACGCCGCTTTCCCGCCAACTTCCCCACATTCACATACCTTCGCCGAAGGATTGAGTGGGTAGATTCCCTTACCTACCTGGGAGTAAAGCTCGACAAGGGCCTAACTTTTCGGGGACACATCAACGACCTATCAGCGCGGACCAGCGGGGCAATTGCCTCACTGTACCCTATGCTGCGGTCGGGGATGCCAATCCCCTTAAAGCTACGTCTGTTTCGGGCTCTCATTATCCCTATCCTTCTGTATGCCTGCGAAATCTGGGGCATGGCTGCAGACACCCACCTCCTGCGTGTGCAACGTATTACAGAATAGAGGTCTTCGTGTAATCTATTCTGTATACCGCAGATTCCCTACGAGACTACTGCACGAAGCCTCGTCCCTCCCGTACGTGGAGGACGAAATTAGGCGCCGGGCAACTAAATTCTACGACCAGTTTCCACAACATCGGAGCGCCCTGGTTAGGTCTCTTGGGACTATATCCCTAGAGAACGCACGCTTGTGCGACACCGGGTTCCCCGCATGGCTTGGGGCACCCCCGGTAACACAGGAGCTACCCCACCAACAGCGTAAGCTGAAATCCTTACAGTCCTTCCCAAGAGTAGTTTGGAAGTCCAAAACATTTCGCCAAATATCCTATTTGGACCACCCATCAGCAGTGCCCAACGGCAGTTGCATGCTGAAAGTAACATCCGACGAGGAGCATAAAATGCTACCTCCCAACAACCCTCAATCCTCATTCTTCACCAGCCATCCTATAACTTCCTAATCCCGTCATACAGTGGTTAAGCCCTAAAAGGGCAGGTACACGAATGACACACCTCGGGCTGTTCTCAGCCTGCCAGATAGTCGTCGTCGTCGGACGCATATTTCTGGTCTGCCCAGTGAAGATGAATGTGTTGTGTATGTGTGTGTGAGTGTGTGCGTGGGTGAATGCGTGCGTGTATCTCTGCATATCATGTAAATATGTACATATGTATATAACGCAAAGGTGGAACAGAACTCCAAAAAGACAATAATAAACTGTTCTCGGTGACCTAATGATGGACACCGTATGGGTTTTGTATATACCACAAAAAAGATGTCAATAGGAACAAAGGCAACTATATATAGATGTAAATTGTAGCCTGTAAGCCGGGCCCAATGTACTGGCACTAGGCCAATACTTTCCAATAAAATAAACTTGGAACTTGAAACTTGAGCCTTCCCAGTGGACACCAGATGCAAGGTCGCCATGTACGCCCGACGACAGTACAATATACAACCACCGTAGAGATCCCACGTTTAGCCTTGCAGAAATGCAACGTTATGTGAATAACTTTCTCTCATAGCAACATGACTGGAAACTCAAAATTAACCCCGACAAATGCCAGCTGATTCATTTCTCTACGCGGCATCTCACTTTGGTAATGGACCTAACGGTCGGTTGTCCAAATATTGCACGGCCGTCAACAAGTTAAATACTTAGGGGTTACCTTGGACCGCACAATGTGCTGGTCCACCCACATAAAAATAGACGCCAACAAAGTCAGACAGCGGCTAAAGTTATGCGCCCCCATCTTCCGCAGCCAAACAGCTGCAACTGCAGTCCAAGCTTGTCCTGTACAAAGCTTTCATCCTGTCAGTGGTTCTATATGCGTGTGTGGCCTGGGAAAACGCTCAAAAACCGCCTTAAATCAGGTTCAAACCCTCCCAAAACTTCTCCTTCCGGCAAATCCTCTCTGCTTCCTCTTCTAACCACTAACCAGACCCTTCACCTGAAACCCAGATACCTTCCATCCCTGATGTAATAACTAAGAAAGCCTCCGCAGCATGGGCGCGCATCAGAAGCACAACAACTGCGTGATGCCAGCATTGGCAAATGTGAGCCGAAGCATTGTAAACATGCACGAATCAAAATGTTTTAGACGTCGCTCGGCTCACCGACTGATGTGCGCCCACGCAACCACAAGCCCCAGGCCACACACACGCCACCTCAGAGGCCTGCACCGCAGGGAACCAGTCAGGAGCTGCAATCTGCCCGCTCAGGAAAACAGCGGACGTGTAGATAGTGTTTTTACTGTGCGTGCGTATGTATGTGTGTGTGAGTGCGTGTGCGTGTGTGTGTGAGTGTATATAATTGGCTGTATGTGCGTGTGCAAGAGATGTCCCAGAGTGAATGCGTGAGTGCATGTATGTAAATAAAGTGAAATTAGCAATGTGTACAGAAGAAAAAAAGGACAAAGCAAAGAACAATTTATAACAAAAACGAGTGAGTGAGTGGGGTTTTAAGGCCCGTCGACAACTAGGTCATTTGGGCCCTAGGTCAAAATTTGAAATCTAAAAACACTCACAAACTTTTCAGGCTAAAAGTAGAACCTTAAAATGACAACTAAAAAACGTTAACAGCTAGAAACATCAGCCTACAAAATCACGATAAAATAAAACCCTGAAGAGCAACGTGCCTAAAAAGAGGTAAAAGATGAAAGCTAAAAAACTAATATACAAAATTGTTAAAAAGGTAAAATGTATCCAACTTAAAACAGGGTTACAACCTCGGAAATAATTAAAAATATGTTACACTTGCGTTACAAACCAATCTGGGCAACGAACCGCAGAGTCTTGGCCACAGACACAGGGTTGTCACCCAAAATTGAGGCTACTGTAGATCCCAGACCAATTTACTGGCGCGCACGAGCGTGTCTTGGACAATCCAAGAGAATGTGTGCGACGGTGAGGCGAACATCGCATGTCGGACAGACACGTGCCGGGTCACCACGCAGAAGATGGCCGTGTGTGACCTATCCTCAGCGGGTAAGAATAACTTCAGCTCGCCTGGAATCCCTGAAAGAAGTCAGCCAGGATTGCACACTGTCTTTAATTATCCGCAGCTGTTTGCCGGCCAACGCTTCCTAAGACTGATGCTAAACCGATAGAAGCTGACGACGGAAGTACCGCTGAGCATCTTATAAGGTATAGTGTCGGTAGAAGAAGACTGCGGCAGACGGCATGCAGACTTAGCTGCCGCATCCGCAGCTTCATTACCCGGAATACCCGTATGGCCTGGGATCCATGTAAACACTAACTGGTATCCGCTTGAGAGCAATTGAGATATGAGTGTCTGAATTTTAAAAATAAGTGTGGACGTGCCGAGGAACTGCTGCAGGGTCTCCATAGCACTTAGAGAGTCGGAGCATATTATAAAACCTCCAGGAACTAAGTTGGAAATAAAAAGTAAGCAGTAAAATATAGCACGCAGCTCGGCAGTATAAACAAAACTGTAGTCCGGGAGGCGGTATTAATGTGTTTCACCGTTATAGACGAAAACTACATCCCGTAGCACAACCCAACTGGGAACCATCTGTAAATACCGGAGTGTTAGTCCGGTAACGTCCCCGTAGTTCGGTGAAAAGTTGACGAAACACCGACTGGGGGGGGGGGGGTGGCCACCTTAGCACAGCCCGAAAGCGCAAGGTCAACCGGGCTCGATGTAGTTGCCAAGGGGTGGAGAGCGTGAAAAGGAAAAACGCTCTACAGCAGACATTCGGAACTCATGAGTGGCGAGTAATTCGTGAAATCGAATGTCGCTTAGACCGGATATAGTCGTATTCCGAAGATAACGGTGGGTGAGTTCAGGGCGCAATACAGGGTTAAATGAAGGGTGAGCTGCCACCTGGCCACGTAGGAACTTAATAAATCGAGCGCCGAATAGACAGTGGAGGTTCCCCGGAATCAACATACAGACACTGAACACGACTAGTAAGGAAGGCTCCATTAGCTAGACGGATACCAGAATGGTGGGACAGTGTCTAAAAGGCGGAGTTTAGGGGCGGACGCCGTTCCATAGATAACACTGCCGTAGTCCAGTTTTGACCGCACCAGCGAGCGATAAAGCCTCAACATAACAGTGCGATCGCCACTCCAAGAGGCCCCAGATAAAACCCTGAGTACCCGAAGTGAACGATCGCAGGAAGCCCGATCCCTCCGAAGGAATGTCGCCTTGTCGTGGCGGAGGGGCTCAGTACCCGATCCAAACGGACTACTAAGTGTCTTTTTTGACCACTGGTAGGCAAGAGGTGAGGGGAAGCAAAGAGCATTCCAAATCGGGTAGATGAGGTTCGGTAGTCTTGGTCGACGACTCATCTAGGAGAAGAGGACTCCGAAATCAAACTCCCCCAGGGGCTCCTACTACGGTAGGTACGGGTTTGGCGCACCCGGGGCCCCGAGCCATACTCTCGATTGGGTTCCTCCAAGAGGTGAGAGGGCACCTGCCAAACGCCTAATCAACTTTGGTCTACTTTGTGTTTGACTTCCCACCTGATACCTCCCTGTACACAGTCTGATGGATAACCTACGCGCGGGTTGTAGAAGGATGGGGTGACGCAAGGGGCGACTGGGTAATCGCGTAGTCCCAGCCCTGGTTATCATGTAGGATCTGTGTGCGTATCCGCTGATAAAGGTCAGTCCCGGGGAGGGGCCATTGCATGAGCTGATGCACTCCTGAAGGCGATTGGGTCCCTCTGTCTATACATTGGGAGGTGAGATCCTAAGGTGAGCAAGGTCCAGGCCAGGACTCTCACCCAAGCCGGGGTGTAGCCCAGGATGTGAGCATGCCATCGGAGACATTTGCAATGGTGGAGGATTAATGCGCCATGAGTTCCAAACTCAAAACAAAAACAAATCAAAAGTTTATGTAAAGGAAGTAGTCGAGTGTTGTGGTCCTCGCTACTTAGTAATTTCGAGAACTGAGGAGGGAAAAAAGTTTCTTTCGGTGAGCCATTTGTAATCCAGAAGGGCCTGGATAAGATAGCTGGTCCAGTGAAGTCATGCACTAGATCGCGTAATGGCACACGTCGCGCTTGTGTGAGAGGTACGCTCATTGCCGATTTCTTGGTCAGTTACACCTTAGCTCTCCTCAACACTGGAGAGCCTACATTCATTTATGACTCTTACAATAGTTTCTCGCACCTTGATCTTGCAGTTTGTTCACATCAGTTGGCAGTTTCTTACAATGGAATGTCATCTCTGATTACAACATAGTGACCACTTCCATGTCTTATTAGTCTCTTGACGCAACATACATGTTCCACATGTATGCCCAGATGGCGTTTGGACCATACCAACTGGAAACTGTACACACAGTTGGCTGTCTTTAGGTACAACGAGCACGACTCAGTGAATGATTTGGTGCAGCATCTCACGGAGACAATTCTCTCTGCTGCTGAACAATCAATTCCGTCGATTTCCCGTCCCCTCTTGGACGGAAGAATGTCGGAATGCCATTCGTGCTCGAAGGCGTGCCCTTAGGGTTTTCCAACGTCACCCTACTTTGGATAACCTAATCGAATATAAGAAAATGCGTGCCAGGTCCAGACCAGTCATTAAGGATAGCAAAAAGTCATCATGGAGGAAATTTGTAGCTTCATTTAACCGACACACACCTTCTTTGGTTGTGTGGGATAGATTAAGGCATGTTGCAGCTAAAACGACTCAACTACCGATAGCGAGACTAAAAACAGCCGCAGGAGCTGTTCTTGATCATTTGATGTGGCCAATACGTTTGGCAGTGCTTTCGCTCAAGTGTCTAGCTCGGAAAACTAATCCACTGAGTTCCTTCCAACTAAAACTCAGGTGGAATCTCAAGGCTTCGCGTTTCGGTCTAGAAACTTAGAAGATTACAATCGCCTTCTCACCATGACGGAGCTTGAACACTCACTGAAATCTTTGCGATTATCAGCACCAGGACCGGACGGTATTCATGTACACATGTTACAACAGCTCTCTCCTGAAGGTAAGGCATTCCTGCTCGAGGTCTATAATTGTGTTTGGGTTGACAGTATACTGCCAGAAAAATTGGCGGGAGGCCACCGTTATTCCCATCTAGAAGGCTGAAAAGGGACCGTCATCTTCCTCCAGCTATCGTCCTATTTCCCTCACCAGTTGCGTTTGCAAGGTGATGGAACGCAATGATCAATGGACAATTGGTATGGTGGTTAGAAAGTTGTAACCTGCTGACTAACATCCAGTGCGGTTTTCGACGACGACTTTCAACTGTTGACATCTTGTTTCAATATCGAAACAGATAATGGACGGCTTTATGAGGAACTGTCAAACCGTTGGCATATTTTTTGATCTTAGAGAAAGCTTACGATACGTGCTGGCGAGAAGGGATTCTACGTTCGCTTGTATGCCTGGAACATACGTGGACGCCTACCACTTTTCATTCAGGAGTTTATGAAGGACCGCTTTTTCGAGCAAGGGTCGGGTCGGTTTTTCTAATTCTTTTGTTCAGGAGGAGGGAGTACCTCAGAGTTCGGTGCTAAGTGCCACGATCTTAGCTAAAGCAATTAACTCCATCTAGAGATGAGTTCCACTTGGAGTTTACCATGCCTTTCGTAGACGACTTCGCTGTCAATTGCACTTCTGAGCACACGGCGTTCTTAAAACGGCGCCTGCAGCAATGTTTGGATCTTCTTTCTTTCATTCCTTCTTTCTTTCTTTTCTTCCTTCTTTCCTTCTTCCTTTCTTTTCTTCCTCCTTTCCTCCTTTTTCCTCTTTCTTTCTTCTTTCTTTCTTTTTCTTTCTTTCTTTCTTTCTTCTTTCTTTCTTTCTTTCTTTCTTTCTTTCTTTCTTTCTTTCTTTCTTTCTTTCTTTCTTTCTTTCTTTCTTTCTTTCTTTTTGCTTTCTTTCTTTCTTTCTTTCTTTCTTTCTTTCTTCTCTTTCTTTCTTTCTTTCTTTCTTTCTTTCTCTTCTTTCGGTTCTTCCTTTCTTTTTTGTTTGTTTGTTTGTTTGTTAGTTTATTTGTTTGTTTCATTCTATCTTTCTTTCTTTCTTTCATTCTTTCCTTCCTTCTTTCTTTCTTACCTTCTTTTTTCTTTCTTTCTTCTTTCCTTGTTTTCCTTCTTTCTTTCGTTCTCTCTCTTTCTTTCTTGCTTTCTTTCCTTCCTTCTTTCTTTCTTTCTTTCTAGAAAGAAACTAACAAACAAAAAGAAAGAAGGAAAGAGAGAGAGAGAGAGAAGGAAAGAAAGAAACCAAGAAAGAAAGAAAGAAAGAATGAAAGTAAGCAAGAAAGAAAGAGAGTAAGAAAGAAAGAAAGAGAGAGAAGGAAAGAAAGAAAGCAAGAAAGAAAGAAAGAAAGAAAGCAAGAAAGAAAGAATGAAAGAAAAAGAAAGAAAGAAAGGAACGAAGAAATAAATAAAGAAAGAAACAAACAAAGAAAGAAAGAAACAATGGAAGAAAGAAACAAAATAAAAAGAAAGAAAAAGCAAAGAAGGAAAGAACGAAAAAATGAATGATAGAAAGAAAGAATGAAAGAAAGAAACAACGAAAGAGAAGAAAGAAGGAAACATAAGAAAGAAAGGAAGAAAGGTAGAAAGAAACAAACAAACAAAAAATAAAGAAAGAAAGAGCGAGAAGGAAACAAAGAAAGCAAGAAAGAAAGAAACAAACAAACAAAATAAAAAGAAAGAAAAAAGCAAAGAAGGAAAGAACGAAAAAATGATTGATAGAAAGAAAGAATGAAAGAAAGAAACAACGAAAGAGAAAGAAAGAAGGAACATAAGAAAGAAAGGAAGAAAGGTAGAAAGAACAAACAAACAAAAAATAAAGAAAGAAAGAAAGAAAGAGCGAGAAGGAAACAAAGAAAGCAAGAAAGAAAGAATGGATGAATGAAAGAAAGAAAGATAGAAGGAAGGGAAGGAAGAAAGAAAGAACGAAAGATAGAAGGAAAGAAAAAAGGAAGATGGAAGGAAAGAATTAAAAAAAGAAAGAAGGAATGAAGGAAAGAAGGAAGCAAGGAAAGAAAGAGAGAAAAAAGAAAGAAATAAAGAGAGAAAGAAAGAAAGAAACAAAGATAGAAGAAAGGAAAGAAAGAATGAAAGAGAGAAAGACCGAAAGAAAGAAAGAAAGAAAGGAATAAACAAAGAGAGAGAGAGAAGAAAAGAAAGAAAGCAAGAAAGCAAGAAAGCAAGAAAGAAAGAAAGGAAGGAAGAAAGAAAGAAAGAAAAAAGAAAGAAATAAAGAAACAAAGAAAGAAAAAGAGAAACGAAGAAATAAATAAAAAAAGAAACAAAGAAAGAAAAAAAAAAGAAACAAACAAACAAAAAAGAAAGAAAGAAAGAAAGAAGGAAAGAAGGAAGGAAAGAAAGAAAGAAACTAAGAAGAAAGAAACAAAGAAAGAAAGAAAGAATGATAGAAATAAAGAATGAAAGAAAGAGACAAGGAAAGAGAAAGAAAGAAAGAAGGAGACAAAAGAAAGAAAGAAAGAAGGAAAGAAAAAAAGAAAGAAAGAAGGAACGATTGAAAGAAAGAATGAAGAGAGAAAAAAGAGAGATAAAGAAAGAAGGAAACAAAAGAAAGAAAGAAAGAAAGAAGAGAGAAAGAAGGAAAGAAAGAGAAAAAGTAAGTAAGTATGAAAGTAAGTAAGAAAGA
>CM060972.1:33056614-33059114 GCA_030765045.1 Tenodera sinensis
TCCTTCCTTCTTTCTTTCTTTGTTTGTTTGTTTGTTTCTTTCTTTCTTTTTATTTGTTTCATTCTTACTTTCTTTGTTTGTTTCGTTCTTTATTTCTTTTTCGTATTTTTCTTTCTTTCTCTCTCTCATTCTTTCTTTCTTTCTTTTTTCTTTCTTTCTTTCTTTCTTTCTTTCTTTCTTTCTTTCTTTCTTTCTTTCTTTCTTTCTTTCTTTCTTTCTTTCTTTCTTTCTTTCTTTCTTTCCTTCCTTCCTTCTTTCTTTCTTTCTTTTTTGTTTGTTTGTTTGTTTCTTTCTTTGTTTGTTTGTTTCTTTCTTTATTTCTTTCTTCGTTTCTTTCGTTTTTCTTTCTTTCTTCCTTCCTTCCTTGCTTCCTTTCTTTCTTGCTTTCTTTCTTTCTTTCCTTCTCTCTCTCTTTCTTTCTGTCTTTCTTTCCATCTCTCTCTTTTTTCTTTCTTTCTTTATTTTTTGTTTGTTTGTTTGTTTCTATCTATCTTTCTTTCTATCTTTCTTTCTTTCCTTCTTTCTCTCTCTCTCTTTCTTTCTTTTGTTTCGTTCTTTCTTTATCTTTCTTTGTTTCTTTCTTTTGTTCTTTCTTTCGATCGTTCCTCCTTTCTTTCTTTCCTTTTTTTCCTTCCTTCCTACTTTCTTTTTTTCTTTCTTTCTTTCTTTCTTTCTTTCTTTTGTTTCCTTCTTTCTTTCTCTTTCCTTGTTTCTTTCTTTCATTCTTTCTTTCTATCATTCTTTCTTTCTTTCTTTCCCTCCTTCCTTCCCTCTTTCTTTCTTTTTTGTTTGTTTGTTTCTTTCTTCGCTTTTTTCCTTCTTTCATTCTTTCTTTCTTTCTTTTCTTTCTTTCTTTCTTTCTTTCATTATTTCTTTCTTTCTTGCATTCTTTCTTTCCTTCTCTCTATCTATCTTTCTTTCTTTCTTTCATTCATTCTTTCTTTCTTTCTTTCTCTTTTGTTGGTTTCTTTCTTTCCATCTTTTTCTTTCTTTTTTCTTTCCCTCTTTCTTTCGTTTTTTCTTTCTTCCTTTCCTTCCTTCGTTCTTTCTTCTGTCCTTCTTTCTTGATTAGTTAGTTTGTTTGCTTGTTTGTTTGTTTCTTTCTTTCTTCGTTTCTTTCTTTGTTTCTTTCTTTCGTTCTTTCTTTCTTTCTTTCTTTCTTTCCTCCTTTCCTTCTTTCTGTCTTTCTTTCTCTGTTTCTTTCTTTCATTCTTTCTTTCTTTCCTTCTCTCTCTTTCCTTCCTTCCTTCTTTCTTTGTTTCTTTCCTTCTTTCTTTCTTTAATTTCTTCTTTCTTTCTGTCTTTCTTTCTTTAATTCTTTCACGCTTTCCTTCTTTCTTTCTTTCTTTCTTTGTTTGTTTCTTACTTTGTTTTTCTCTTTCTTTCTTGCTGTCTTTCTTCTTTCTTTCTTTCTTTCTTTCTCTTTCTTTCTTTCTTTCTTTCTTTCTTTCTTTCTTTCTTTCTTTCTTTCTTTCTTTCTTTCTTTCTTTCTTTCTTTCTTCTTTCTTTCTTTCTTTCTTTCTTTCTTTCTTTCTTTCTCTGTTTCTTTCTTTCTTTCTTTCTTTCCTTCCTTCCTTCTTGCTTTATTTATTTCTTTTTTCTTTCTTTCCCTCTTTCTTTGTTTGTTTGTTTCTTTCTTTATTTATTTATTTCTTTTGTTCTAATTTCTTTTCTCCTTTCCCTATTTCTTTCTTACTTTCTTTCTTTATTTCTTTCTTTCTCTCTTTCATTCTTTCTTTCCTTCCCTCTATATTTGTTTCTTGCTTACTTACTTTCATACTTACTTTCTTTCTTTCTTTTTCTCTTTCTTTCTTTCTTTCTTTCATTGCTTCTTTCTTTCCCTTTTTCTTTCTTTCCCTTTTTGTTTCTCTCTTTCTTTCTTTCTTTCTTAGTTTCCTTCTTTCTTTCTTTCTTTCCTTCCTTCCTTACTTCCTTCCTTCCTTTCTTTCTTTCTTTCTTTCTTTCTAACCTTCTTTCTTTCTTTCTTTATTTATTTGTTTGTTTGTTTCTTTCTTTCTTTTGTTTCCTTCTTTCTTTCTTTCTTTCTTTCTTTTTTCTTTCTTTATTTCTTTGTTTCTCTCTGTCAATCTTTCTTTCCTTCCTTCTACGTTTCTTTCTTTCGTACTTTCATACTTACTTACTTTCTTTCCTTCTTTCTTTCTTTTTTTCGTTCGTTCTTTCTTTCTATCTTTCTTTCTTTCCTTCTTTCCTTCTTTCTCTCTATCTGTTTCTTTCTTTTGTTTGCTTCTTTCTCTATCTTTCTATGTTTCTTTGTTTGGTACTTTCTTTCAATCGTTCTTTCTTTCTTTCTTTCTTTGTTTCCTTCTTTCTCTCTCTGTCTTTCTTTTTTCTTTCTTTCTTTCTTTCTTTTGTTTCCTTCTTTCTTTATCTTTCTTTGTTCCTTTGTTTCGTTCTTTCTTTCAATCATTCGTATTTTCTTCCTTTCTTTCTTCCTTCCTTCCTTTCTTTCTTCCAATCTTTCTTTCTATCTTTCTTGCTT